>VXBI01010014.1:163155-233155 GCA_013397375.1 Toxostoma redivivum | reverse complement strand
TGTAAGCACTGTAGAAAGTGAAGGGGGAAGAATGCCTGCCTCTCCTATCTAACACTTGGAGGCCTGAGCAATGGTTGTGGATTTGCCATCAAGAAATAATGGAGGTAGTGGAGATGCTCTCCCCCCACACCACTTCCCCTTTGCCCTCCTGGCCCACTTTCCCCTTTCCAGACCCTTTTCCATATGAATGGCATCATCTGCAAGACTTGGGCTCACCAGCAAGAGATGAAGAAATTTCACCTTTACATCCCAAGGTCTGGGACATTTTTTTTTGTTTCCATCTGCTTTCTGTGTAGGTTTTTGTATTTACATTTCTTAGAGAGTTTCTTTGTGTTAATAGCCCTCTTCCTTCTCAGAGAGCAATAATCATTTTGTTCTCTGCAATGCAATTTTACGATCAAGCACTTCGGATCTTTTCAAACTTAGCTCTATTTTATATGTGTATTGTTAAAGACTTCTTTATGCCCTTGGTGCTGTGGTGCTTAAGGAGCCCTTTGTGCTTTGTGTGTGGCCATTTTGTTTGTACCTCAGCCTCTTTCTAACCTGATTCTGCATCCTCTGCTCTTTGGTTGGGTGGAGGGCAGCTTGTAAGTGAAATTGTTAACACTCACTTAATGGGCTTACAGGGAACCCCATAGATTCTAGATGATGATAGTTATGATGTGGACATAGGTAGGTGTAATAGCAGATTTGAACCTAGTAAGTTCTTGATCATCTTGTTATTCTTGAAACTTTGCTGAAACTCTAAATCACCTATTTAAAAAACGTTTTTGCATTTAGTGTACAAGATACAAAACAGTTTATCATGCTGGAAAATACCAATCTGAGTTTTACAATGCATTTAGTGATGAGATGTTTGAATCTTATTGTGTGAGGCATATAATAGAAGTCTGGGGGGAGGAGAAGAGGGATGAAGACACATTGGTCTCAGTAAGAATTGACCAAATCCGCTTTATTCTTCATCTGTGGTGGAGTGTTAGGAGGACTGTGGGTCTGTATTGCTATGACAGGGATCTGGATGAGTGGAAAGAATAGACTACAGCCTTCAGGTCCTCCCTAAACTTGGCCCAGGGTATCTGAGCTGAAATCTTTTTCTCATGCTTTCTGCATGAGGGGAAGAGGGAGTGTGAAGGGAGTTTTGTCACCGAAACACACAGCTAGGTACAGGTGATGGAGAGGTGTTGGGTGTGCAAATACAGGGTCACCAGTCAGACAGCTCCTTAGCCATGGCCCTCCAACAGCTCCACTGTACTTGTCATTCTCCTTGGAAGTTCATGGATTTTTAAAGAAAAGACCAAACTGATTTTAATGGTGCCAGAGAGATTGCAGTTTAAAGCCACATGATTAAAAATAAGTTTCTTTAAAGCTCTGAATTCTGTTTATAAAAATAGATGTTGAACATACGGTACAATATAAAAATCCATGTGGTCCTAAAAAAAAAAAAAAAAAGTGAAAGTAGAAAGCACTTTAGCCTAAACCAGATGTGCAAAAGAGAGCTCCTAAACGTATTTTGTATTTTTTATTTGTGTGTTTGTGTATGTGGGAGATATTTTTGGTTCCTGCTAGGCTTCTTTGCAGCAAAGCCCCTTTCTAGAATTTACTTTCCTTTATTAGAGTTGCAGCTCGGCTTTGTGTGGGCCTCTGGGGGTTTTGGCCAGCCGTTGGCAATTTCTCTCAGACACCCAATTACCCCTGACGTCAATGCCGTCTCTCCCATCTCCCTTGGGTGCCCACATTTTTTCCTTTGTAACACTAATAGCTGACTAGCTAAGTGCCTGTTATTTCCTTGGCAGAAGATTTGATTGTGTTTTGGGCCGGATACTAAATCCAAAAACTATGTAAAAATGTCAATAGGTGAGTGCACATTGATTTCGGTTAGTCACAGTGATATTTGAGCCCCTTTGGGGGCTCTGTCTGGGGAAGTATTTTACAAGAAAGATAATATAACAGAAAATTACTGGAGCTGCACAGGTCTCTGGTGGATTTCTTAGGGGCCTGCTAAGTTTCTGTAGAATCAACAAATGCTTTATTAATCTAAATTTGCGGTTTTGTTGCTGCCTCTCTTCAGACGGCTCGGGCTCGCCGTTGGAGGCTCGGCGGGAGCGGGGCGGCCGGCGGCAGAGCCGGGCCCGGCCGGGGGGCGGCGGGCAGGCCGGGGGAGGCCGCGGCGGCCGCGGGCCCCTCGCCGGCCGGCCGGGGCTGCGGCGGCAGATAACGCGGGGGACGGAGGGGGTCCCTGCCAGCTGTGCGGGGCCGGCGCTGACTGGGAGCGGCTGATAAGAGCCCCGCGCGGCAGCCAGCCGGCAGCGCCGCTCCGCCAGCGCGCTGCGGGGCCGCGCCTGCCAACCAAAGTTAAACACAACTGGTCCGGGGGCGGCGGGGAGGGCTGCGCTGGAAGATAATGGTAATTGATTGAATCAAAGTCGCAGAGCAGCCTTGTTTTTCCTCGCAATTAATTTTTTTTTTTCTCTAATTTTCAGACTGAAGTATCCGAAGAGCTCAGGTTGCACCGAGCACATGCTGCACTAAAAGATAATAAGCACATGCCCTCTTCAGCTTTTTGGGGGAAATTCAGGCCAAGAAAAGGCACAATTAAATAAAACGCACCCCCTTAAAGTTATGAGCACACGTATCCAGGCTCAGCAGAGCGTGCTCTTAAGGACAGGGAAAATCAATGGCTTTTTCAGGTCACCAGGCTGTGTGCGACCTGGCTACCATTGACTAGCAGTCAGTTTTGCCCACAAAGCCAGCAGATAGTGACACCAGAGAAAGAAATTGTCAGGGGACTGAGTTGTGCAGTGTGCACACATTGGGCATTTCTGCAGCCTTTCTTTTTCTCTCGCTCCCCACCACAACGTCATACTCCACAGCTCAAGATATATGTAGAGGAAGACAGAGATTGATGCCATTTGTATTTTTATATCAGTTGCTTTGCAGGTTTAGTTTAGCCAGTTTGGATTGTTTTCACTAGCAACTTGCCAGCCAGAAATTTTTCTTCTCTTTTAAGGGGATTCCCCCCAATATAGCATTCAGGAGTAGTAGTATAGTAGTAGTATAGTTGTCTGCTTTGAGTAAATAAAACCTTTTACTCTTTGGCAATTACATCTGTAAGCAGTAAAATCTAATGTCAGCACAGCATGTAGAGTGCAGGATACCTAATAGCTAGTAAACCATTTAAAAAAAGTCTTCTGTTTGATCAGATATAGTGCTTAATGTATAGTGCTGTATCTTGCCCAGCACATAATTAGTATTGAGAGTGGAAAAGCCTCCCCTGTGGACCATGACACCACAGACCTAAACTGGCATTTTTGTCACACGTTAGAGTTTTCTTTCTTTAGTGGAGGACATTTCTTTGCTTGTTTTAAAAATCATTCTTTAAGACTTAACAGACTGTATTAGTGTATTGTGTATCTTAAATGAACCTTGCAAGCTCTAGCAGTGTATTCTTCCCATATAGGCACTGTGTAGGGTGGGCAGGCAAGCAGTATTGTAGTGCCAGAGAGATCAAACGTTGGCTAGGAAAAAAAAAACAAACCCAACCCTAACCTGGGAAATAAAATTAACCAAACCACTTTTGCAGTGATTTTGTTGGATCCCATCCTGGAACAAGTGTATGTATGGATGTGCTAGGAAAATGAATGGGCCTTATTGAGGTAAGACGCTGGTTTATCTAATCATGAAGAAGTTGGGATTTTCACTAGAACTCTGTCATGTTTTCCTCAGCATAGCAACAGAAGATTTCTTTATGTGTGGGCCAGATTCATGGGATTTCTTCCCAACTAGTGAAATCGTGGAACATTTGCTGTCTGTTTGGGCAGGAGCAGGGTATCCTGATATCCTATCAAACAGACTAATAGGTCTCCTCTGCTGAAAGAGCTGGTAATCTGCCTTGTCATGACCACTGGTTATGAAAGGGACAAGTCAGCTGTGAAGAAAGAGGACTTTCTTGAAGGAACTTTGGCCTAGTGCCAACACAACCATTGCTGATCAACTTTGGCAGGGACGTGGCTCAGATTAGAGAATCCTTGTGTGGAAAAAAGGGTTTTTTCTTTTTTCTTATAGTCTTGAGAGCCAACTGGGTTACTGTTGCTGACCTTCCCTCTGACGTTTCAGGTTCCAGTATAATGAAACCCACAAATGTAATGTGGTTTTGTCTCTAGCCACTGTGGCATGACTGGCAGGTGACACTGTCCTTCTCTACCTTAAATACAGCTGGTGAACTGCTCCTAGGCAGTCAGATGGTTTTAGACTCTAGCAGTACTTGGTAGCACTCCTTTCATCCTCCTTCCAGCCTGGCCAGTATGCTCAGCCCATTGGTCTCAGAAGTGCTGACAGCAATGTGGAAAACAAGTGCCAAAGCAAAAGTACTGTGAGGTCGTTTGGGTAGATAAAAGTGAGTAAAATTCATGGAGATAAGGTGCACCCACTCAGCACCTGCCCACCTCTGGGCTCCTCTGTGCTAAGGCATATTGCTGCCAGCGGGGCTGCTGCCAGGCTGTGCTGGCATCGAGCACTCTGGGCTGAGCCACCAGCCCTGCCTGAGAGGGGCGTGGGGAAAGGACGAAACCAGCTTCTGTTGGAAAGATTAAAAAAATTACCCCTGTTTCTAAGATGCAGTGCTGAGTTTTGGGGTGTGAGCCAGTCTGTAGGGCACTGGCAGTCACAGGCAGCTGGAGGAGCTGGCATCTCGTGAACCAGCTTCTGAAATTAGAAGGGGGCAGGTTTTAACTTAAAATCGAAACAAAGAGCGGGGCTGGCTGTGCTGTCCCAGGCGCATTGGTGGCTGTAGGTTTTCCTGTGTTGTGTCACCTCCAGTGCGAGTGCTGGCTGTGTGAGGCACAGGCACAGCAGAGCCACCGCAGCAGGACGGACACGCTGCGCTCCCCGTGCTGAGGTGGGACCTGTTCTCCTGCCCCACACGTGTCTGTGGGGTGCAGAGGGGCCAGGGGCTGCAGTGGGTGGGCAGGGGGTGGGGAAGGGGAAGGCGAGGTGAGGCAGGGGTCACTGGTGGCATTGGTGGGAAGCAGGTGGCTGGCGCTGTGTTGGGGACACAGCAGGGCTGGTACCTCTGAGGACAGAGGGAAGGAGGCTGTGGGACAGCCTGCAAATACCAGGGGAGTTAAGATACCTTAAAGACACCTCCTGTCTGGGAAGCAGACTTGTATGCTTGTTTGTCACATCCTAGCTTCTAAATGTGCAGTGGGACATGAAGGACACACTAGAGGAAAAGCTGGGTGAGTTTTCAAAGCAGTGAAGGTAGGAGAGTAGTAACAGGGTAGCAGCTGCTTGGGAGGTGGCAGCGAGAGAGGAAATATCAGCATGGAGGGGAGCAGAAAAGGGAAGAATGAGGAGGGAAGCGTCACCAAAATGATTTCTATCCCTCTGTTAAAAACTTGGGACATTTGTGAGTGAAACAACTCCTTATTTTCCTGGAGCATTTCCTTTTCCCTACCTTTGTACAGGCCTCTGTGGCCTTGCAGCCCAGGTCTTTTTCTATTCCTGTGTCTGTGTTACACCTATTACCAAAGTGTCACTAAAGTATTAGCATGGTTTTCAGGTGACTGCTCTGACAATGGGGTTGTTCTTGCCATGTAATTCACGGAGCTTCACTCAAGTCACAGCCAGAACACTACACCTGCCCTGGAGAATAAGGAGGAAATTCACCGGGTTATTTTAAGGTGATTCTGTGGAAGCATGCAGGAATATATCCAAGTTAAAGGGAAATGATCAGATTGGCAGCAGATTTCATCAGGTTTATAGTTGCATTAGGAATTTCACATGAATCTTTAAAAATGTTTCAGAATTGAAAAACTTAAAGGTTTTGAGAGAACTTTTCACACAAAAATGATCAGTATGACTGTGTATCTCATACAGGATGAGTAGGCAAGTTCAGTAAGGCATCAGTTACTTTATTTTGAGATAGCCATGTGACCATAAGCACTGGAGCAGTGTGAATAGCCAGTAAGGAGCATCAGAGTTCTGCTTTGTCTTTTAGTTAGATGCGAGTTGTGCAGGAGACTTGTGAAATTGTTCTTTCATCTCTGGTGGTGCCAGGTTTAAGGAGTGTTAGCTGAGCAATAGTGCCTTTCTGAAGCACATAATCTTTAACTTTTCCCCCCTAATCTTTGAATATGTGTGAAATTCACCTAGGTCTTCTTGTAATTTTGACAGTTTTTTGTTTTGGGTTTTTTTTTTTTCTTAGATCTTCAGTGGGCAGCAGTCTCTCCATTGCCGTGCATTGATGCTCTCTTTTATATTGCTTTTATAGCCTCCCATTGTCCCTGGTCTTGTATTCGCAGAGCTGGTAGACAAAGCAGTTGGCAAGGAAAGTGAATAACTTCAGGAAGGGATAAAGTTGTATGCTCTGACCATGGAGATGACAGAAATGTAGAAAGGATAGACAGAAGGTAAGCAAGGTCTTGAAATTGGGGAAGCTGATGGATTGTGTTCCAGAGGAAGGTTAGAGTAACAGGACTGGAAATAGGGGCAGAAGATGTGAGTCAGGGTGGGAACTGCCAAGAGGAAGATGAAAAATGTCAAAAAAGCACGGGGAGAGAAGAAGGGGAATAGACTGGTAGAAGGTAGAGTGGATCTGGAAGCAGCAACTAAGAAGTGAAACACACAGGCTAAGATAGTTGACTCAGAAGAAGAGGTGGGAAGTGTAAGATGAAATTAACAACTTCAGCAAAGGATAGTATCTTCCACTCTTAAGAAAGTCCAAAACTTAGTAGAAGGAAGAAATGCATCTACTTGATTTTACTTTCCTATGCTTTTGGCTAGGTAGTTCTGCTTTCTTTTCCAACATTGATGGCTGTCTCATGATTTCCTTGAGAGATTGTCATAGAAGTAGACGTGGAAAGCAAATGTCCTGCTTCTAGGAAGCATGGTCAGGTAGTGTCTTCTCTACCCAGTGAGAAATGGGCTTCCAGTAGCTAGCCTATTAGAGAAATTTTTTGGTAAAGTATCCTCAAAAAATAAATATTGAAAATGACTGGTGAATTTCTTCTGGTAGCAAAAAACAAGACTTTGACAGTTTATATAGAGGTGATCTCCATATCTCCTTTCCAAACTAAATTACTCTGTGATTGAACCTTCTGAGGGAAAAGAAAATGTGAAGTTTGAGTTTTGTTTCTGGTGCAGGTTGAAAAGGCTTAATGAGTAGTGGTCTGTTCTAGCAAAGTTAGATAAGAACCAGATGATTGACTTCCGCAGGCAAAATAAGAATTCACAATCCCAACAGAAAATATTGCTTGAGTTCCAGGGTAAATAACTCAATTACCTCTGCAAGATGCCCTTCTCTTGGGTTAGAGTCAGCAACCACTTTAGGATGTCCCTTCCCTTGCAGGAATACCCATGGGTTTCCAGAAAGTGAGACAGGAAAAGGCACACATGCTCCTAGTGACGGCAGCTTGAGCTCATTACTCTGAGTTTTAGATATGCTGGCATTGTCTCAACAGCCTGCATTCACATTTATGGCCTTTCCAGACTACTTATCTAGGAGAAAATGTGTGCTCAGCTTGCTCCAGTTACGTCTGAGCTTGAGCTCAGGGCCCAGACAAAGCACACCATGGCTTGGGCAGCATCAGCATTGGACTCTCAAAGATGCAAAGGCAAGACACAAAGTGGAGGTAGCTGTCCATGCAGATCTTTAACTTCTGGCAGTCCTGTTGGTGATCCCACTGTCTCCTGAGGTTGTCTGAACAAATGCATCAAAAATAGCTGAACTATTAATAAATTATTCTCTCCTATGAATGAGCATGTAAGTATTTTTCTAATGAGATGAAAGAAAATGAGTCTTATTCTGCACCATCCTTATTAGTTTGCATTCCAATTAATTCCTTTATATTAATTCATCTTGGAGTGTTTTGGAAGATTTCTCAGCATATACCAGTACATTTTGTGGGACAGTCCATGGAAAGGACAGAACATTTGCTGAAGAGCCTTTACTATATTTTCCCATTAGAATTCTCTACTCAGTGCTGAGGTTTCAAGAGGCTTTGAGTGAGCTGGTGGAGCCTCCTTTTGAACCCATCATGGATTTTTCTTTGTATTTTATTTCCTTTAAAGATTATTCCCTTCCTTATGGCAACCTCCTTTTGCCAAATGAATTAGGCACTCCAGTTCTACCCAGCTTTTGCCCCATTTACCACCTTCCGAAAAGATTGCAATGGCTGTATGACCACATCTCAGATTTTCCCTGGAGGGATCTCTGATTTCTTTTCAATCAGTTTATTTAATTGACCATGTGTACTTCCCTGGCCCTTGTGGCTCCCTGAGTGCAGCTATTCGTCAGAAGCTGGATCTTAAGCATCCTTTTCATGTTTTACCTGGAGAATTTCTTAAACCATCTCATCTGTTCTTGGCATTTGGGGCTAAGCCCAGAAGGGAAGCTCTCTCAATCAAAAGGCTATCTAAATGGATAATGTGATACTTTGAGACCTGTAACAAGGAAGCAAATGTCCCAGTCCCACTGCTCCTGTGCTGCTCCCACCAGAGCCACCGTAGCTTTGAAGGCTTGTTTGGGCAGGGTTCCCAACGCGGATGTTTGCAAGACAGCTAACTGGAACTTGGTACCCACATACCTAGCATACGGCTTAGATGTAGAGCCTAGGCATGATGCCCACTTTGGAAAGCAGCTTTGTAGTCTATATCTGCTTAATTTAGTCCTCAGCTGGCCTCCTGAGAATGGCTGTTCTCTGCATGTTAGTGTCCAAGAGAAGGAAGCGATGGAGGCAACTTTTATCAGAAAGAAGATGAAGTAACTTGGCACTCGCTGGAATTTGGAGGATAAATTGCCTCTTAAAAGATCATCCTTACTGCTTGTCTAAGGAGTTTCCAAGCTGTAAATAGGATGGGAAGAAGGATGCCTTTGTATCCTGTGTTCCCCTTTTCTAGATGTTGTCTCGGTGACATGAGCTTCCTTCTTCAAAGTCTGTAAAATTCTGTTTGAGTGCTTTTCATCCTCTAGTTTGGCATACAGCATAAACCCAAGCAAACTGATCTGAGACAGGAATGCATTTTCCTCTTCAGTGACTTCTGTCTGTGTCCACTGCTGGCATCTATATTAGCAAATACAATTTCTTGGGAACATCCCAGACCTTCTCTTTTCCAGAATGTTTTTTATAGGGCAAAGCACTGTTATTTCCTAGAAAGTTTGGTCAGTTTCTTCCACATCAGTTTTTGAATCCCTGTTCTATTACTTCCTTATGACCTGTTTTATTCTGCCTTTTTAAGAATAAACATTCAGGGTTTGGACTAGATAACTCCAGAGGTCCCTAGCTATTCTGTGATTTTGTGAAATATAATTAGAAAGAAATGCACCACATTTAAAGTAAGAATAGAAGGAAGTAAATGGTATGAAGTGTCACTACAGTCAATTGTCAAATATCCAAATTTTAGTTTTGAGGGCTAAGTTAAATAAAAAGAGATCATTTTAAATAACTTGACATTCCCTTAATGATCCATGAAAGGTAAATCTGAGCATTTGACTTCATTGCAATAGTACAGCTAGTTTAAATTTTTATTGTTTTTAAGCCCACAGCCAGCAGGCTGGAGTAAGTTATTTGCAGTGTATTTTTAAGTCCATATCGAAATATTAGCCATAACTGTCTGCTGTGTATAAAAAAAAAGGGGGGGGTCTATGTTTGAAGTTTAATCATGCTTCTACTTATGCTCAGTCCCAGAGCAATCCTTTTTTCTGCTGCTGAGCTCAAACAGCTAGTAGCCAGGTTTGATCTGCTGCCCCATGGAGCAGTGCCCTATGTGAATTTGAAGTTTTCTCAACCCGGGAGGCCTGCAAATAAAGACTAGCCTCAGGTAGCCAGAGCTCTCCTTCCCAAAGCAGCTCCCGGGGCGCTGCCTGGAGCAGTCCTCCCGAAATTGTTTCAGGCAATTGCTACAGACTATCTCTACTACTGCCCCTCTTACCCCTCCTTCTCTCTCCTCCTCCTGGCATAAAGGGAGGAGTTTTGGAGTCCAGGAGTCCTATTTGACTTTAATAAAATGAAGAAAAAAAATTTTAAAAAATAAAAAGCAGAGCAGTTTGTAGGGAACTGGCACAGACTGTGGAAACAGGAGCCACAGCAAGACAAAACCCAGTGGCCTTCAAAACTTTTTTCCCTTCTTTCTCACCACATGACTTGGAGGATGTGGACAGTAATTAAAGGACCCCCTAGCTCTTCATTTTCTGTGCCTGGTCCTTTGATCTGGTTCGTGTCGGGTAGCTATTTTCATTGTTCCTGTCTTTTCTTTTATTCTCACCCAGCCCCTTTGATGTGAGCAATGATGATCTTTAATTCCAAAATAGGAGATGGGCAGGATAGCAGTACTGGCCTTATATAATGCATCTTTCACATCTTATTTTTAAACTTGAGCATAATAGGTGTAAGTCAGAGCCTGGGGAGCATTAACCCTTTCCATGCACTGCTGAGGAGGTTAAGAGCCTATCACTTTTGGTAACGGCAGTCAGCTTAATCTTCTGTAGATGCCTACAGACACATTTGTGAAAAAGATTATTATTATTATTATTATTTTCCTGCAAATATGATGGATCTTAAAATATAATCTGGAGGGAGTTTGTCCTAATTGTTCCCATGTGGGAAAAATGTGCTGAGAAAGAACAGTAAAGCTAATGCAGTTATTCTGACTGGCTTCACTTGGCAGCACAGTGGGAGTGAAGCATACTGTTTATTAGTGTATGTTAATAAACTATAAGGGACAAGCTGCATGTGGCGGTTTATGAACTGTTAGCTCAGGTAAGATAGATGACAATATGGAGGTTATTAGTAACATTAGCAGCAGAGGAGGGCTGGAGGTTCTTAACGTTGTCTTGAAATCACAGAAGCCTAGTATGGTCTCTGTTTGCTGCTTCTTCCTCGCGGGACTCACCAACCAAGTAGCTGCACTCCAGCCAGGGTGGGTGGCACTGGGCTGAACCCCATCAAACGTGGCACGTGCAGGAGCCACTCTGCCAGCCACCTGGGGGGACACTCCCCTGCCAGGCTGCCTGGGGTGGCACAGGTGACATCCCTGTGCCGTGCTTTGGAGGGTGGCACAGGTGACACCCTGTGCCATGCTTTGGAAGGTGGCACACGCCTGCAGGGCAGCACAATGGCCCCGTGTCCCTGCAGTGGGGAGCCCCCTGCGCCCCGGCGCAGCCCCAGGGAGGCAGGTGGTGCTGGCGGAGCCCTGCCCGCGGTGTCCCCGGGGAGCTCCGCATTACCGCGGTCCCCATCTGCCTCGGCGGCACCTCCTCCCTCCGGGCCCCGGCTACAAAGGCTCTGCTGCTGCTGCTGCGCCCTGCCCGAGCCGGCCGGTGACATTTGCAGGGTTCAGCCGTCACAGCACAATCCGCTCGGGAAATGCAGCTGTAATTGTAAATAGGGAGCCCAGAATTTTCAAACTTCGTGTCTTGAGGCACCCGCGCCATTGAGGGGGAGCTCAGCTTTCCCCACTGCCTTTTTATTTTAGTAGGATTTGTGACTATCTGAAAATTTGGAAAACTACAGGTCTGCTGCTAAGCCACTTAAACATTAATGTTTGAACATCATGTCACTGGTTTTTGTGTTCAGAAGAAGATCTAAATGGGCACAAATGGAAAATAAAATCCCAACATTTTCCTGGTAAAATTAATTGGAGGCAAAATATAATAAATTGTCAATAAGAAATAACAAAAAGCAGTGTGGATAACAAAGATTAAGTGTGGTAATGGACAGAGGCAGCTTGATGAGTCTGATTATATTTTAGTTTAAAACCTGCCTTTTTCTTTTCATTCACAAAATATATGTGCAAAAGTAGCTTTGTGTCTGAAAAATTTTAGATGTGGATTTAGACCTTCATGACACCCGCTCTTTTAGGGACATAAAATGTGTGTTTGTGTAGTTTTTAAAATAACAGCTGTTTATTAGATAACTTTCAGGGCCATTCTTATTATATGTTATGGTCCTGGATCAACAAAGTAGTTCAGCAGATGCCCAGCTTGAGCACATGATGGGCCACGTAGGCTTTTCAGCCTGCACTTGCTTAAACCTGAGCACATGCTTAAATAGTTTGCTGAATTGGGGCCAAGACAGATGTAGTGAATACCTATAATTAATTTTGTTAAATGGCTTACAATATGCCACTTGTTTCCATGTGCTTTTAAATTTCCCACTTGAACATTATTTGGGCTGAACTTCTGCATGTTTGTCCTTGTCAGTAGAGCTCTTTTATTTTTTTTTTTTGTATTAAATGTATTTGGTTCCCTCAGAATATTTCTGTTAGGCATGAAGGAGAAAAAATTCTCTTCCAGTTCTTTCAGTACAGTTAGTCTTTAGTACCAGTGGTTTTGTAGCTGAGGTGCTTTAAGGAAATAAGGGAAGGAAAGGTTGTGGAAAGGAATAAAATTTACTGGAGCAGCTTCTAGAGTTGGAAAAAGTAGACACACTTCTGAGACCTGGCAAAGGGATGTGGAACCTGTAATCTTGTCTACTTTTTCCAGCTATATCAGCTAATCTAATAATAGAACCTTATAGGGCGATGTAATTTCTTTTTATAGACAGAGAAAACAAACATTGAAATTGCAAAAGGGAAAGTTGGCACCAGTACATTCCTCAATGAGTACTAGGGCCCTTTCTTCACTTGGAAAGGAAAAAAAAAAAAATCCCATCTTTCTAAAGCAACCCTGTTTTAAGGGCTCAAGCACGCCCAGATAGCCTCTAGTTAGGTTTCAGCAGTCTAATGAAGCCTGCCTTTTTTGTGATTTCACTGCACATACTCCCTGCCTGCCTTGATTGGCAGCTGGGTAGCAGACCTCTGCAGCTGTGACAATTTGCCTGAGGGAGACTGTAAGTGTCTCATTGAAACTTGCATTGTAAAATCCTCCAAAATGCCTCCCATAATATTAGGCACAGGAGAAAAACACAGGTGTGAAAAACTTTCACAGATCCCACGAGTTCAATGTCTCTTGGCAGCTTTGGTGGATTCAGTGTTATAATATAAATTTTAAACTTGCTCTTGCAAAACAGAAGTTGCTCCGTCTTCTGTCACAAGAAGTGGTGAAAACCGGCAGCGCCTGCACCGTGCTTGCCTTTCCAGGGTGATGAGGATTGGTTATCCATGGGTGAAACCTGTGTAACCTACCTGCTGTAACTGTGCAGCCTGTTCCAGCACAGGGAGGGCACAGGTTTCTCCTCTGATGGGGCATCTCGCTGGCACAGGAGCAGAGTTTTAGGAGCTCCTGTTTCCTGAGTGAAGGCATGGGCTCATCCTGCTCAAAAATGAACGCTCATTGATTGATTCTGCTTCCAGTGAAGGAGGGATTTGAAAACCTAAGAGGTGTCTCCGTTATATCAACCTTCCTATATGTATGTACAATCATTTTCTCTTCCACTGGTTAAGTAGCTTAACGTACTCCTCACTGGCACATAGGTGAGATTCAGCATTGCCAGCATGACTGGAAGATGAATCTTGGCTTCTGAATGCCTGATCCTTTTGCTGGTGTGTTTGTTCCCAGTTGCTTGCCTGTGTGTTACAGCAACTTTGCTTCTTACGTTTGCCATAAAGGAATCTCAATATGACTGCAGCCTTGAGATCTGGCACTTCAACAGTCTCAGTAGGTTCAACACAATATTCAGGAATTAAAGTTCTAAAGAAAAGCAAGCAGCTAAATTTAGACTTAAGAAACGTGCCTGATTTGAGTGAGCTGTGGGTATACTGATACATGGAAGTTTCCCTACAAGCCAGCTGGGCTTTATTTGTTGCTTAAAGGGAGGAGATTTTAGTTAAGTTGGAACATTTGATTTGCTTTCTTGAATTGTTTTTGATTAGTGACTGAGTGCAAGGTTAAGCTTTAATAACATATCCATTGTAATGAAATCATGCTGGTGAGTGATACATGTGGCTAAAAAGATTTAGATACACTAGTCTGTTAAACTAATTTGGAAGTGATCTGGAAATAAGCATATAAAATAAGAACCAAAGGCAAATTTAAAGATTTTTTTAACTCTTTCTAGGACTAAGATTTTTGTGACCAGACTGGCCTGTTCTGGCAAGCGGGGTGAACAAGGCACATGGCTGCAGGCTTGATAAAAGAGAAACTTTTAAATTCAGTAACGAAAAGTGTTAATGCATCACTGAGTTTCTCCTGCAGTCAACTAGTGACAGACCCAATGACTAGTTAAAGCTGAAAATAACAAATCTCAAATTCAAATGACATTCAAAAGTTTCATGAGAGACTCTCAGTACTTTTCACCTTCTCTTCTGAGCTACAAACTTCAGTCAGTTCAAGACAAATCAAAGATGCCATAATATGTAGATTTTGTGAGTTGGTAGTTGCAGTAGGGCTGAGGTTTTAGTTTCAGATTTTTATCAGGTTTTCTGTTCTTGGTACTTTCCACAGACTGTCCTTAGAGCCACGAAACTTGTGCTGATGTATAGTGATTCAATGTACTGTAAACTACACAAGAGGGCTCAGTTTCATGCATGTGTGAAGCTTTTGTGTAAAGTTTTTAGTGATGTCAATTGAGAGGCTGAACTCAAAGTTCAGTTGAGCATTAGGAGTATCAATTGAAAGCTCAATTTGAGTTACTTGCTTGTTGAGGCTGGTTCATTTCACAGGAACATTTTAAACAAACTTTGTGAAGCAGTTCAGTATTATGTTCCTTATTTCATGGATGGGGAAACTGAGGCACAAAGCTACGGAGTTTCTTACCTTTGTAATGCAGTTGAGAGTGTTAACAGAATGTGGAGCCTCCAGACATTGCTGCTGATGTGTTATTGACTGCTGTGTACTGCTCCTTGTCTAGCAGGGGATCTAGTTTGTCAAAGGAAAGGGGTTTTGTCTCATCTTTGAGGAAGGAAATGGATTTAAATGTCAAAGGTTGGGAAAGCCATTGTCTTCCCTCTTATGGCAGTGAACATGTCATGTTCCTCTGCTTACCAAATAAATGAAACTATAAAGGAAATGGTAGTTTTGGAAAAAAAACCCCAGCACTGTAATCCAGAGCATCTGGTTTCTACTGTATTTTTTCCCCTGGTCTCTTTTTATAATTTACATCCAAAGCATGAAGTGACAGAATTTGGCAGACTCAGATCTGTACAGTAGAGCTTAATGGTTTTGTAGCAGGGAATAAATAAAGCCCCTCAAGCCTGCTTAGTTCTCACCCATGCACGTGAGCAGGGAGTGGGGGAAGGAGTGTTGTATTTTTCTTGGAAAAAGACCTTTTCGGTTTCTCCTAATCTGGCACCTGGAGGTCCAGCTGTGCTGGCTTGGGGCTGTGTGTAGCCTTGTGCATGGGAAAGATGATGGACAGGCCGCTGTAGAAGTTGAAATGTTTCATGTCTCTACAGGCAATATGTATAGCTGTATTTGTGAATAGTGGCAGTGCGCAGTTGGAGGTGGAATTACTCTTCAAACAATGATTTGCCAATAGTACTACAGTCTGGGCTGGTTTCTGTTGCAATTTGTGGGGAGGGCCAGCAGCGCCTGGATTTTCCAGCTTTGCTTGCTCGTGCTACAGCAGCCATGGAGCCTCTGTGCCTGCCATCATTGCTTCCTGTCTCCATGAGCTGACTGTAAATTATTTTTCCTGGTTTGAGCTCTGCACATAGCCTAGAAATGTGTCACTCTGGTTATGTTTGGCTTGGTCGTTTGCTAATTTATACCAGTTTCTACTTCAATATATTTCCATTGGCTTAATTCAACGGCAGTATTTCTAATTTACTTGGGTATAAGTAAGAGTATTGAGTTCATTACTCCTAACAGTTTAGTAATTTTGATTAATTTTTGTTCTTCGGTCGCACAAATGCCAAGGTTAATTTGCTCTTAAACACTTGATTTTCTAGGGCATAAAATGATTCCATATTTAAAGAAGAAAACAGAGTTCAGCTTTATTCTGCAAAGTGGTCTAGGTTGGGGGATGGTGGGTTTTGTTTGTTTGGATTACAGAACTTAGAAAATTCTGGGTTAATATTTGAGAACTGAAAGATTTAAGTTGCCCTCACTGGTACTCTTGGATTCTCTGATTCCTCAGCTATGGATTGGGAGCTGATATGGAGTGGCACATACTTGGCCCAAAATGTTTCCAGTGCCCCTAGTAGTAAGTGATTTTAATGGAGAACTTTTCACTGCAGAGGACTCAGAGATATAGTCTGTGCTTTAATAAAGATGCTATGTCTCCACAGTGTACATTAGTCAGTGAGTTAAACAAGCATCAACATTAAAACAGACATTATCCCCTGCAGTGTATTTTCTTAGTGCTTTGTCCATTACAGCTCTCAAATGGTGAGGTTTCTAGTCCTTCCTGTTGGAAACAGCTCTTTTCTAACATTTATTGTGGATGTTTTCCCAGTGCCTAGCATAAAATTGTGCTTTCTTCTCTCCTCCTGCCCTCCCCAAATGCTCAGTGGAATGCAGGGATGGTGTTTACCATACATGAGCCCCTTGAAAACAGTTCCTGCACCTTCCTTAGCTGTTCTTTAACAAAGATACATATAATCAGACCTTTTAACCTTTCCTCATAAATCAGTCCATCCAGCCCATTAATCACTTCTGTTGCCTCCATCTGAATTCTCTCCAATTTGTCATCATCCAGTGGCTGGGGACAGCTCGGTGACCACAGCCCTGCATGGAGGTTCAGTACCAGCCCACTGCACCCAGAGATCAGGATTTATTTATTTTGTCCCTCTTTCCTTTTGCTTCATTCCCAGTCAGAATAGATATCCTACCCCCTCTGCATAATCACTTCCTTAAAACATTTATGGAGATAATTTGCAGCCTTACAGACCCTCCATCATTCTGTGATGTTGAGTTAGGAGAGGTTGGAATAGCGAAGGGATTGAACGTGACACTTTGTGTCTCTCCCTCCCTTCCTTCCCCTGCTCCCCACCCCAAAATAAACAACACAACTCTTCGTTTGGTGGATATGGTCATATTGAATATGAGGAAAGAGGTAGCATTAGAGAGGAAAAAAAGATGCTGAAAATATAATTGCCTAATTGTGAATCCTAAGTAGTGCAGGCAGCAGGGGCAGCCCTGACTGGAAGAAATCAGAGGGTCACTAATTCATACTGCCAACATCCTAATTAGCTGTGCAAATGTAATGTTTATATTGTTGGGGATGGATTACAATTTCCATTGTAGAATGGAAAGAAATAAATTAATTGTGTCAGTGGAGCTATGTAGAAAACACTCCTGCCACCCCATTAAACCATGAGAAGTAGCTTAGCTACTAAAAAAAGTTTGTTTTCAGGCTGATGCGCAAGTCTAATTGGGTTTCCAAAGAAAGGAACATGTTTTAATTATTAATTAGAAATCAGAGGAGTAAAAGAGTGGAAATCTGCTTCAGCTGGAGGTTTTGCTCAATGCTGGATTTCTCCTTAATAAGCTGAAACATTCCAGGCCTGCCTTAGTTAGCGGTTGGGTGCAGTGGCTTTACTCGGGGGGTAGACATCTTAATGCTCATGTAATTATCATGTAATTATTTTGTAATGTGGGATCAAAATTTTGCATAGATGGCATTCTTTCACTGAACTTGAAAAATAAAAAAGTTGCGTTCATTAATGCAGTGATTCAGTCATTTTGGTCTAAGAAGCAGGGTTCCCTCATCCCCCTCCCTATCTCTTTAAGACACAAATATTTTGAAACAGTTTTAGAGATGGTGACCTCAAGATGAATAGAATTATTTAATTTAGATTTTGTTGAATATTTATCAGATTTCTTGTTGATAATACTGCCTTTCAACAGAAGTGTCAAGTGGGTTGCAATTAGCATCAAAGCTGATAGGTACAAATAAGCAATGATCCTGTCTGCTAACACAGGGTGTGCAGGTTCATAAAGGGGAATTCTTGTGGCAGTCACTCTCTATGAATTTTCCTCCCTGTTGCCATTGAACTTCTGGAATCAAAGCTGTTAAAGACTGATAGACTTTGTCAGAAGATGTTAAGTGGATTATGGCCCATCATAATAAATATTCCCTATGGAGAAACAGAGTATATTCTCATGAACAGAAAGCATGGAGCTGCCTCTTTTGACTTGTGCTTTCTAGTGCCTAGAAGTACTCTTGAGCAGAGTTCTGCTCTGTTTACAACTGCACACAGCTTGTCTGCACAGATGAAAATGTTATTGGGTCAGTGCTGTAGCTCTTATGGCTGGAAATCACTGACAGCCTGGATCCAGGCTGAATCGCAGGTAAAACCTGACAAGTTAAAGAACATAGCAAGAGCTGCTGGCTCTTGAGTTGCCAGAAGTTTGTAGATCCATGTGCGTCTTAAGGGGAACTGCCCATTAAGTGTCTCAGCTTTAATAGGAAAAGGGGACGGGAAAGAAGAGCATATGACTCCATATGGCTCCCTCAGTGTGGCAGTAAATCCTTGTGTTAGTGGGGTGCAACTGTGAGGAAGTACAGAGCTGTCTCCTGATGTTGCTGTTTCATAGCAAAAAATCCATGGAAGAGATGGGGAGGATATAGCTAATGTGAAGTGGATGGCTTCCTTTGGGATTATGGCTTCCATGAAATTATAGATGCAGCATTATAATAAACAAAATATCTGACTTAACAGAACAACCGTTAAGAACATTTAAATTGGCCTTTTTCATGCATCTGCTGAAATTATTATGTTTGAAAATGTTTGGTTTGTATTCACAAAAGAAGTAAAATTTCCTGATTGTGGGCCATTTAGCACCTGTTTCTGCCTATAAGAATCAATATACCTTTTTCAAAACCCCATTTTAAGAAGGAAAAAGATCGTTTCTTAGTTGTTCTGCACTGTGCTGTCCTACCCCTTCTCTGTAGTTTATTTACATGATGTTTAGCTCTAAAGGATTTGACAAATATAGATACCAGTATCAAGAAGGGACACTATGATTTGTGTTGCTACTAAGAGATAATTCTGCTTGTGTGAATTGTAAGGTCACTTTGGTCCCCCTCCCTACTAACAAAGTTTTCCCTATTATCAAAAAGGAAACCACCTTCATGACTTGTGTTCTCCCAGCAGATGTCAGGTTAAGCTTCATACTGTAGTGGAAGTAACAAGTAATTAAGAATATCAAGCAATTGTGATGAAAAACTCAAAAGAAAACCTTCACTTTCAAGGGGCCATATGTTGGTAAAAGTGCTCCCCAGCTGAACCATATGGATGGGTGGAATGTGGGATCCCCTGCTCATTGGGAAGAGGCCGTAATAATTTGTGACTTGACATATTATTGCCATGTTTCCTTTTGATCATATCAGACATCCACAGGTTTTTGTCACATCCTTGTAGGAGAATGAGCGTGGGTCTCTGCAAACTAAGTATCTTAGGTTCAGAGTTAAAAGCAAGTGTGCCTTTAATTAAAACAAGACCAGCCTCTGACAGAAGTTGCCTTGGTCAGATGACAGAGTCAATGATCCTGTCCCCTCCCCTCTCTTGCTGGAACCTGGAAAAACAGTTGCAAGTACTATTTTGAAGGCTGTTTTGCCAAGTGTCTGGCAAATGCTTCATGTCAAAACATCCATCTTTTCCCTCTGTGGGCAAAGAATGAGCCCAACTCACTCATATGTTCATTGGCCACACTAAGAAGGCTAAACACACCATCCAGTAAAATGCTTTAGCTGCAGAAGTGGAACTGGTCCTTTAATTTGTGAGTGCTGCTTTATTGCTTTGTGAAAAAGGAAGCACAAAGTGCTGCTGTGGAACAATAATAGAGATGTATCAGAAACCATGGATGGTCTTAAATCAACCACAGCAGCTACATGGCGACCTTGCAACAGGGTTTTAGGCTGAGGTTCATAGAAGAGTGCACAGTGATGTCTTAGAAAGGGGTATCATGGAGCCTGGTGTGTGTGTGTGAAGGGACTGCTGACACTGACATCTAATATCTTGAATATATGTTCTGCTGTTGTACCTCCTGGCACAGCGTTGGTAATTTCTTCATCCACTGCAACTTCAGGAAGCTCATTTGGTTGTGTGGGAGAGGATGTGATTAGCAGCAGTGGCATGTGCCTAGCACTGCTGTGTGATTTGCAGAAGTACTTGTGAGATGCCTGAAGGGTGTTTATGTTCATGTTGCCATTTTCAGTAATCAACTCTTACTGATTTTTTCACAAGAAATCAAAGTTATTTTACAGGAAAATAATATGGAGGTTTCTCTTTGATCAATGGAGTTTTGATTTCAAAAACTTGCAGTAACTTAGAAGCTTTTGTACTTTTTGGCCCCCTGTGCTTCAGCACACTCATAAACCCATCTTTGAACTAGTCTGGGAAGTGTTTGACGCCCAGTGGAACATTTGCTGATGTTCTGTTTTTCTTCCTAAGCCATCAGTGGAACAACTTGCTGCTTTCTTCTGGCATGAAAAAGCCAGCCCACCTCAATCACTCTTTAGCACCAGTAAATCCCAACACAGCCAAAATAACCTCCATATCTTTCATTCAGTCAGCATCAAGTTTGGGATGTCAGCAGTACATGGTTTGTGAGTTCTTGCATTATACACTATCAGTAGAAATGTTTTTAATGGAATACAGACTCTAACACAAGCAATAAATTCAGGCTCTATAGGTGCAGATTTAGGTATTGTTTAGTCTTCCTTAGTTTAGAGAGGCTTTTGCAGTCAGCTACCCTGCAATGGGCTAATGCTGGCTGGCTGCCAGATGCCCACCCAGCTGCTCTCTTCCTCCCCAGCCTCAAGAGGACTGGCAGAGAAAGGAAGATGAAAAAGCTGAGTTGAGATGCAGACAGGGAGATGGCTCGGCAATTACTGTCATGTGCAGAACAGACTCGATTTGAGGGAAACTAACTTAATTTCCTTTGTGTCTCAGGAGTGCAGGGCCATGGGGGGTTATGGCCAGTCCAGTGGTGGTCAGTCAGCAGCAGCTCTGTCATGGAGCCAGCTGTATCCAGCACAGGGCAGCCCCTGACCCCTTCCCAGAGCAGCCCCCCTGCAGCCCCCACAGCCCAGCCTGGCCACGCACACCCAGTGCACGCTCACATTTCCAGCCTGTGCTGTGCAGCACGGCCCGGCCAGCCTGACCCCTGGCCCCCAAGCAGATGTCTCCAACTTTTCTTGCCTGCTGTCAGGGTAAGTAGGTGATGGGCTCTCACATGAATGTTGATCCTGAGCCTGGCTTGTGGAGGCCCTCTTTGATGTTTTATTTTGGCTACTTGCCAGGGGGTCCAATTTTTAAAGCACAGGGGTAACGATCAGATTATTTTATTACCCCTGCTTCAGAATTCACTGTTCTGCAGACATCATTTCCTGCACTCTTGCTGGGTAGCAAAATGTCCCTGAGAAGGATGTGCCACCAGATGCAAGATCTGTTTCTGTGTTGCTGGGAGGAGTAACACAGGGACTGCAAAGTTGCCTGGCTGTTCAAATACTAATGTCACAAACTGTGGCTTTCTCTCCACTGCTTTCCTCATTTAGCCATCCCAGAGCACTATTTGGAAACAAGCACAATGCACCTGGTGGGTCAAGAAAAGCCTTCCTTGCTTTTGTTCTGGATACCTGGTGATGTGTGTTAGCGTGTTGTGGTTAAAGAGTAAGAGTATGTTGTAGAAAAACTCAGTATAGAATTAATTCCTGCTGGAGGTTTCTATGTACTTGGGTGGGAAATTCAGCCTTATCAATCATTCTTTGTATTTCACTCTTCAGAATAAGTACCATACAGATTTATGGGCTGCCTAATTTATTAATCTGAGTAAAAAGAAGACAAAGATATATCTGATTCATTGAATATAATCTTTTGGGCAGATCAGGAAGATGAAGAAAAATACTGAGTGCTGGCTTGGAATAGAAATCTTCAAATATTATCATTTGATCTAGAAATAAACTGGCAGAACACAAAGGTTGCCTACATTTAACATTCATAGCATTTTACTACTAGATACAGTGCTTACCTCAGATGTCAGAAAATAAGAGAATTTGCACAAAAGCTGGGTTTTATTCATTTTGTGTCATTCTTTCTAATGCTACCCAAACCAGCATGTGTTGGTCTAATTGCCCTTCTGTATCTCCATTTTTATATCACTGTAGCTCTTTGGAATTTGGAAATTCTTGATTACCCTGTGTACTGTAACATTGGAAACTGTGCTTGAGCCTAACTGCATTTTGATGCCCCTGCTTGCTTTAAATGGCAGAAGCACTGAATATAAATTAGAATATATTAGCATTTTGCTGACTTAAAAGATGACATTTATTGTGAGGTATAAAGAGTTAATCTTGTACTTTTAGCTCTGAGCTTACTTTATTGAGCTTCTGCATACACGTGTTAATTTTCTCAGATGAGGGATAATGGATGTCACTTGAGAAAACAATACTGATTTGGGTTCTTTCATAGTTTGTGGGTTTATGTCCCACATGGTGTAGAAGCAGGCTCTGGGAGATTGCCTGAAATATGCCTGGCCTCTCAGCTGCACTAAAAATAATTCCTGCTTCCCTTATTTCTAGAAGTAATTCTGAGATGCTGCAAACCTTTACCAGCTCTTTGATTTGGAAAAAGATTTCTCTTTAGCATTCAAATAACAATAAGGGAATGGCCTTTAGGTGTGATGATTGTATTTCCAAACCACTCCTTTGTAAATATGCATGTGTGTTGTGGATTTTTTTTCTTGTTTTGTTTTGTTTAATCATTTTGTTATGAAGCGTTCTTGGTTGGGTGACCTTTCTTTGAGAGCAGCAGTTCATATTGGATTTTGGCAAAATGGGTTTGATCATCCTTGCTTTACTAAGCACTAGCACCTAGATGACAGTAATTCACCCTCTAATACCCCCACAAAACCTATTTATGCAGAACCTGACATGATTTGCAGTCTCTGTAAAGAAGGAATATAGGACTTAAGCAGTGCCTAGAATTATTTTTTTGACCTCCATTTAAGTTATTGGTTGAAGAATTAGGCTCTTCAGACAACTAAGCTGTTCTTGCTCTAACCTGGCACTTAGCACTTTATAACAGAGCTGTACTATCAATTCGGTGGCGTTCATGTGTCTCCCTCCTAACTTGAAGGTGGAAAAACTGCAAGGGAAATTGCCGCCCAGCATTGGAGAGTTTCAGGCAGCCAGTTAAATTGATCTTAGTAGCGATAATAATCCAATGGAAGGCAACACAATCACAACCTTTCTATAAATATTTGCTGACCATTGTCCATTTTAACTGTAACACGTTACCCATATTCACAGGATGCCAGTAAGCATCCCAATATCAGGGTACTCATTTGAGCTTTGTGATCCACAGCACATACAGGTACAGAGGCATTATTTTATTTGTTTGTTTCTGGAGACAGAAAAAATGCTGACAACTAATAGATTTTAGAGATGTTTTTTTCCAACACCAATTTTAAGGAAGTGTGTGAATGGAAAAATTTGTTTCTGAGAATTCAGATAACATCTGCATTAATATGGTATATTGTAAGGATCATTAATGCTCAGAGTATATTATCAGGTGTTCTCTAATGCACTTTTGATGAGCTGTAATGATGCTTGCTGTAGTGTTTTTTCATCTCTACTCTGCCTCCCTTTTTTTTTTTTTCTGCTTGATTGTAATAATGACTTAACCCAGGTGGTAGACTCTATCCAGAAAGTGCCCCAGGGAAATATTATTCCCTAGTACCAGCAAACATCACAGATAGTCATTGAGTTCACTGTGAAGTTTCCTCGGGAGGGAAGATCTTGGATCTCCCCTTGGGTATCTGGACCTGCCCCACATTTGCAGTGTAATAATCTGGCTTTGGGATGAGATGGAGAAATGGCAGAGAGAAACAAGTTGAAAAATGTAAGTGGAAGGGAAGGAAAAAAGCCAGTAATACATGGTAACTTTTGAAATTACTGATTTTTGTTAGACTATAACTTGTCATAGAATAGGGTCCTGGAAGGTATTTGGATCATTTTGAGATTATTATTGAAAAGTACAGTGCTGTTTAAAATTACAAGGATGACTGCAAGGATATCTCAGGGTATTGATTGGTTATGATCCTACTAGAAAATACTTCTGGTTTTTGGATATGACTGATATTTGTCCTTAATATTTGTCTTTTGTAGCTCTCTTAATCTGCACTATCAGCCAGGAAATGCATTTTAAAGCTCTGGTTTCCTGGTCCTTGTTATGCCACCCAGCTGCACAGAAGAGCAAGCTTTAAATAAATGTCACGGATATGGTGTGGCTTTGTCAAGTAGACAGGTGTCTAAAGTGAAAAAGTGAAAATGCGGGCAGTGGTGATAGAAAAATACTATATATGCTTTTCAACTGAGCAAAGTCTTTGTAGCAGTAAGTGTGCAGAGTTTCAGGTATCACTCACTGTGTGCTATAAGGATTTACTGGCAGTAGCCAGCACAGGCACCATAAGCAAGAGTAAATCACAATGGCTGTTCAAAAGATGGTGTCCTGTAAGTTTACCTGGGTTTACATGCATGTGGGAAGAAGAGGCTTCTTTGTGTTCTTATTTTTTCCAAATCTGTGTTTCATTGCTTGTAGAATTAAAAAATAAAGTACCCAGGAAGAAAATTATGCTGTTAGGTTGCTTTTGGCTATGTTATATTGAAAGCCATACTTTGCAAATGTAATCCGTAACAGCACACGGTGTACAAAGGAAAAGGAGTCATGTAGCTGCACCACAACATTTTCCATTTTCTGTATAAAAACTTTTTAAAATAATTTTGTGCCCTCTCCTTCTCACTGTCTTTCTTCAGCAGCAGCTGAGTTCCTGCCCCTGTCAACCCAGGACTGTGCACGTGGTATGGGGGGAACCTTTTACAAAGGGGGCTGCAGGGAGGCTAAGGCAACTCCCCACCAGTGACAGTTTTGCCTGGGACAGATTTTCTTTGAGGTTGTTCTTACTTTCTGGAATGCTTTTTACCATCTCTTAATCTACCCACAACTGCCCCCTTAATATTCTCCATGGATGGGGCAGGACTAGAAGGGCATTCTGCAAGTCTCCTAAAATGGAAATGAAAAACCTAAGTGATATCTGGCCCAAAACTGTTTTAGATTTGTCTTGGAAAAAAAGAGGCTTTTTAGTGGTCTTTTACTTCTGGGAGCATGGTTTCCCTCCCCAGTGAGATGCGTTTTGTGTCAGCTGTTTCTATATTAAAAAAAGTCTCCTGAAATAACTACTTTTGGCTTGTCAGCATCTGGCAGCCCTCTCCTCCTGAAGCAGGCACCACCAAGGTCCCATGTGAGCAGGAAGGGCCTCTCTCCCTGTCTGGCCCCTGCAGAGAGGGGGTGCCTGGCCCAGCCAGGGTCACAGGTGGGGCAGCCCAAATGGATTGCACTGTGCTTGCTTCTCATGTGCTTGGCCCGTGCTTGCACACCCCGATTAAATTTCTGCTCTTGTCAGTCCATTAAACCTCCCAAAGTGATTTGTTCTCCCCAGAGATTCACAGGAGAGGGGGTGGAAAGGTAAAAAGAGAAAGGAGAAAAATAAAGAAGGGCTGGCAGGAGGAGAGAACAAACCAAAAATGAGTAAAACAGAGCTGCTGAATCCAATAGCCAAGTATTACATTATAGACTCCCAGTTTGGATATAAACAAAATGTTTCCTTAGAGCAGAACTGCATCCAAAACTTAGAAAAAATGTTTTGCAGAGGTGAACCAGATGTGCTGTGTCCTGCCTCAGGAGCAGGAGAAGGTGACTCACCTCTTGCACCCCTGTCACCCCCAGCCCTGTCTCCACATGCCCCACTTTGCACTGTGAGCAGCCAGCAGGATGGTTCTGAGGGGCTGCTTGTGTTCCATGGCTGGGTTCCTGGCTGATTCCTGCTGCCCACGGCAGGTGCTTGGCTGGCCTGGCCCCCTGGCTCCTGCAGCAGTTGCTGTGAGTCCTCTGTAGCTGCTGTGTGCCCTGATGTGAGCAGGCAGCTTTGCTAAACTGGGTGGGTTTTGCAGGCTGGTGGTGAGGCTCACACAGCTCAGTGTGATTGTGACTTCCCTGAGTGTCCCCCCAAGGGGGCCAAGGACAGAGCAGAGTAAGGCTGAGTCTCTTGATGGGTTTCAGGTCACCCAGCTTCTTGGTTTTGAGGCGTTCATGTGTCTTAAAGTATCATCCAGGTAGATGAAACTAATGAAACCTAATGAAACTAACCCATGCCAAAAGAGCACAAATGGTGTCACCAAAGTTAATAAAAGTAAGGAAATTAATACTTATAGTTGACCTCCAATACCTAGGCACAGTGGGGTGTAGCAAGGAAGTAGTTAGAAAGGCACCATGGTGAGCCTTTGCAGTGAATTACCTTATTTTTATTAACTTTCTGACAACCTCAGTGAGTTTCCTTTCTTTTTATGAAGTGATTAAAAAACCTAATCAGATCATGTAATTAAAATACATAATTACACAATCTCAGAGTTTTTCATAATTACTGTACATGGTAAATATTGTTACCTGATAACACTTCGCACAAAAATTCTGATGAATTTGTGTAGGATGGTTAGGTAGTGTTTGATTTCCAGTTCCAGCTGTTTGAGCAGTTTCCAGTTTGAGCTCCAGCAATGGAATCTTCTCTAACAACACTAGATAGATAGTAAAATGTTCTAAAATGGAAAATACAGTGAAACTAAAATAATGACTCGGTTGTCCTTTTTTTAAAGCTTTTGTACATATTGGGCAGCTGGTATGTGTTGACATGGTGTGTTTCTGTGCATTTATAATGGCTGTTTCCTTTGTGCTCACACCTCTGCTTCTGTTTTGTTAGGCACCACCCACTGGAAAATGGGTGTTTTGATAAAAAGCAACACAGTAAGAAAAAAATGGGATCAAATCCAGTATCTCAATTCCAGCCAAAGAACTGAATTTAAATGGAGTCCCTCTTAAGCTTGTGTACATTGACTTCAGAGTAGACATGATGTTGCAGCCTTCCTGATGTCAGGTTGCCAGCAGGTCCTGGACTATGGTTATGTTCATAGAAAATCCAAAGATGCAAGGTATGATAATGCTAAATAATGGGAAAATTGTTACCCAAAAAAAAACAAACAGAAAAGGTCTTATGTGTCTTTAAAATCAACTCCCAGAAATCCAGGGCCCCAGCCTCTAAATACAGATAGATAGTTCAGGACAGGTGAGGGGTCAAGGCTGGTACTCATACCTCTTGGTACTCATACTTTTGTGTGCTATGAGATGGAGGAAGTGGGATTCAGTTTCACAACTAACTCTGGCTGAAGATGTGAGGAAGCAGTTACTGACTTTTCATTCATTTGTCCAATTTTGTTTGTTTTGGAAAGGGTGAGATGGACTAAAGATCTTATTTCAGACAGCAGCACAGTTTATTTGTGGTCAGAAAACTCTTCTGTCCTGAAAATTTTTGCCTTATTGATCAGAACTAAAATAAATATTAGAAAAGCCTTGACAGAACATGTAAATAATATGTGAATTGTATCTGGGGAGCCGTGTTCTCTCACTCTCCTGTGGGAGACACCAGAGTTGCCTGTCTGGGCACAGAGTTTTGGCTGTGGGTCTGGGAAGAGCAAAACCAAACAGATTCCAGGGAGGTGGCAAGGGGTTTTCATTCTTTAGATATATTTAGGACAGTAGGCTTTTTGCAAATGAATCTGGTCTGAGCTTTAAAATTCTTTGTGTTGTTTATGAAAACAATAGTTTTCGTTTTCAGCCATTACTTGACTGGAAATGGTTTTTTGAGCACATCTGGTTTTAGAGGTGCAAGTGTGTCTTTTAAACTTGTGGTGCCTGATTTCCCAGAGAGATTTTTGCTGTTTATTTTTTATACAGTCTTTTGCTTTTTCTCTTTGATTTTTTGACCATTTTTCCTGTGCAGAAAATGTGCCCCAACCCTAAACATCCACTGCAGCTTCCACCCATGTTTAATTTAGGGGACTCTTCTGTAGAAAGCCTGTACCATTCTGTAAAAAGCCTTGCTGTACCTGTAGTGTCAAGATGAACTTTTGTAGGGTAAATTCAATCTCTCTCTTTCCCCATGGCCTCCTCATTCCTTTTACTGAGTTGTTTAGTCTATTAACATTCCAAGATACCTTTTTGTAAGTATAACCAGTCCTCATCATGTTGGTAAAGTTAGAGAGAAAGCTATTGACTATAGCTTTTCCCTTTATTTCATTTAATTCTCTGATATCAGTGCCAATGTCTGTGTGAGACTGCTCTCAAATGGAAGGAGTGCTGTTAGTGAATCAGTGGGGAAACAAGATATTTGTTTGCAAGTGCCAAGACATTTGCTGTCCCTCCTTGTCTTCAGGGATAAATTGAGATGATTCAGTGTACACTCCAACCCTAATTTTAATCCCATTTAAACAAATAATTGTGCCCTGCACCTTTCCTCGTTATAAATTAACTCTCATGTATCTGTGGCCAAGGCACAGAGACAGTTACTAACTAGAATAAATCATACAATTCACATTTTGTGGGAGGCAGAAAACCAACCACGCGTGTGGTCAGAAAAAGACCTGCATTGCTAGTTAAACTAGAGCCATCTGAATAGAGAAAATGAGCACCTAAGACTTAAAAGAATTTACAAGGAAGGTGTCTGTGCCGCCAGAAACTTTGAGGGAAGTGCCCCCGGTCTGTGGGCAGTGTGGTTCTGGCAGCTGGGGCTGGGAGCGCAGTGTAGATGGAGGGGAGGTTCCTGCCAGGCTCTGCCTGGCTCCTGGCAGGAGGGCAGCAGGGCTGGAGGGGCTGTCAGCTCCTGGTTGGATTTGCTCTGGCTCCCCAGCTGCGCTCCCCCCTCCTGCCTGCCTGCACTGATGAGCATCCTCCCTACGGGAGGCTTTCTCCGCAGCGTGGTCACTGCTGACTGACAACTTGAGAAGCCTCTAAAGAATTTAGAGATGCTCAAAAAGTCTCTTGCAAACTTGTGGTGTAGGAGATGGGGCACAGCCTGGGCTGCTCTCAGGGCTGGGTACCCACACGAGAGGGATATCCAGTGCTCCTGTGACACTGAGGTGCTTGCAGTGGGCACCACGGGGCTCATCCCCTGCAGCCTGAAAGGGGTCTCGGCCATGTTGGGTTTGGGATCCCTGCTTGAGCTGCACCAATGGAGTTGTGAGCACGAGGAAAAGAGACCTTGGCTGTTGCCACAGTTTTTCTTTTGAAGGCCTGAGAGCGCAGTCACACGATTTGTCATCGGGCCCTTCAGTCAAAAGGGCAAAGATGTGTTGGAAGAAGAGAGCAGCTTTCAGAGGATGGTTTTGTTGTGTGGTGCAGTGCAAGTCCTCAGATCACAGATGCTGGGTCACTGACGGTTAAACTTGAAAGGACTCTCATGCAGCACGTTTGTTGTAGGGAAACACTGCTGTACCGGGAGCAATCTTACCGGGTGGCAAATGCGTCTGTTTGCTTGCTCATTTTAAAAGTCTCTTCTTGTTTAAAATGGTGGGTACTGTTAGAAAAAAAGAAGTAGCATTACCATACAGTGCAGAATACATGTCTCTCCTAGGCAAGCCGTGCTGTTTGACTTTCATCTTGCATAGTAAAAAACCTATAGTTATTTTCTTTTTCAACCTTTCAGTTATTTCTGTCAGGTATTGATAAGTGGAGAACTTCCTTCCCACCTCTGTTTCATGCAGTTCCCCTCAGGCCAGTTACAAACATGGTGCAGATTCATGACAAATGTTCATGATAATCAGGAATGTGCTTCATATTCACCAGTGTGCTGTTACATTTGTGGGTGCTCTTTTTTAATTTTAAATGAAATAATTTCTTAGAAATTGTTCACTAACAAACCCAAAGTCTTAACTAATTGTACTTTACCCTAACACACACCATCCCCAAGGAATGGGGGATTTACTCAGCTGGAGCAAACCCCATTTCCAGTCTTGGGTCAGATGGAGCTGGCAGCTTCTTCAGCTCCAGGGATAGCCACTGGGGTCACTGGGGCACACAAGCCCCTCCAAAACCAGGCAGATGGAGGCCTTGAGGGGCCACACTTACCAGACATGTAGAAGTTGTGACGTTTGCAAGTGCAGCTTCATTCCCATTCATGGTGTTTGCATGAAATCTTAATTCTGAATTCACTAAGGGGACAGGGAATACATGCATCTTTCTGAAAATATCTCTAGTAGCTGTATCTTGTATTTATGTCTCTGGAATTTTGAGGAGTGTTGAGTAACTGCTGTTCCTACTGAATTCAATGGGATTGCTGTGAATGCACAACACATTTGGAAGTCAGAACAATAATCTGTGTGCATAGCTATGAAACAGGTTACTTGATGCTGTTTGTCACATATAATTTACTTTTCTTCCCTTCTTCTTTGAAGGCAGTATAAAATCTGGATGTTGTTGGTTTTTACTGTTTGTTTATTGCTGAGTAATTTCAGTCAACATGTGTTTTTCAGCTTTAAGTCTATTCATCATGAACATCAACCCATTGAGATTTTAAGTGCATCGCAGTTTTCCCACCTAGATCAAAATGAGAGTCTGGAACAGCCTCCTTCTTTTTAACTTAACAAGCTGGTTTTTTTTTCCCCTGCAACTTGCTCTAATAATATGACCAGCTTTAAGTTCCTCAGGCCAGAAAGCTTGGCAGTAAAGTTCTGTGCAAGGCAGAGGTTTGAAACATGAGGTTTTTCTCAGGTTTGAAACAAGGCAATTGTCTTCTCTTCTACTGAGCACTGATAGAAAATACTCATTTAGAAGTGGAATTATGTACTCTTGGAAGTACTTATCTGTTAGAGACAGGGACTGCAAACCCATTTTTTTACAGGTCAGGTCACCACATAATATCAGTTGAAGATCACATCATAAAAAGCCATCCTGGCAACGCAGTCACTTCTGGTGACCCCATCCAGAGAGCACAGAGCATTTTTGGTGTCTGGTCCATTTTCTCACTTCTAGTGGTTCTTTTGGCTCACAGCTGATACATGACTGGAGAGTGGAAACAGTTCTGCAGAAATGGAAAGGCCACTCTAATATTCTCTACCAGCACAAAAGCAGATAGCCATTTGTCTTAGCAGTGACAGCAGATTATCAGAGAACTCTTGGCAAAGCTGTCTTCGTCCTAGTTTGCCACTGCCCCAGTTTTAAAGCACTTGCTTCTCCAGACTGCTGCCCACAAAATGAGCTCTGACTTGATTCTGCACAAGCTGAATATCTTGTGGGAAAGAAAGTGCAGCTTGTCCTTGACAGTGCTGACTTCCAGGACTTGCTGCTCACTGTGCAGGATATGACTCTTAAATGAATTTTATGAATGAGCTAAATGGATTGTAATTGATGATTTCACTTGAAAGTACAGTGCAAAAACATGAAAATGCGCACAATAAAGTATTAAACTAAATCACACCAATCTGGTGCATTCATGGAGAAAAGTCTGTCTTTCAGCTTCTGTATACTCTGAATTCTCCAAACAGCAGCTAGCCTGTGTTTCTGGTGCTATTGTTATGAACTGAGGGAAGGAGCTTGAGCTGAGTCTATGTGACCTCACGTGCCTGAGGGTACTCAGTAAAACAGCCTGAGAGAGGTGCCTGATCAAATGGGAGGGAGGAAATCGTAAATCTGGGAAATGGATCTCATGCATTTCATCCCACCAGAAAGGCTGTCCCGCTGGCCACATTTCCATGAGCAGCTCAGTCTCGGTCTCAGGTGTGTGCTGTATGGGAACACCCTTCCTGCTAACAGCAGCAAAACACAAGGAAGGGAAAACATCTCTATCTAGAGATGAGAAAATGCATAAAGTAAATGCATGTATTGCAGAGACCTGCACAGAGGCTGGTGTTCTACCCCTGCTCTGGGCTGCATCTTTGGCTCTGCAAAGGGGCAGTGTGGGGCCCAGGGCTGTCCCCACTCGTGCAGTGAGGAGGGCAGGCTCTGCAAAGCTGCCTGGGGGCTGCTCAGATCACTGCATCCACTCTGCTTGCTGTCCCTATGCTTAGATAAAAAGGAAAGCATGCTTTCTTAACTGCTCTTAACTGCTGTGTGTTGTCTCTTTGTTTTGCATAATCAAGTGTTGAAATCATGATAAATGTTGACATCAAGTAGCAAGAAGTGCAGAATATAATTGTGTAAGGCCAATGGGATCATATGAAGTTTGTGCTCTGGCTAACATAATACGTAGAAATATTACTAACAATTAGCATAAGTATTACCATTTATTATAACTAATTTTATAACTAATTATTATAAGTAATAATTATTCTACTAGGATTTTTTTCCTGAGGGCTTTGTCATTCCTAATGTTTGAAAGTTGTAGGTGTTGTAGCTGAAACTCTAAATCTATAATTTTCTTTCAGTGTGACTGTTGCATCCGTGCTGCATTTGCGTGACTCCATACACAGTTTTGTTCTTTTACATCTGCCTCACAACGTGCCCTTTTGCTAAATGCTCTGTAGGCATAAAAGCAGGCAAGAATGGCACAGGGCCCTCTAGGTAGCAGGGTAAGCAGAAGCAGCAAGCTATTAAGATCTTCCTGTCATTTCATTGATGATTTTGTAGGTATCATCTTCTAATCTCATTTAAAAAAGACTGAATGTGCATTTGAATGTTTCTGAGGAGCAAATTGCTAAGCAAAATATATATATAATCCTAACATTTTAGTAGGAATAGGGTGAGTTATTATTGATTCACAGAGCACGACAAAACATCACTGCATGAATTAGCAAACAGCTGTTTCTAATTTGAGTTTAGAACTGTACACAGAGGAACTTGTTTTAGTGTTCACTCCTTTCATTTATAATGAATTTTAATTACCGCTACAGGTGAGAAAAATGTAGAAACAAGCTTGTATCTTGTGGAAGAAACAAAGGAGAGACAGATGCTAACAGATTTACAGTCTGTGATAAAAGGAATGTTTTGGTACACTTTACATGTAATTAGAGTGCAGCTGTTTTCAGTCCCAAGTCCATGATGCACAGCAGAATATAGTATCTGCTGCTTTTCCAAAGGGAGTAAAGAAAAACAGTGATTCAACTCTGAAAGCATTTAGTTTGTTCCTAGATCTAACATAAAACTTTCTCCTCCAGCCCTATTATGCCATTTATTGAAGTGAGAAATAACTTATTTAATGAATGGTAATTTTTTGTTACCAGCAAAATACAGACTGTTTGACATAAGGAAAAATAATGTTAAAAATAACTTTTTAAATGATCTGCTAAGAATTATGGATCGCCCTGTCAATGGTCATTACTGAGCCTTGATAGCTCTGCTAATGGGAGGCAAGGGCTCAGGCATGCATTACTCTGCCTTAACAAGTTTCTGTATATCAGCTAAGCTTCAGTAGACATCTTTGTGTGTACTTTAACTTGCAGTATAAAAAAGACTAATTAGATGTATCTTTGATCACTAGAGAAAGGTTTAAACAAAGACAACAAGGTTTAAACTGTCTATATGTAACAGTTTATCTGTGGCAGACATCCCAGCAAGTTTAGTGTTTGAAATTCTGCACTACATCTTGTGCTGATTTTGTATTCTAAATACAAAGTTACTCTCTGCATGAAAAGAAAAATCAGATTATATGTACTTTCTATTGAGCCAGATGTCTTCCTTGCTTTCTTAAAAAAATCACTATAAAATGAATTGCAGTGCAAAACTGAGAAACTGGAAGAAGAGTCACTAACCTTTGGTAATTCAGTCCAACAAAAATGCTTACCTCATAAGCATGGGATTAGGTATAACTGAATTTTTCTCAAGTCAGAGATAATAATGAAAACACTGCCTGTGGTGCCACTTACATTAGCACCTCTTAGACTTTTATCCAATTTNAACTCTGACCTAATTGGTGAAGAAGCTGATGTCACTAAAGTGTGGAGCTCTGTGTACAGTTCTTCAGAGCAGTGTGAACTTCCCAGGCCTTCCTTCCTGCCTTGGCTAAGGGTTGGTTAAGCAGTTCTGGAGGACAGTTGCATGATATTTTTTGAGGAATAATTGTAAGTAAGTTGCAGAAATCCTTCTGCTCTCATCTAGTGAAATGTACTTGAGTGTGCAGTAGCAGCCCAGCAGTGACAGTGCCATTCAGAGGTAGATGCAGTGTCAGTGTACAAGACTTTCCTTGCCACAAGGGCTTGTATGTCACAATCCACTATTGCTTTCTGTGACATAATGAACAGAAACGTTCATTGAAGGTAATAAATGCATAAAAAATTGAGTTTGGGATATTAATTGTACTTCTAATTATTTAACTGTGAGGGCAATGTGCAGGAAAATGGGACTAAACACTCCAAGAAAAAAATTAAGCAAAAAGATATTGCAGTGCATTGAAAATGTTGAGCTTAAAACATTTGCTGTGTAAACTTAATTTGCATTATTTCACACCAGCACTTCAGTGTAAATGAGCAGCGTATGCTACATGAGGTTCTTAATATAATCCATTGTAATGATCTATCCCTGGCTTTAATACATAGTGCAGCAATGCAAAATTTGCTGTAACCAGTACTGAGGATTTGTCAGTCCTCAATCTCTGTGTTTTATTCTCATAGTTAAGCATCTGCAATAATAATAATTATTGAAATTGATAGCATTTCTATTGGCCTTTCCATCTGAGGATGTCTCGGGGTTTTCACAGCTATACAGAAGTAAGCCCTACAATTTGCCCTTGAGAAGCAGATGGCTTTTTGCTATTATGGAGATGAGGAACTGAAGCACAGTTCAGAAGCATGTCTTATGATGCCAAGCTTGTTTTCAAAAGTAAGTTACTTTTTTGGGTGCTAGAATCAACTTCCAACAGCTAAAAGCATTTTCAGTGCTTTGACCATCTTTAATTTGTGTATCATGGAGAGACTCAGAGAGAACCAGAAGTCTGAGCTTAAACAGCAGTCCTTTCTTCAACAATCAATTCTGGGGTTTAGTGTTTGTTAATTTAAGTATTTCTCTTGTGTAGTAGCTCTGTGCTAGAGGAATAAACCTGATAGAATAAGATCATGTTCTAAATCTGACCTCCTTGTTTTATTGTCCCGTATGGAGATGCCTTCTGGGCTCAGGAGGGGAGTCTTAAAGATGTCTCTTTGGCCAGACCCTGTTTTTTTCTGATGCCTGGGGCTGGTTGTGCAGGCTCTCCTGAACCCCGTTGTGCTCAATCTGTGCTGGTGGCACTGGAATCAACTGGCCTGCTGCACTGCACAGGCCACATTGCAGCGTGCCCATGGCGTGGAGGGATGCCCGGAGGCCTGTGTGAGAGCCACCTGAACTCCCCACATGCAGAGGAGACAGAGCAGGGGGATTTTTCAATGGAGGGGGACCCAGTGATACTCTGTTGGCGAACAAGAGGTTTAGGCAAGGATGAACTTCGGGTGCAGGCCAGCAAATGTGCTCTCTGTGCTTGTGTTTTGTTCTTAAGAGGAAAAGCAACCAGCTGGAGGTAGCCTGGGTTTGTGCAGCTTCTGCCCAGGAATGTGGTCCTCGGGGCTGGGTGACTGGGCAGCTGAGCAGGAAAATGAAGCTCTGCTCAAAGTTCAGCAGCAGTGAACTGTTTCCAGCTACCTGTGGGCAGGGAGATGGGAAGGTGTTTACAGGGACTGTGAAATTGTGTCTGGTTGATTATATTTCTATTAGCAAAATAACTGGAATAATAAATATATCAATGTCAGCAGTGTATGCTGAGATGGCAGTGCTGCTTACTCCTGGCAATCTGTGATGTGCCGTTTGTCTCCCTTCAAAGAGAGATCACATCTTTTTAAGACTTCATTTTATTGTTTTAGCTTCATGAATATGTCTCTGAACTTGACTTGTGTTATCTAGAAGATAAATAGAGAACGGAGTATGATTTATACTACATTTTTGTCAAATTGTTCTTCTTAGAAGGAAAAATACATTTATTGAATGCATTGAGGCTGGAATTAGCTTCTCACTGATGATGATAAATGCTTGCAGTCCTGTAAACGTGCTGAACATTAAGTTGCTAAATTACTGTACCACTTTGAGATTGATTATCAAGAATGGCCCTTTAAGCTTCATGACCTGCACATATATCCTGAGGACTACTGACATCCTGAAGCTTCCTTAATGCTCTTTTTTTCCTAATTAAACTTTTTATTGAATTTCCTTACCCTTTTAATACTTGTTTTGATTCTCTTATGTGCAAATGACAAAAGCCTTGCACAGCCATGTGATTCTCTATTTTAGAACAGTCCCACTTTGCAGGATTAGCCATTTTAATGACTTTAATCTCCTTTTTGAAAGTGATTTTTTTCTCATTCTGCTACATTCCTTTGACTGCATTAATGTAGAATTATTATTCTAACCATCTTTGCCAGACACGTCATACCACATCTAAAATATATCTTTCCACTAAAATATTACTGTGGTAAAATACCTTAGGATTTTCTCCTCAGTTCATTATAGGTCTTTTCTTCAATTTAATATGGCAAGTTAAAATTAACAGAGCTATTATTCATTCCATAAAGAGATTAATGATAACGAGTTTTCTCTAATTTCATCAGTTTAGATGTTCAGTAATTTATATCTTGTTTGTTAGAAATCCAGGTAGGTTGTTTCTGGTGCCTAAAGTTTCTTCTAAAATTCTTTTAAAACTGCAAAAGTATGAGAAAACGCTGGAATAAAAAGAATCTAGAAATAAAACATGAGAATTGGTAAAAGGTCCAACTGAAGATAACAAAAGGAGGTGATCTTTGCGTTCTATGTAAATGCTTCCATTTTATGGTAAGTCTAGTTTTTCAACCTGAGAAATATTAATTTTTTTGAATCCAAATTATACTAGCAAAAGCTTTGTGCTTCACTCACAAAGTAATACTACTGCCAGCTTTCTTAGATTTTGTTTTCTGAATAGCCCAATCTGTTTGAAGAGCAGCAGCTGGAGGGGAACTGGCTCTATTTGAATGTTCAGCTGTGTTTTGAGGTAGATCTGTTCATTTCAGAGGAAAAGGAGACTTTCTAGAGATTTGTTCAGTTTGCGTGGTGGGCCAGTGTAATGGTTGGCATAAGTGCATATGGATGCAAGGAAGTTAAAGCAGTTGGCCCAGCCTGTGTTACCACTGGATTTGGCCCATGGCATCTCAGGTTTCGGAGCTGAACAATGGAGCTTTATTCGGTGGAGGCGTTGGGAGAGCTCGGGCGCAGCCCTTCCTCTGTGTGCGCCACTCCGCACAAGGCACGAGCAGCCCGACTGCGAGGGAGAGATATTTACAATGCACGTATTTTTACAAACACTTCTGCAAACAGACATATAAAATTATTATAATTACAGCCCGTAAGCCCAAGCAGTAACTAGCAAATGGTGGGGCGCTTTTTCTCTTGTTTTTCTTCTCTCTCCCCCTCTCCGTAGGCAGCAGCAGCGGCACAAACGCAACATGTGCTGCCCTAGTTCAGGCCCAGCATCCCCCTCGTGCTCCCCTTTGTCTCCTTGCCCCTGGAGGAGCCCAGCTGGTGAGAGGAGGGAATTAGGCAGCCCTGAGCTACCGGCACCTCCCCGGGGCCCCTAATCCGGGCGCTGGCAGCCGGCTGCCTCTCCCCTCCGACGGCCCGTGGCCGCAGGTCCGTGGGGACGGAGCCCCGGATACGGCTGGCGGCAAAGCCGGGGGCTGGCGGGGGCTGGGGGCTCCCTGGGGGCTCTGCAAAGCTGTGCTGGCAGCGGGGTGGGCGGCGGAGGTGGCTTAAATTGGGAACATGAGGCTTTGTTGCAGCTGCAGAGAGAGAGCCGTTCATGGTCGGGGGAGCGAAGCCTGAGAAAAGTTTACATAAAAATCAGGAGCTCGTTGTCTGTGTTTTAGGCTTGGGCTCCGCCAGATTTGGAGGAGCTAGTTGAGTGCAAAGACCTTGAGCATCTTAGAAGCGCGGGTGCTTGCTGAGAGTCGAGGTGCATTTCGGGAGCAGCAAGAAGCAGGTTCTCGGTGTCCAGCATCGCTCTGGAGCAGGAGGTTCAGTTAAATGGGGAAGCAGAGCTCTCTGGGGAGCACGGGGTGCAGAGAGCGGATGCCTGACCTGGAAAATAGACATCCCCGTTGTGCGGGAAAAGTTGTTTGGGGGGTGCTTGTTTGGTTTAGTTTTTTCCAAGGCTGCTGCTCTCTTTCTTTACCTGGGATGAAATGCAGTGTTTGCCGGAGGAGCCAGTGCCGCCGGAGCTGCCTGGTGCAGTGGTGATACTCTCATTAGCCGAGCCCTTCTCTGAGAGCTCCTCGCCGTACCTTGTGCCTTCTCTGCCTGATGACTGTAGTTGGCAGGCACGAGGAGTGCGCGTGTGGCAGCCTACACACACAGTTGGTGATTTTTTTATTGGTTTGTTTTAGTAAAAACTGAAGTAGGAACATTAAATATTTTATAAGGATGGCGTATCTTGAGAACTGGCTCCTTTTTGGAATCTCCAAATGTTTGTGTGGTCAGTGCCTTCCGTCATTTACATGAACTTTATTTTTGCTTCGTTCTGTGGTTTAGTTGGATATCAGACCAGTGGCATTTATGTTTCGCTCAACATCTCTGTATTTGTTGGAATTAGGATATTTGAACTCACTCTCTTCTGTTTCTCGTTAACAATTCTGTTAATGAAAGCTGACAACATTTTATGTATTTTTCCTAAAATGACAGTGGCGCTGCTGGAGTTGTTGCTGTGTTTCTTTGTGGTAGTATGGAATTACACAATATTTTTCAAAGCTTCATATTGAGTAAAGGAAATAGAGGCTGGGCCATTTTTGGCTTATTCTGAACTTGATTCTTTTGTGATGTCTTGAGATCTCCAGTGATAATTTTCCTGGGTTTTAAAAAATGTGTTTGATTTTGCACCAAGAGGGCAACATTACCTTTTATACAAGGAAATATGGTAATGGTGCAGATCTCTTCTCTGATTTTCTTGAGCTCTCCCAAATCAGATGCTTTTATTCCACCTAGATGCTCAACTCTACCTTTGAGCAGCCTTTCATTCTGTTACAGTTTTGAGACAGAACTGAAGGATTTTTTTTAATGGAGACATTACTTAAAATCATCTTGATGTAGCATTTAACAGACCCACAAATTCACAGGTGATCACTTAACACTGTAGCTTTCTGAAATGTTTGTATTGCTTCATTGCACATTGTGTTTCGCTTTCTTTATTCATTGTTTATTGCTTTACAGTACAGTGAGCAGGTGTTAAACCTGCTGAAGAAAAATGCTTTTTATTAACACTATATGTTGGCATATTTGTGAATTATGTTTACAAATATATTTTTATTTCTCTTTCTCAAACATACTTTCAAATTCAAGAGGGTTTGTTGGTTTTTTTTTAGTTGATTTTTTTTTAATGCTGTAGTAGCAGAAGCCCATAGTGTTGTTGAGAGCTTTGTCCTTATTTCACAGATGCACTGGGAATTGTTTTTAATCTCCTTTCTGCTTTCCCATTACAGATGGTGATGACGACCCACAACTCTCCTGGGTGGCTTCATCTCCCTCCAGCAAAGATGTTGCATCACCCACTCAGATGATAGGAGATGGGTGTGATCTCGGCATCGGGGAGGAGGAAGGGGGGACTGGCCTGCCGTATCCCTGTCAGTTTTGTGATAAGTCCTTCATTCGCCTGAGCTACCTTAAAAGGCACGAGCAGATCCACAGTGACAAACTACCTTTCAAATGCACCTACTGTAGCCGGCTTTTTAAGCACAAGAGGAGTAGGGATCGCCACATAAAGCTTCACACAGGGGATAAAAAGTACCATTGCCACGAATGCGAGGCTGCATTCTCCCGCAGCGACCACCTCAAAATCCACCTGAAAACCCACAGCTCCAGCAAACCATTCAAGTGTACTGTGTGTAAACGTGGGTTTTCATCTACCAGCTCATTGCAGAGTCACATGCAAGCTCATAAAAAGAACAAGGAACATATGGCAAAGACTGAGAAAGAGGTGAAGAAGGATGATTTTATGTGTGATTACTGTGAAGAGACATTCAGTCAGACTGAAGATTTGGAGAAGCACGTAATGACACGCCACCCACAGCTTTCCGAGAAGGCAGATTTGCAGTGTATTCATTGCCCTGAAGTATTTGTAGACGAAAACTCGCTGCTCTCACACATTCATCAAGCCCATGCCAACAAAAAACACAAGTGCCCTATGTGCCCAGAGCAGTTTTCTTCAGTGGAGGAAGTCTATTGCCACTTGGACAGCCACAGACAACCTGACTCCAGCAACCACAGCATCAGCCCTGACCCAGTCCTGGGGAGTGTGGCGTCCATGAGCAGCGCAACGCCCGACTCCAGCGCATCAGTGGAAAGAGGGTCCACACCAGATTCGACCTTAAAGCCTTTGAGAGGACAAAAGAAAACCAGGTCTGTTGACAGAGAGGAAGGCCAGAACTGGTCTAAAGTTACTTACAGCTGTCCCTACTGCTCAAAGCGTGACTTCAACAGCCTTGCTGTTCTGGAGATCCATCTGAAGACCATTCATGCAGACAAACCTCAGCAAAGCCACACGTGCCAGATCTGCCTTGATTCCATGCCTACACTGTACAACTTGAATGAACACGTGAGAAAAGTGCACAAAAACCATGCCTATCCCATGATGCAGTTCAGCAACATTTCTGCCTTTCATTGTAATTACTGCCCGGAGATGTTTGCAGATATCAATAGCTTGCAGGAACACATCCGCATTACTCACTGCGGCCCAAACGCTACCCCTCAAGATGGCAACAATGCTTTCTTCTGTAACCAGTGCTCCATGGGCTTTCTGACTGAAGCTACCTTGACTGAGCACATCCAGCAGACTCACTGCAATGTAGGAAACTCAAAATTGGATTCCCCTGTCATTCAGCCAACACAGTCTTTTATGGAAGTTTATTCATGCCCTTATTGCACAAACTCCCCCATTTTTGGCTCCATCCTGAAGCTTACAAAGCATATTAAAGAAAACCACAAGAACATTCCTCTGGCACACAATAAGAAGTCAAAAGCAGAGCAGAGTCCAGTTTCTTCTGATGTTGAAGTCTCTTCCCCTAAAAGGCAGCGGCTTTCTGCAAGCGTAAACTCAGTGTCTAATGGCGAATACCCATGTAATCAGTGTGATCTAAAGTTCTCAAATTTTGAAAGTTTTCAGACCCATTTAAAGTTGCATTTGGAGTTGCTGTTGAGGAAACAGTCTTGCCCTCAGTGTAAAGAAGACTTTGATTCCCAGGAGTCTCTTCTGCAACATCTCACCGTACATTACATGACAACTTCCACTCATTATGTATGTGAGAGCTGTGACAAACAGTTTTCTTCAGTGGATGATTTGCAGAAGCATTTGTTGGACATGCATACTTTTGTGTTGTATCACTGCACCCTTTGCCAAGAAGTTTTTGATTCCAAGGTATCTATCCAAGTGCATCTGGCAGTCAAGCATAGCAATGAAAAGAAGATGTATCGTTGCACAGCCTGTAACTGGGATTTTAGGAAGGAGGTGGATCTCCAGATCCATGTGAAGCATAGTCACTTGGGTAATCCATCAAAGTCTCACAAATGTATCTTCTGTGGCGAGACCTTCAGCACAGAGGTAGAACTGCAGTGCCACATAACAACCCACAGCAAAAAATACAACTGCAAGTTTTGTAGCAAAGCTTTTCATGCCATCATCTTGCTTGAAAAGCACTTGCGGGAAAAACATTGTGTTTTTGATGCTAGCGCTGAGAATGGTACAGCTAATGGCATGACCCCAACAAATAAGAAGACAGAAGGGGCAGATATCCAGAACATGTTAATGAAGAATCCAGATACTTCCAACAGTCATGAAGCCAGTGAGGATGATGTGGATGCTTCTGAGCCCATGTATGGCTGTGACATTTGTGGGGCTGCCTACACTATGGAGGTCCTCTTGCAGAACCATCGTTTGAGAGATCATAACATCAGGCCTGGAGAGGATGACTGCTCTAGGAAGAAAGCAGAGTTCATCAAAGGTAGCCACAAGTGTAATATCTGCTCAAGGACCTTTTTCTCGGAAAATGGCCTGAGAGAGCACATGCAGACCCATCGAGGCCCAGCTAAACACTACATGTGCCCCATCTGTGGGGAGCGCTTCCCATCGCTCCTGACCCTGACGGAGCACAAAGTCACTCACAGCAAGAGTTTGGATACAGGGACATGTCGGATCTGCAAAATGCCACTGCAGAGCGAGGAGGAATTCATCGAGCACTGCCAGATGCATCCAGATCTCAGAAACTCCCTCACTGGGTTTCGCTGTGTTGTCTGCATGCAGACGGTCACCTCTACCCTGGAGCTGAAAATTCATGGGACGTTCCATATGCAGAAATTGGCTGGAAACTCTGCAACCTCATCGCCCAACGGCCAGGCCTTGCAAAAACTCTACAAGTGTGCGCTGTGCCTGAAGGAGTTCCGGAATAAGCAGGACTTGGTAAAGTTGGATGTGAATGGCCTTCCCTATGGCCTGTGTGCTGGATGCATGACCAGGAGCACCAACGGACAGTCTTCCAGCTTGACTCCACAGGACGTGAACGAGAGGCCATGTGGCAGCCTGAGGTGTCCAGAGTGTAGTGTCAAATTTGAAAGTGCTGAAGACCTAGAGAGCCACATTCAGGTAGACCATCGAGACCTGACACCCGAGACCAGTGGCCAAAGAAAAGGTACCCAGACGTCCCCTGTTCCCAGAGTAAGTACAGCTGAACTTCAAATCTGAGAGATAAAATGTAGACCTTCAATGTGAGAACTGATCTGATATTATTTCTTTTTTTAAATTTTCTGTTTATCAAATCCCTCGTGCTAATAAAAAAAATCAGCAAAACAGGAGGAAGGCTAGAGTAACTCGCATAGAACAATCAGAAGTTGCTCGGTCTCACAGGTGCCTTGATTCCTAGTAGCAGTGTATCAGATTTTTTACCACAGAACTGCCCTAGATTTACCAACACAGATCTGAAAAACTTGGGCAGTGTGGATTGAGTTTGTCCATGAATTTTGATTCTACTGAACTGACAGAACTGGAAAAGCTGGGGTAGTTTAATGAAAAATGGAGATGTTTAGTACCCAAAAAACCAAAAATTTCAATCTGTCATATTTGAGGAATGAAATTATTTCTTACCAGGAAAACAATAATGAACAGGAGGATATAGGAACTTGTGAGGGAAAATGTAGTGAACTCCATTCTGCCCCCAAATTCTCACCTAAACCAAACTTCTGTGCTAAAGAGCTTGTCCCTAGGAATGTCTGTCAGAGTGAATGTTTTGAGGTTACTTGGAGGTCTGTGTGCATTTGTGTGAGCTTGTTTGTGTGTGTGTATGATTTTAAAAGTGACTTTTAAAGAATCTGCTTCATGGCCCTTCAGTAGGGGCTGGTAGGGGATAAGTAGTTTCTTAGTAAGTCTGGACAATGTCTAATGCAGATTACATAAAAGTGTGTTGTCCTTGACTTTTTGCAGATAGCCTGCTTTCCCATTTCTTAGCTTACAAGTTACTTGGGAACATGCAGATCCAAGTAAGGTTCCAGAAGTCTACTCAGGAGATTAATATAATTTGCAGTTTATAGTCTTTTTAAATTATTTGTTGACGTTTTTGGTTCAAGAATGGGCCAAGTCAGTCCTTCCTCTGTCAGGAACAGATGGAATGAGAAGTGGATTTTGGAAATCTTCTCAGGAGACCAACAGCAGACACATCTGAGTATTGATATCATCTGACATTTTTAATTAAACATGATGGGGTGAGATTTTCAAAAGTATCTAAGGAAATTAGGCACCCAACTCCTAATGAATAATTCCAGCCGTAGATGCCTGTTTATGTCAATCTGCTAATTAAAGCACCCACAAACACATCTTACTGAATAAAAGCACCTGAAAATACCATCCATCCAACTAGAACACCAGAGGCTAAGAGAGGGCCCTAAGTGTCCTGAGGACATGGACTGAGGTGGCTCCAAGGGAGCTGGTGCAGGTTGTGTCCCTGGCAGGAGCTGTTATCCCTGCTCCATGTGGGGCTGTGTGGGGCAGCAGTGTACAGCTGAGCTGAGTGGGGCAGTGCCCTGATCCAGCTGCTGAGCCAATCTCACAGAAAGCTTGATTTCTTTTCTTGTTCTCTCTCTTTCGGTAAAACCACTGGATATTCCCTTTGGGTGTGACTAAGCCTCCAGGCACACTCAATTTTGCAGAAGAATGAGGAATGGAAATATCCCTCCTTTGGTGTGATACCTAGGTCTGGCTAGGTTATTGTCCTTCCTCCTCAGGACTTTTATTTTCTTCTAAATTCTTGAAAAGTACCTCTGTTCTGTTAGGTAGGACTAATTCTTATTGCTCACCTATGGAATTACCTTTCCCTTCCTATCAGCTAGCAGAACACATTGCCATTTTCTTTCATGTCTTATTCATGCTTTAACTCTTTCTTTGCAGTGGCAACTTCCATAGTTGTTCTCTCAGGGGAAAATTTTAAGTTCTTCAATAAGGTAAATGCTTTGAATTTCATCCCATGAGGGAACTTCTGAGTTTCTTTGTAGAAGATAATGAAAAATCAGCATTTGTGATGATGGCAAATGGCACCTTACTGGTGTCTGTGGCCTGCACATACGCTAATATCAGGGATAACCATCCCAGGAATATATATATTGTTATAAGGAATAGTTCATTATCTTACCCTTCATTGTAGGTACAAGACCTGAATCTGATATCAGTTCACTAAAAAACTATTGGTGTTTCACTCAGGGCTCTGAAGGCAATGAGTACCCTTTGTGTTTGTCTAGTAGAGGGCTTGTTTTCAAAGAATTGTACTGGCTTTTAAATGGTGATACATCTCTGCATTCAAGAACAGTGTTAACTTCACTGGCTTCATAGCAATGCTAAGCAAGTTGAACATGAACTCTCTTGCATCTTGTTAGTGTGCTGCACACAGGTAAAATACCTCTTTAATGGAGCAATCTGTAGTCCACAGTGCATGTATAGTGATATGCACGTGTTCAGAGAAGAGCTACTTCTCTTCAACTTTTGAGTATTTCTACATTTCATTTTTAAACATCTTATTTATTTTCCTTTCTTAAATAAAAAAGCAATTGAAAATTAGGACAAGGTACAGTCAGAAGGAACATACAGGTAGATTAGATTTTTAAGTAGTGGGTATATATTTCAGAGTAAATAAGAATAAGCAAAATGAAATCCAAGCAAATGGAAAAGATGATAATAACATATAAAATCTGCAACTTCTTTCTATGTCAGAAGTTGCTCTACCAGCCATTATTTACTCTTTGATAGAAGAGGGGAGTGTGGAAACCTAAAGGAATTTCAGGAAAAAAACTTAAATGAAGATTTAAGTCCAAAGTGGAAGAAAAGGAGAAAATAAATATTAGCCCTTGATGAATAAAGAGTATTTGGGAAGAAAAAAGGAACAGGAGAAACTGAAAAATTCCTTTTTATTGTAGGTATTTAAGTTAGTGTATATATGCAAGTGTATATAGCACCACAAATGAAGTATAATTATTTTGTTATATTTTGTTTTGGTTTTCTACTATTGAATTATTTGAGGTTTTATTCTGAAGATCAGTAGGAGACAGCTAGAGGAACATTGAAAAACACTCAGAATTGCTTGGCAAGCTTTGTTTTTTAACCCATAAGAATGGAAGAAAGCATATAACCCTTGAAAATCCTGCTGTATTCTGTCTTCCTCACATTTTTAGTATGGCAAACAAACAGGAAGAAATACCTGTATATTGATCATGCTTGTTTCTAGGATGCCTGCCTAGGATCCATTCATGTTGACCAACAAGACAGATTTCCAGGCAGACATAGCTTTTGCAGTGTGTATATGGCAACATCCTCTTTGGAGGATTTATTTTTGGAAGTTTTAAGACAAGTCAATGGTCTTCTGCAAGAGACATCACTAATAGGAATAAATAAAATGCATCTTAGTAGCAAAAGGTTTCTCTAACATCCAGTTTTCTTTCATTCATATAGTTTTGTGTGAGCTATTCTGTTTGGATAGGACTGAAAGTGTTTTTTCATAGGAGCATCACAGGTAAAGTTATTCCAGTATCTGACACAAGTATAGTTCAAGGCCTTTTATATGTTACATTAAGATCTCATCAGAGGTGCTGCTTTCCTGTTTTTCTGAATATCCTTCTGTGTGTAGCAACTTCAGTTTAGAATACATTTTATTAATTCATTTCCACATGCCTTCTAGAGCAATGTGCACATCTTAAGAAACATGACTAATTGTTCAGTATTGAGATTTTTCATTTCCTAATACTGCAAACAGTCGCATTTCAAGCTGTTCTTTCTCTTACACAGATGTATCTTTATTTTATACCACAGGTAAATAAAAAATGCTTGTTTAACATCGACAGTGGCAAATGTTTAGACTTCTGTTAAGTTTTCATCTTGAATGGTGTTACTATTTTTAGCCCACCTAGGTTGTTTTGAGTGACGAAGGAAAGGAGATAGCATAGAAAGTTGGAAGAATAAACCCTATTGTGTTCCTTTATTCAGTTTCTTTTCTCCTGCACACTTTCTTGGACTCAGCTCCTTCTCTTTGTTCTCCGCCACAACCTTCTCTTTCCGTGTAAATCCCCTTGAATGGAGGAATATTTTCTTTGTAAAACAGGAAACTATTTCCAGATTTAAAGGAGGATAGTCTGGAAAACCCATGGGAACAATAGATACTTCAGAAAAGAAAACAGAACCCTCTGTTGTTATTACTACAATTGTGTGCCAAGACTAGAATTAAATATCTTGCATTTGTGGGGAATGAGCTCTCAACTGAAGGTCTGCTCATCTGGTCTCTTTTATCACCTAGATGCCATCACCTAGTCTCTGTTAGCTCCTCAGAGTGTGGGCACCCTTGTTGTCACCACTTGTGAAGAGAAAACTTTAAACAAAGGTAACTGGTCCATTAATAATGTTCATAAAGCAGAAAAATGGTACTAGAAGATCATATTTGGTACCACAACTAATTACAGTTTTATTAAAACTAATGCTCCCCATTTACTGATAATGAAAGGATGTTTTGTGACATTCTTTTAAAAGCAGTTATTAATGAGCCAAAAAATCAGTTCTTCTACCTCTTGCATATACACTTGGGTGCTAATCTAGGTATAGTTATTTTGAGACCTGTATAGGGCATTTATTAACCTCAGTCCATGTCAAGTGCCATCACCTTGCTTGAGCTGCTTGTCTGCATGCACAGGTCTCAGCTGAGGCTTAAGGTACACAGACAGGAAGTCTGAAATCTGCTGAGGGCTCCTTATGCCAAGCAGAATGTTTTACAGGATTGTGAAATGATGTGGAGGAGTTAGCGCTGTGTCTGTGCATAAACAAAGACATCCTGTCTCCAGATCTGTTAGTAAGTAGCTTTCAGAAGCACCAAAATCAATTAAGAAATGAATCATTTGTCTGTGTTTAATATAACTTTGAAGGTTTGAAATAGAGTCAGGCTGAAATACTGTCCTCTAGTTACTGAGGGAACCCTTGTAGCTGAGATAAGCATTGGACGAGGCACGGAACTCAGCCTTGAAGTTTTAAGGAAGAGGAAAGTTTCAAGTTTTAAAGGTGACTGTGTGACCACATGAATCAATCACTACCCAATCCTATTTTGTTCTTTCAAGGTTTTCTGTGTTTTGTTTTGAAGTTAGGAGCCCTCAGCATGTGTGTGCCAGTGTGTTTGAGAGGACATGTGTACGTACGTGTGCTGTGTTCATCTGCCAGAATAGATTCCCCAGAAAGAGTGCTGCAGAAATCCAGCTGCTTTTCCATTAACAGCCTTGATTTCCAAATGAACTCCAGGAGGATACTTTCTTGAGCTGCCTAGGGATAACTAGCCAATCCAAACTATTTCCTTTTATATGGTTGGCTGTGTCAGCTTTCGGCCAATGGAGTATAGCCTTCTTCCTATTATCATGTTAATCACCCATTGTTGTTTCAGCCTAGAAAGCCCTGCCTAAGCAAACACACACTGCTACAGAATTCATGGGATATGTCTAACTTCCATAGGCATAGGTGTATTTGTTATTATGGTGTTACAGCCTGTTCATTAACCTCCAGCAGGCTACCTTGTTGTCATTGATGACATGGGAAGTAGTTAAGCTCTTGGTAGCACCTAATTTGTTCTTTCCTCAGCAGGTGCTTGAGGAAATTGGATCCCATGCACAGGGGGGGCGACAGCAACTCCTCCGTTTAACTCAAAACTTCTGACTTATTACTGCTGTCCTAAAAATGGAGTTCTATATCTGGGTATGGGGTTGAGGCTGAGGAAAAAGAAATGTGCATCTAAAAGTACACAAGAAGTCCCCTAAAAATATTTTCCTTCAGAAGGTTAGGAGGGTGTTGTTTACTGAATTGGGCTTCTCAGTGCTGTTGGTTTGGGGTTCTCATCCATCCCTTGTGGCCAGCATGCAGAGATTTCACGTGTGTTCTGCTGCCACCAGCTTTGGCTGTGGGGATGCAGACCTCATGCTTGTGCCTTGTGGCAATTGTTGCAGTAGAAATTATTCTCCAGAAACAAGTAGGCACAAAAGGCCCAATTCTTCTAAATTACACATCAAAAAATGTCTATTTAGGTAGCATTTTCCCATGCAGTAAATAAGCATGTACATCAAACCAAAGCACCATACTTCTGCTTTAAGTATGAAATAAGAGTTTTTGCAAATGTACAAAAGCTTAGTCTTCGTGATTTTTGGTTCTTTAATTTTTGGAGGGGTTTTTTTGTGTTTTTTTTTTTTCTTTTTTTTTCCTGAGTTGGATGTCCAGCTTGTCAACATGCATCTGTAAATGGTTTCTTGGATTTTTTCCTGCCATGTTGTACAAGTACATGCATCATGTAAATCTGAGTGCAAACCCCATTTTCCGTTTGAATAAATGGTTCATGTAATTGCCTCTTCACACTGTCTCCTGATTTCTGCAGCTAGGCCTCCCTGGTATGACTTTGAGATTGAGAAAATATAAACAGATTGTACCAGGAGACAGTTCTTTGTGGTAATGCATTTTTTTCAAGATTTCTGATTAGAGACCATTACAAAATACATTTTTTCCTTCACTTCCCCAAGTAACTATAGGTACTCTGCCAACTCTATTTTGAGTTTAATGAAAGGTGGAATTTTGTGAGAAAGTTGATCTTACTCTGAAAATGGTTACTTTTCTGTCTTTTATTTCACTCTGGGAGAATTGTACTGCAGTGGGTTAAATGACAGGTGCAATCTCATTGTGGCTCAGGTACTCAGACTTTCAAATAGAGTAATTTGAATTTTTTTAAGTTGATATTAAAATTAAAAGCAGGTTGTTAGTTAAGATATTGTGTTTATGGTCCCAGAAAATCCTGGCCTGGAAATATATGGGCAAAAAAGCCCTCAGGGAAGGAAATTTGAAGCATATAACATGCTATATTCATGATCACACTTGCCTTATGCTACAGTGCAGTTTTCTCTAATCTCTTTTTGGTTATTAAACAGAAAAAGACCTATCAATGCATCAAGTGCCAGATGACCTTTGAGAATGAGAGAGAGATACAAATCCATGTCGCTAACCATATGATTGGTAAGACATTCTTTACACTAGGCCACTCATTGGCTGCTTGTTTTTTGCTACTCTTTGACATTCACTATTCTAATAACTTGTTAATATTCATGCTGTAATTTATTTTTTTATTTTTCAAGGAAAATGATTTTGATGTAATGATTCTTCACTTCAAAGCTTTTTAAATATATGGTTATAAAAGTGTTACTGCTGAGCTTTTTCCTTATCCTTTTGAGTCCTCATGTAGCATTTTCATTTATATTAAAATCAAACTTTTGACAGTATCTTCCATTTGATAGCATAAATTTCTCTCTATCTGTGTAAAAAGTGCTTGCCAGTTGTCAACCACTTAGAAGCAATTATGTTTCAATTTTGTATGTCATGACATTGAATAGATGTAACTGCTAGCATTTTCCCAGCTAAGTGTGGTGAATTCCTGAGGAACATTGTCAAAACAAAACACTTACGGAGTTATTTCAGTGGGTTTTTTCTACTTTTCCCAACAGTTTTGGACTTCAGAAAGTTCATCTTTTCAGACATACAAGTGTTTTAAAAATCAGTGCTTTCTGCCTTCTGTGACAGTCCTGTCACAGGAGTTAGTAAAAGCATTATTGTAACCTGATGGGTTGTATTTCTGCTGCAGCTGTATGATTGCTTCTCTGATGATCTCAAAGAAAGGTTTTTCCCTGTATGGACAGATGTTATAAATATCTGTGTTGGCCCAAGAGGTCAGTTTATTTTGGTGCATAGACCACAAGAAGATACTTACACATGCCACTGTAAGCATGTGTTGGATGAGACTCTTCAAGGACTCAACAGTGCTGTCTGTGTCTTACACATTCCTATGCAGCATTTATCTCCCATAAGCATAATGGTTTTCCTTCAGCAATTTTACATTTAGGAAATTATTCTCTCATCAATTCAGGTATGTAACTCCTATTAGCTTTGAAGTGGATTATGCCTAAATACCAGAGAGAGAGAAATATGGACTGACACAGTCTTCAAACCCCTACCCCCAAATGAAAAACATACATCAGTCACAATAATTTTCATCCAAGAGCCAGGCAGGAGTTTTAACTTAATGTCAAGCAGGTTAAGATAAAGATATCTAAAAATATTTGCTTTTGTAGCAGGTGTTAATGTAATCTCTTGTTTGCAAGCTTCAAGAGTGAGATCCTTATTAATTGGACCATGGTGATTTCATGTAGCTCCCTCCTAGATTTTAAGAAAGAAGTCCTTTGCAAGCTTAGCACTTGTTTCAACTTAATTTGTGATCCAGTAGCTAATAAGTGATTTTTAAATACAAAGGTCATGAAATGCTGAATTAAGGTTCTTCTTTATTCGAGGGGAATGATTTTTTTCTTTTGTAAAAATGTAATTTCTTCATTTTACAGTAACTGATATGTGAAGTTTATTTATGCATATGCCCATATTAATGCTGTCTGAAATAATATACAGTTAGACACATAACCTGACAAAGTTGTTAACCATCAAAAAACACAGGTGTAGAAGGCATAGGAGGCTGTGTTGTTATATGTGAAAGCTGTACCCATTGTTTCCTTGAAGCTGTACATCAGTTACTTCAATATTTGGAAGAATTCTATATAGTACAAAAGTGCTACGAGCCCAGTTCTGTCCACCTAGAACATTGTAAATACCAGGATGTGGTAAGAAAGCGTGATAACTCCAATGTGGTGTCATATCTTCATGTCCATTTGCTGAGGTACAGACTGAGGGTGTGCATTAATTTAAGGTCATCACCGCTTTTAGTGGTTCTGTTTAGGAAAGAGCAAAATGTAGAAACCTTTAATATGGAGCTAAACTTTATGGAGCTAAACTTCCCCTCACTCTGGGCATCTCGGTTCACAAGGCTCCTGGACCCCCTCTCCTTCAGGACATGCAGCTGCTCACAAAAAAGTTGTTTCCAGTGAGTTTACTCACTGGTATTTTTTCTTTACTGGGGAGTACTGAAGGGAAAAGGAGAGGCTAGATGTCAGCATGTCTCAAGCAATAAATGCTGTGCAGATTTTTGGTGTTAATTTACATAGTCCTGGGTCAGCGACAGTAGGGAGAGTGACTAACTGCCTCCTGTGCTTGCTCCTGTCCCCCCTGAGGATCACTCATAGCCTGAGTGCTTTGTGCCCTTATCCAGGCCTTAGGACAGACTGCCATGTTCCTCCTTACTGCTTAGGCTGGTTTATCACTGATAAGGGGTGCAAGAGTTTCCCATCTCTGCATTAGACCAAGTATAGCCAGATGGGCAGCAAGAGAAAGAAGCTAATACAGCTGTTTCTGCAGGTTAGGTTTAGTTCACAGCACTTATTAATGTCATTGTTGTCAATTAAAAATCTACAGATGAGGATTTGTTTGTGCTGGGGGGACACTGAGGTTGCAGGGTGAACATGTAGATGTTTGGCAGACAGGAGGAACTTATCCTCAGACCAGGTGTCCTCAGAGCTTAGAGCTGGCCTCATCTCAATGAACTTGTATCTGTCTAAAGTTAAGGTGTCTGGTTTAATTTAGTCATTGAAATGCTGTCTGGGGAAAATGAATGATTGATACCAATCTAAGATAAGAGTTTGAGTAGGATAAGCATTTCCAGTGAGAGATTTTTATCTCTCTTTTGAATTTGAGGAGAGCCAAGACAATGAAGTTAGCCTTGACATGTAATTTTTAGGTAAAAAATCCCTTGGCTTTGATAATCCAAGACCTCTCAAGCAGCACTTTCTTCTCATACTTTGAGAAACACAAAATCAATAGTTGACATATCTTAAGCACTTGCTTACAGTTTTATTCTGCTCAAGTCACTGTCAGCAAAGGAATCCCTGCTCTGTAGCAGTGATACCTTTTAAGTAGCAGGGTCCATAATATAATTTAAAAATTCAATTATTTCTGACATCATGATCTTAAAAACTGCATCTACTTAAGTTGCCTGTGCCTCCCTCTTCATCAGGTTCCCAGTCTGAAGCTGGAGGCCCTGTTCATAATTCATGGAGGTAGGGGGTTTATTTTTTTCAAAGCAGTATGCAGGGAATTTCCAGCACTACTCCCACACATTGCTTTGAAAAATTACCCTGCTGCACTCTAGCCCTTCATATCCTGTGCACAAACACAGAGACACATTGGGTCCTTCCCGGGGTCCCCAGGGAAGGAACAGCCTGGATCCATCCCCAGAGAGGGAAACGGGAGATGTTTTGTTTCAGTTTGTGCTGGGGCCCGTAGGAGGGCTCTGTGTGGAAGAGCAGACCTCCTTAGCTGGGGTTAGCCAGGAAGGGATCTGTTTAGGAAGGTTTTCAGCTGGGGGGGAGTTCAGGTTGGAATTTTTAGAGAGCAGAGTGGTCTTTGAAACATTGCACCGATTGGGGCTCCTTTGAAACATTTCCATGCCCACAGAAAGGGGATCCCCCTTTGAAACATTTACAGGCATTGGGGAGTCCACCTGGGACTATATCAAAAACTTTCAGCAGTTCTTGCTGCCTCTGTACTTGCTTGCCTCCTGTTGTGCTGACCTGGCAATGTTTAAAGCTTCTCCCCCTTCTCTCCCCACCTCGCTGTGCCTCTGATGTGCCGTCTCCAGTGGATGCAGGGGAGGATGGGCCTGCGGGCCCTGGGCTCTACGGGGGGCTCTGAGCAGCCATGGCAGCAGCCAAAGCGTGGAAATCTGTCAGTGCAGCCTCTGCCCAGGGCCTGGGGAGCCCTGCAGCTCCATCTCATCGCAGGGCCACCGCCAAGGCCCGTGTGAGCAGTGCCTGCTCCCATCCTGCACTGCCAAGGGAAATCTGCTGAGCCCTGCACAGGGAGAGAAGGATTAGGCCCAGGGTTTTCCTGTTGGGTTTTTACAGCTGTGCTCTTTCCACAGCCAGGCTGGATTCCCTAACTGATGTTTTTCAGGGTGTACATAATTCCACAGATTTGTTCTCTGGGTGGGTCAGGTTGCCCATATCAATGGGAAGTGCATTTGTATCCCTGCCAGAGTTCTCAGCTCTTTGGGTAAGAGAAGTGGACACAGCAGTACTTATCTCTGTCTCAGTCATTTGGGGCATGTTTTCCATTTAACGTTCAGAGAAGATGAGCAACTGTCCCAACTCTTCTTTCTCCATTGTCCAAGAAAGTCTCCTGGTAAATGTGCACAGGAAACTCAACTGGGGCTCAGTTAGTGCTGGAACAGGAAAAATAATGATTCTGTTTTGTGCTCTGACACTGAGATTGCAGTAACATTCCTCCTGCCTCCAGCTCCAAAGGAATGTGTTTGTGTGCTCATGAGAGGCTGTCCCAGTACTTGGAGCTCAGCAGAGCTCTCCTTGCCCCAGTGCCACTCCTGCCCTTCCCTGTGGGATTGCGAGTGCTCCGCACCAAGGCCAGCAATGAGCACTGGGGAGTGGGAAGGAGGGGCACAGGCTGGATGTGTTTGTGATGTGGCCATGAGGCCCTGCCTGTGCCTTGGGAGCCGCAGGGGACACAGGGGAGTGCTCAAGAGAAAGCTTCCAGAAGTCACAGTGAAATTGTTCTGTGGTCCAGGTCTTGAACTGCAGCCTGCATAAATTCCTCTCTGCTTGATAGGATGGGGTTGACAAAGTTAAACACTGTGTTTGGGAGGGTTTTCTGAGTACTGCCAGCCACGGCATACCATACATTGTCTGTAGTATAGGACTCCCAGGATCTTAATTACCTTTCCTGCCCTTAGAGATCATGTTTCAAGTTCTGGAAACACTCTGCCAGAATTAAACACAAAAGAGAAGGGAAAACATCCATCCACAGTTACATTTCTTTCAAATGCATACAAGTATTTGAAACAAAACAATGGCCAACTATAGGTTTGTTATTTTGTTAACATTTTAAAATAACATAATATTCTAAAATAACAGAGCAAGTTGGATGATTGGGAAAGGTCAAACTGCAATAATAACTACAGAAATAATTTTCTGAAAAGCAGCAATTTAGAAAACTCATTTTATGTTTGGAAGAATTAATAGTTGATAGCAAGCTCAGTTGCTGAGATGAAACCAGTACCAGAGGTGAAGGGGTTGAGATCATACTGAAATCAAACATAAATCAATATATTCCCAGTTATATTTTTGTTTTCTGTTTAAAAATTGAAGTAAACAGTTTTATCTTTTGATTTATGTTTCATAAAACACAAAGTTCATAAATTTAGACCTTAACAAAATTGCTAATTTATATATTATATGAATAAAAATTCTGACTCATTTTGGATGATCTTGATTTCCTTCCTGTCGCAGTAGATTCTGGGTGTATGTGTATGTGACAAGGATGTAGGTAAGGTTCATTTTTGCAGAACTGATTCTTATGAATGTGAAGAGACAGCCCTGGGCATCAGATGAGGATGTGAAGCATTTCTTATACTCAGGCCTGATCTTGTGAAGCACTTTGTTCCTCATTCTCATTGAGCTGAGAACAGCTAATGCTTCTCAGAATCTTTCATAATAAAACATATTTTACTTTGCATGAAATAGATGTAGACAATATTGGAAGATGTGCAGCTTTAATTCTTGTAAAATTCCCATTTCTTTGGACCTAAGGACTTCTGTTAGTTAAAGCATGTACATGGTAGCAATGATGATGACACTGTAAAGCACTGTCCTAGTAATAGCTTTCAAGCATTAAGGCAAATTAAAATGTGCCAGATTGTTTTTGAAGCATTACTTGCAAATTATCAACAGGAACATATTTCTGGACTCAACTGCTGAATGTGTGAATTAATTATGGACACATTAGGAACTCAGAAATTTTTTTTTTAACTTTGATGTTTGTAAAGCATATTCCAAGTAATTGCTCTTTTAACGCAGACCTGAAGGTACAACCTTATATTTACCCAGCACTTGCTTCAATATCCAATTCTGTGTGGACTTGCCTAATGAATAATATGTACTAGACTTTAATTTTGCAGCACCTGCCTATTGAGAAAGACTAATTTTGGAAAAAAAAATGTTAAGTGTACTTACCTGAAGAGATGAACACATACAGGGTGTCTCCCTCCACATGCCCCTAGGAGCCTTAATCCAAGGGGCTGGCTGGGGTCCTGCTGGTGATGCTGGAGAGGCTTTGCCCAAGTGGAGCTTGCTGCTGGCACAGGCTCCTGGGCACAGGCATCTGCTCATGCCAGTAAGGGTTTTCTTATTTTTATTTTGCCCAACTCTAAGCCCTCAGTTCCTTGGTTTTTGTTGTGTTTTTTTGTTTGTTTGGTTGGTTTTTTGGTGGTTTTTTTTGCATTCATTAGTTTTAGCATTAACCACATTTGCAAGTCATTAAATGTTGTAATGAGTATAGTGTATTAAAGGCCAAAAATATTTTTTTCCAACATTTTTTATCAGTTTTGTCCTACTGAAAGCCAGGCTGCCATTGCTAACAGACAGAAGCAGCTTCCTTTATTTAGTATAAGCAAAATTGGCCTGGATATAATCTTTTGTTTAATTGGTTTCTTATTTTGAAACTTCAAAACATTGTGTTTTTACTATTCCTTCCTTTCTAAGGCTGGAACGTTGATTATACAAAATCCTAATAATTTTATCCAGTTGTCCTGTGCAGATGTGGCCTCCTGCGATTATCTGTGCATATTTGTTCACACAAATTACTCCATTTCATGAGAATGTATTTTGTTTTGCTTGTTTATCGGGAAAGAAATAACTTTTCCCTTAATGTATTCATTCACATATTCCTTTTGCATTTTTCATTTCATTTACAACTTGGTAATAGTAGTTCAGTTTTCACTGACATTTTTATAGCTGCTATGACAACATTTCTGTTTTGCATGATACATGCATAATGGGCAATGATCGCAGTGTTACATTGCTTTCATTCTTTCTTAACTATGTTAAGATTCCTTACAGCCTGCAAACTCAATTTTCATATGCAGTGATGATTACACCTGTTTAAACATTTTCCTGGTAGTTTCATATTTATTCATAAAGGGAGCAGTTGATAAAACACCTTTTCTGCCATCAGTCTGAGTTTTAAGTGTGATATTTCTTCAAAGTTATCATTAACAAGCACCTCAGTCTAGTCCCAGCGTTTCAACATCAGCCAGCAAGTGTAGCAAAAAATGCTATTTCCAGTAAACTTTACCCTGTGTAGGAATAATTTTTCTGAATATGTAACTTGGTCTTCATTTTATTAACTCACCTTGAAAACTGTTTTATGTTTGTATTTAAAAGTCTGCAGAGATAGTTTCTGCCTTATTCTCAGATGTTTTATATGCATATGGCCATGTATTTCTAAGTTCACAAACAAATTTCTTAGCCCCTCTTTGCTAATCTTGAATCTGGAAAAGAGAGCATGTCCTCACCATATGGGGCTTGGGTTCTCTCTGCAGATGGTGAAATGACTCTGCTTTCTGGTGGAGAGGTCAGCACCCCTCTGTGTCCTACTTTTGAGGAAAAAACACCAGAATATTTCTTGGGGGTGGAGGAAGGGAAAAACCTACCACCATTTCTAAGTGCAGTCACCAGACTTCATATAAATAATGTTTTCAGGATATTGTTCTCCTCATGTGAATTGGGGGACTAATGTCTCCATTTGTTCTGTCCTTAAAATTTAGGTGTTGATTTCTCTGTGGAAGCTTTTTAGCAAGGAACAGTCTGGATAATCTAGATGTTATCCCCCTTCTTCTTTATTCACTAGTTTGGAAATATCTCGTACCAGTACCACCTTTTTTGACTGACAGAAAACTTAGTAACTTTTTCTGAAAAATAGATGATATATGAGAAGTGAATAAAGAAGAAAGGAATGAATGTTTAGTGAAGCTGGAAGGACCTCATACTTGGGTTAGCTAGGAATTAGCTTTGGCAGAGTTATAAAATACTCATTTTACCTCTTTGGGGGAGCCTAGATAAGGTTCCAGACTGTTTCCAGTCATAGGAAAATGGGAGAAGAATGTGTTTAATATCAGTGATCTGTAGTTAAATTTCTTTTCTACTGATAAAATTCTGGATTTTACTCTTTCTGAATATGTGGTTCAGTATTCAGCACTTTTGAGCACTGACAAATGTTTATTTTCCTTCTTTGGGCTGCGGAACAACCCTCCCGTGAATCAGTAAGGGTGTGTATATGCTGAACCCTAGCTCTAGTTATCAGAGAAAAAGGGTTTGTTCACATGTTAAAGTACAGGTTTGTACCTCCTGTTACTTGGGAAGTGAGGCAGTTGCACTGTTGCCTTTAATTATGGTTTAAACTCAACAGCGTCCTTAACCTTCAGGAAGGTTTTATCTGGTCTCCTGGAACAAGAGGTTACCAACTGATATGACCCTTAAAAATTATTATTTCTGTTTAGTGATAGCTGGCAAGCAAGTCAAATCAGACACAGCCCTCCCTGGATGCTCTGTTTGGGGTACTGGCATCTTCCTTTTTTTAAGTTGTGCAGGAAAACTTTGCTACCTTGAGGTTCCTTACACTGATCTCCATGAAGGAAGCCCATGTAAACTTTTTAAGCACTTGCACCTTTTTCTTTTGTTTTAAGGCTTCTGGCACAGATAAAGCCTTTGCACAACTGGTCTCTGCAGATGTGCTGCTTCCTTGTCGCAGAATTTGTTCAATTTATTAGTAACTTTAGAGAGCTTTGTGCCTTTTTAAGAATTGGAAGGGTTTTAATTGAATATTTCGACTTCTCAATGGATCTTTTGAGATCCACTGTGTGCCATTTTAAAAATTTAATATCTTTTTTAGATGATTGCACAATAAGCTTGAGGTAGGGGACTTCTGGTTGTCCCTGTTAGACTTCCCTGTGGTAATGTCAAACTCTAAAGAAGTAGCAAATCATGGTTCTTTAAGTGGAAAATGTTTTGTCCTGCCACAACTAAAGAAACTCAAAAAAATAGTGTACAAATACCACACTTTTCCTAAGACAGAGCTCCACAGCAGGCCAAAACACCTCACTGTAGTTCCATAGTTGTCTTTTTCACCCATTTCATAGAATCAGAAAATCAATGAGGTTGGAGAAGACCTCCATGATGGAGTCCAGCCTTTGACTGAGTGCCACCTTGTCAGCTAGACCAGAGCCCTGAGTGCCACAGGCACAGTTGTTTCTTGAACATTTCCAGAGATTCTGACTCTGCCACCTCCCTGGGCCAATGCTTACCCACCCTTTCAGTGAAAAAATTTTCCCTGATGTTCAACCTGAACCTCCCCTGGTGCAGCTTGGGGCCATTTCCTCCTCTCCTGTTGCTGTTTCCNATCAATGAGGTTGGAGAAGACCTCCATGATGGAGTCCAGCCTTTGACTGAGTGCCACCTTGTCAGCTAGACCAGAGCCCTGAGTGCCACAGGCACAGTTGTTTCTTGAACATTTCCAGAGATTCTGACTCTGCCACCTCCCTGGGCCAATGCTTACCCATCCTTTCAGTGAAAAAATTTTCCCTGATGTTCAACCTGAACCTCCCCTGGTGCAGCTTGGGGCCATTTCCTCCTCTCCTGTTGCTGTTTCCTGGGAGCAGAGCCCAACTCCTATCTGGCTGCACCTTCCTGTCAGCGAATTGCAGAGACCAAGAAGGTTCCCCCTGAGCCTCCTTTTCTGCAGGCTGAGCCCCCCTATTCCCTCAGCTGCTCCTCACTGGACTGACTTCCTAGATCCTTCACCAGCTTTGTTGTCCTTCTCTGAACAGCCTTCATCCCCTCAAAGTCTTTATTGAATTGAGGAGCCCAAAACTGGACACAGGACTCGAGGTGTGGCCTCACCAGTGTCCCAAATGGGGTGACAATCTCAGCTTTGTGTTTTGTAATTTGTCCTGCTGGCACAAGCCCAGGGACAGATGGGGTGAATAAGCTGTGGACCTCATGGGAAGGAGCTGAACCTTTTTGCCTCCTGCTTTGTGTAGGAAGTGGCCAACACCAATTTGATCTAGTGTTTCCTTCTTTGGCCCTTCCTGAATGGTGGAGAAGGCTACAAAGATGGCACCAAGTAGGAAGTGCACCCTGCTGATGTGTTTACATCACTACTTTAGTCAGTCCCAGCCTACCTGGGATTTAATCCTGCTGCACATCATCCATCATCTGGGNTTCTGTCCTTAAAATTTAGGTGTTGATTTCTCTGTGGAAGCTTTTTAGCAAGGAACAGTCTGGATAATCTAGATGTTATCCCCCTTCTTCTTTATTCACTAGTTTGGAAATATCTCGTACCAGTACCACCTTTTTTGACTGACAGAAAACTTAGTAACTTTTTCTGAAAAATAGATGATATATGAGAAGTGAATAAAGAAGAAAGGAATGAATGTTTAGTGAAGCTGGAAGGACCTCATACTTGGGTTAGCTAGGAATTAGCTTTGGCAGAGTTATAAAATACTCATTTTACCTCTTTGGGGGAGCCTAGATAAGGTTCCAGACTGTTTCCAGTCATAGGAAAATGGGAGAAGAATGTGTTTAATATCAGTGATCTGTAGTTAAATTTCTTTTCTACTGATAAAATTCTGGATTTTACTCTTTCTGAATATGTGGTTCAGTATTCAGCACTTTTGAGCACTGACAAATGTTTATTTTCCTTCTTTGGGCTGCGGAACAACCCTCCCGTGAATCAGTAAGGGTGTGTATATGCTGAACCCTAGCTCTAGTTATCAGAGAAAAAGGGTTTGTTCACATGTTAAAGTACAGGTTTGTACCTCCTGTTACTTGGGAAGTGAGGCAGTTGCACTGTTGCCTTTAATTATGGTTTAAACTCAACAGCGTCCTTAACCTTCAGGAAGGTTTTATCTGGTCTCCTGGAACAAGAGGTTACCAACTGATATGACCCTTAAAAATTATTATTTCTGTTTAGTGATAGCTGGCAAGCAAGTCAAATCAGACACAGCCCTCCCTGGATGCTCTGTTTGGGGTACTGGCATCTTCCTTTTTTTAAGTTGTGCAGGAAAACTTTGCTACCTTGAGGTTCCTTACACTGATCTCCATGAAGGAAGCCCATGTAAACTTTTTAAGCACTTGCACCTTTTTCTTTTGTTTTAAGGCTTCTGGCACAGATAAAGCCTTTGCACAACTGGTCTCTGCAGATGTGCTGCTTCCTTGTCGCAGAATTTGTTCAATTTATTAGTAACTTTAGAGAGCTTTGTGCCTTTTTAAGAATTGGAAGGGTTTTAATTGAATATTTCGACTTCTCAATGGATCTTTTGAGATCCACTGTGTGCCATTTTAAAAATTTAATATCTTTTTTAGATGATTGCACAATAAGCTTGAGGTAGGGGACTTCTGGTTGTCCCTGTTAGACTTCCCTGTGGTAATGTCAAACTCTAAAGAAGTAGCAAATCATGGTTCTTTAAGTGGAAAATGTTTTGTCCTGCCACAACTAAAGAAACTCAAAAAAATAGTGTACAAATACCACACTTTTCCTAAGACAGAGCTCCACAGCAGGCCAAAACACCTCACTGTAGTTCCATAGTTGTCTTTTTCACCCATTTCATAGAATCAGAAAATCAATGAGGTTGGAGAAGACCTCCATGATGGAGTCCAGCCTTTGACTGAGTGCCACCTTGTCAGCTAGACCAGAGCCCTGAGTGCCACAGGCACAGTTGTTTCTTGAACATTTCCAGAGATTCTGACTCTGCCACCTCCCTGGGCCAATGCTTACCCACCCTTTCAGTGAAAAAATTTTCCCTGATGTTCAACCTGAACCTCCCCTGGTGCAGCTTGGGGCCATTTCCTCCTCTCCTGTTGCTGTTTCCTGGGAGCAGAGCCCAACTCCTATCTGGCTGCACCTTCCTGTCAGCGAATTGCAGAGACCAAGAAGGTTCCCCCTGAGCCTCCTTTTCTGCAGGCTGAGCCCCCCTATTCCCTCAGCTGCTCCTCACTGGACTGACTTCCTAGATCCTTCACCAGCTTTGTTGTCCTTCTCTGAACAGCCTTCATCCCCTCAAAGTCTTTATTGAATTGAGGAGCCCAAAACTGGACACAGGACTCGAGGTGTGGCCTCACCAGTGTCCCAAATGGGGTGACAATCTCAGCTTTGTGTTTTGTAATTTGTCCTGCTGGCACAAGCCCAGGGACAGATGGGGTGAATAAGCTGTGGACCTCATGGGAAGGAGCTGAACCTTTTTGCCTCCTGCTTTGTGTAGGAAGTGGCCAACACCAATTTGATCTAGTGTTTCCTTCTTTGGCCCTTCCTGAATGGTGGAGAAGGCTACAAAAGATGGCACCAAGTAGGAAGTGCACCCTGCTGATGTGTTTACATCACTACTTTAGTCAGTCCCAGCCTACCTGGGATTTAATCCTGCTGCACATCATCCATCATCTGGGGCACAGTCATGGGCCTTAAAAATTACCAAATCTTTTGATCATTGTGTGTGGAACTGGGAAGTGTTTAGATTTTACAATGACTTTATCCTGTTCTATATTCACAGGGAAGTTTTTTAGCATGGCTCACACTAGGCAGAGCCTTTGGTTTTAGGTTTTGCTGCAGATAGAGTTTGGGTGTTTTAAAGGATCAGCATCAACTAGCACCATTGGCATGTCCTCTGTTGTTATGTTTTGCACACATCAGCTATTGTGTATTATTGGGGTATGGACAAATAGTTCTTAAACCCCATGACTGTGAGTTATATCCAGGAATAAATATTGGCAACAGAAGTTAAATGATGAAACCTCATGCAACGAACAGTAACTGATTCAAGCTGGGCCGGATATAGATAAAGTTGAAGGGAAGAAAGTATTCCAGTGACATTTTTCTCCTTGTTTAACTTTCTAGTTAAGAAATTCCATTTTTATCCCTGCTTTTCTTAAAAAAAACCCCAAGAAAACCCAAAGACCCAAGCAACTTTTGATTCACCATTTAAAAAAAATCTGTGATATGAGCTGAAATAAAAAGACAAGCAAAGCAACCTTCCCTATGCCTTTAAAATATTTTCAAACTGGTAGTAGCTGTGCCTTCACTTTCAGAACATCAATGGAGAGAATTTCCTTAGAAGACTAATTCTAATGTATCAGAAATTGAAGTCAACAACGTGTTAAACCTGAATGATGAACTTCCAAGGGATGGGGAATTTACATCATGAGATGTTATTTGCTTAATTTACTTTATGTAGCATTTGAAAATCTAGATGGACAATTTAATTTTTTTAAATCTAAGCCTTTTAAATTTACATATCTTTTGACTTAGTTCAACAAAGAAAAATTTTAAAAATACAAGTGAAAATATTGAGGTTTGATTTCTCCTTCCAGTGGAAATACTATTAGATCTTAAATGTACAAGGTGCAATTATATCTATCTTGCATCTTTGTTCTGGTTAGAACATGACTTACCAGGAAAAGAACTCCAGAGACCCAAAATACGTATTTTAAATGGCCTAGTCAAAGAGCTTTCCCATTTTCCTAAGGCTGCCATTTGCAAGATAGCAATACAGTAAAAGCACATCATTGTACACAACATTTTATTTGGACAGCTGTATAAAAATGGCAACACACTGTGAAATCCATTAACAGCAAAACATGTTAAATTCAGCAAAATGCATCTCATGTGGAACACTGAATAAGAAATTACAGTCTGAGTTTTACTAGCTGGTTATCAGAGTTTGTCTTGAGTGAAGAAAATTGAATTTTTTTCCGTGTGTCTGCCTGTAATAACAGTGAATGCTGTACATTGGGTTTTGAAACCAGTGTGCACCTGTAAATTCTTGCCCCGCAGACTCTTCTGCAAGGTTTTTGTGAATCTGAATGCCCCTGAGGAGGCTAAAGGGGGTTTTCACTGAGGCAAGTGGCTCTTACTGCATGTTGGGTCGCACCCGCACTCACTTGCATTACTGGGCTCAGAAACATTTATAGGGGTAAGTAGGGATATAGGAGTAAGAGCTCAAACTGGGAATAAAAGCATCCTTTCCCCTTGTCTCTCTGCTGTGCTAGCAAGAACTGCAGTTTTGTCAGCCAAGAGCAGGTCCTTTGCCTCATGAGGGATTTGCATGGGTGGATTTTGCTGTGCTGCATGAAGTAAGACTTTTCACATTAATCAATAGCATTTAAAAATTCAAAACCCCTCTCCAAAGTATTTTGCATTTCCATTGTTCGTACTGTTTAACTAGGAGATGTTGCTCATCAAGATAGGATGCCATTAAGTATTCTGGTAGAGAAAGAAAAAATGAGTTTACTCTTGCCTGGTAGAAAATGAAACAGCCATGTTAACTTTAGCTCTAATCATGAGATTAAAAGTCTAATGGGGAATTATATCATTTTCACTCTTCAAAGCCAGCATCAGTGACCTTTGGAGAGTTTTAACTTTAACAGCCTAATGATTTCTCTTCTAGAGGATGGAAAAAACAGTCTTTTCCTTGACAAGGAAATGAAAAGTAGATGAAAAAGGCAAGCACAATTAACTGTACGCTGGAGCAGGCTAAATGACTTTTAGTCATATTCAGTACCACTTGTGAGAGATTTCCAGGCTTTGTTATCCAGGCCATTGGCTGCTCTGAAGGGAGACAGATAAAGGCAAGGCAGAGCCATGGGGCTGGGGGACAGTGTGGGGACAGCCCTGCTCCTTCACTCCCCTGGCCCATGGCAAGGACAGCTCTGACCAGCGGGGCTGAGTGTGCACACCTCTCATCCTGAGCAGGTCTGCTGTCGTGTGAGGCTCGTTTCCTGTGCAGGAGCACTGGAATTTCTTGTTTCAGTTCCTGTTTGCTGCGTTTGCAAGCTCAGGCTGTTGCTCTTTTGCCAAGCTGGCAGCACACAGGGGGAACTTCCTGCGCAGGGCATGTAAAAGCGATTCTCTGATTCTTCCTCTGCAGCCATTGGGAGATAAAAGCCAGGACATCAGGGACTGCAAAGAGGGAGCCAAATTATATTTATAATATTAAAGTGAGTGCATTTGTGGTTTTGCCATTCTCCAGGGTTTTTCATAAGTAGAAAAACATGAATTAGCATTTTCCATTTCCATATATTGACTGGAAAAATAGCCTGCTCTCAATTAAGACCTATAGCTTTTGGGATGTATGCAACAATTTTATAAAATATTTACAGCAAAATTTGCATTTTACATGGTATTACAGTTTTTCTTGTGTTTAGTAGAAAGGACTTAGGCCTAAGAGAGGAAATTCATCCAGCGTACCAAAAGGGAAATATATCTAAAATTAGATTGTTAGTATTCACAACAAGGAATGTCCAGTGCTGACTGTTACCTCAGTAATTACTGAAGGTCACTTTGCCCCCCAGCTATTTGTTACAGCTGCTTGAAGAACCGTGCTCCCTGTGCAGAGCTATCACTATCCCTTTAAAACTGCCTTTGGAAGTGATTGGAGCTTTGTGCTAGACAGATAAGTAGAACATTTTTTACCAAATGTAAATGCGCACTGTAAAGAACATAGCTATTTCCTGGATAATTTGCAGTTGTATATTTTATGTTAATTTCACCGAAAATATTGCACCCCTGCCAGGTTTAGTAGAGGCTCACTGTGATATGAATAATTTCTAGTGAATCTTTTTTTTTTCTTCATTTAAGATTTGGCACCTTTTTAAGATTTTAATAATAGCAACAAGGAGGAAGATTTAGAACAAGTGAAACATTAGAGCCAAAGAAATTCACATTGAGAGCTAATGTAAAATAGCAAGAATAATTACATGGAAAACAGTTTCCACAGATGTTTTTCCTTGTAATGTAATAACTATTTACTAAACTGTTTATTTTAGGCCCTTGGTTTACAATAAAATATTTATACATGCTCTACTGTAATAAAAAAATATTGACAAAATACTAAAGAGATTTTTAAAAGACAATTAGTATTTCCCTGTCTGGAAAGTGAGCACAAGAGAAGCAGCACCAGCCCTTGCCATGCTTGCTGAGAGGAGATGCAGGGTTAGCAGCAGCATCCCTTGCAGATTTGTCTGTGCTCAATTCTGCTAACAGGGAGACTCTGGACTTGTGGCAGTCCAGAAGGTAACTTACTGAAGACCATGAAAACCAATAATCCAAAGACAGTGGAAACATTCTTTTCTACTTTTTTGCAGGAAGAAAAACTTTATTACATTCCTGTTATTATACAATAAGGTTATGTCTTGTCTAAGCAAAATGTGCCTGTTTTAGGAGCAGGTTTAAAGTTCAGGATGCCAGAATCTTGGATGTTGTTCTTTAAAAACAGTGTGGGACAGTGACACCTCTGAAGCACTGCCTGTGGCATGTTTAAAGCTATTGCTTTATCCTGGCTGAGCCACATCTGTCATACCCCTAATTCATGAAGCTCCTCACGTGCCCATGGAGTCTGTTCTCCGGTACACAGGGACTAACCATCTATACAGATACAGCAGTGCCTTAGGGTGCTGAAATCAGAAATTCAGCAATACTGAAAGGTCTACAGATTATACTTTCCACACATGGTCTTAAAAAGTCTATTCTTCTGTTCATGAATATATAGAAGAAACTTTATTTTGAGGTGTCTATGGCCTTACCTTTTAAAATCTTAAACACAGGATAGTATCTTGTAAGAAACTTCAGTTCCTCTGCCTGTCAGTTTTGTAAGAAAAGGATTTTTTTCCTTCTTCAGAAGTTATTGTACATCCTTTACTTAACTCCAGAATGGTGGCATGCAGTAACTTAAGAAGAGGCCTCCAGGACAAAAGAGAAAATACCTCTAATTTCATGGATACAGACCTCACTGTCTGTGTGCATTTGAGTACCAGCATGTTAGAGCAACCTGAAGTCTGAGTAAAAACTACATGGATGGATCTGAACAGTCAGTGTTTGGGAAGCAGGATGGTTTCAATATCTAGATATGGATCCATATTTAGCAGTTCAGGCTCTCCTTTAAAGTAGATAATTCCCTTGAGTTTCCAGACTAGCAAGTTGTGAGCTTTATCATTGCAGAAAAAACAGGGTAGCTGCCTCGTGGAATGATTTGAAAAATGAATTTAAAATGTATCCATGAACTTTCTTTCTTGGTGAAACTAATAACACTCACCTGTTTAAAAAAATCAGTGGGGTGATGACACAGATTTTTGTCATGCTGGGTCCTAACATGCACAAAAAAAAGAACAGGGCAGAGCAGGAAACAGCAAGCATAAGGACTAAAACTGAACAAAAGAGGGAGCTAAGAAATCTAAAATGTTTAGTTTTAAGGCAGTATAATCATAGTTACCAGATGCCTTTTGTTGTAAACAGACTTTTTTTCATGGTTGGCTCTTATAAAGAGGCCAATGCATGTAAGAGGTTTGTGAGCCTTTTTACTGTCATGCCATGCAAAGCCATCGTGTCCCATTCCCATGGTTTGCCTTTGTAGAACCTCATCACTCAGTTTTTGAGATGAAAAATTTGCTTTCCCTGTGAAAATCTGCATAATTTAAAATCAAAGCTACAATAAGAAAAATAGGTGGCGTAATATGTGCAATATTTTCTGTAAGTTACTCCAGAGTTGAGTTCTTGGCTTTTAGTCTTTCGTACCTTCCTGCCCCTGCACTGACACATTGCAGAGTGCTGCCAGGTTATGCAATTATTTCAGTGCAGCTCATTTTGAGTCATTGGTAGGGTCCAAAACTAGCATTTAGGAAAACAAAGGAATTTGTGCTTGGAAGTCAGCATTGCTCTGTACACAAGAATTTCTTTATTTTTCAAGGTCTATGTTATTGTGTAAGCTAATGATTTTGTTTTTAAGTTATATTCTCGGGGGCATGGACATCCAGGATAATTGAGGATGTACTTTTAATACTGATCCTGCAATGTTAGGTCTCTGGTGGAAAAATTGGCCCAACTGCAGGGCTTGAGCCTTTTATTAACCCCTGCTTGGAAAAATTGTTGATTTCCTGGTGCTGCATATATTTCTAAATTGATACATATTACCTATGTGTAAATTAGTTCCAATGAAAGTAAATTAGTCAGCTCCCTTCCCACATGCAATTTAAAATGCCACTTACTGTTTATCACAGTAGAAGCCATTATCTCTGTTAGTAATTTTGAAAAACAAGTGCATCTGCCAGGGTTCTGCCTTTCGTTGTCTTAGCCCAGCTCACCTTCTCTGGCCCCCCCTGCTTGCCCATCTTTGGTAGCAGGCTGAGACTCCTCCCTGGGAAAACTCAGCTCACAGATCTCTCTCCAGCCCAAACTGGGTGTCTTTTCAACTGAAGTGGGAGTACAGCATAGAGACATAAAGCAGAAATGAGGGTCTGAGATGAGAGAAGAGGAGGGCAACTTTTGGAATTTTGAATTGCCTTTTGGCTGTGGAGAGAAGTTAAGGAAATACGTGCTTAAATCGTGCAGTGGTATTGGTAATTCTGCATAGAAAATATTTTCAGTGAGGTAGATTAAGGAGTAGAGCACGAAAGCACATGTAGAGGAAAACTGTGGAAGGTTTCAAAATCCATGTGGTGTGAGTTATCATACAGAGCCTTTCAAACAGTCTCCAAAAGCATTCACCTAGTATCCCTACCATGTCCCTGCATGTAATGAAACAACTGGCAGAGAGCATTATTTTAATAAAGCACTGGCTGTTAGTGTCTCTCATAATGGATCAGGAAAAGAGTTCAGAGGACCAGATATTGCTGAAGAATCTGTCTCCAATTTTCCCTTGGAACTGCACTTCTAGGGCTTTTAAAGGTTTATATATTTAACATTGCAAATCTTCATTTTAGATTTTCATTTGCTGCTTGGGATTTTTATTAATTTTGCAGTGTTCATTTAAGTTGATCCAGCCCTTTATATAATTTCCAGCTTGAAATATGAGTTCAGAGATAAGCTTTATTATTAAATACTTAATCTTGAACACTTGTCTTATTTGGTAAGAATTATCTCTGAGAAGTAGGCAAAGAGAAGTTGATTGCTGTGGTTTTAAAGCAGCTGTAACTGGAGTAGCCCAAGTACTAGTTTACAAAGGTTGGCATCCCTTCAGTTTGCCATCACAGCAGCTGGACTTCATTAAGTGCTGGTGTTAATTACTGGGAGAGTGTTGGTTCAGTATGTGAGCAGCAACACTTGGGGTGACACACAAAGTAGGAAAAGGGTCACCTTGAAGTAGAAGCTTTAAAAAAAAACAAACAGGCAAAGCGGGGCTGCCATTAATTTTGTAGCTGCATTTAGTTCAAAGTTTTTCAGCAAACAGGGAAAGTACAGCAGTGAGGGATGGCTTGACTGTGTGTGCCATTGAGGCGGCACGAACAGAGGTGAGTGCTGGGGAACTTGCCCTATAAGAAAGGAAGATGTTAATGTAGTATTTTCTCTGTGTGTTGTGTGAAAGAGAGAGAAAATTCTTTCTGTATTCTCCAGAGTTTTCAACCCATATGCAGTATAGTTTGAGGAGGAAATTTTAATAATTTCTTATACTGTAAATAGTATTCTATGGAGAAAACCTGTTAAGGTTTGTATCTAAGGAATGTTTAGGAAATGAATGTCATGGAGAAAAACATAAAACATGTGGCAACATAAAACAACTATTGCTTGGAAATGTTGTGTCCTAAAGCTGATGACATTCAGACAAAGTGGGCCAAGTCCAGCCCTGGTTTAAGCAGCTGATGATGCACCCTGCCCAGTATCCCACCACGTGCTTAAGCAATAGCAAATTTTAATCTGTGTCTTTCACCTGGCAATTGTCTGGATGAGGTGCCAGGTGCCCGGGCTGGAAAGGGTGCATGTGAGGATGTTGAAGGAGAATTAGGTTATTACATTTCCTCCTTAATTCTTCATCAGGGCTGCCGCCTGTATTTTCTACAGAAAAATCAATGCATTCTGATTCTGTAATTTCCCATGGTGCCTCGCCGGGCGCGCAGCGTGCCGTGGGAGGTGACATATCCGGTCATGGCAGCTTGAACTCTTTTTTCCAGTGAAAGAATTCATTGGAATTTCACAACCTTTGCATGCTTTTGTGAAAACACTCATTTGTGTTTGCGCCAACCTGCTAATGGCGGATGCCGGGGCTTGCGAATCCCACCTACATTCGGTGCTCGTTATGGCATGGAATGTGCCGTTAATAATGCATCTGTGAAACTCAGCTGCGAGGGAGCCAAGTAATTATCCCACCGTAGCGTTCCCTGCTTCAGTGTCATCACAACTGGGGCTTCATTAAAAGTCCTAACAGTAGAGATGTTGTGTGGTGCAGCCTGTATATATATTTTTTCATTTAAATTATCAGCAATGCCATGGCTCAGAGGTAATTTGACTTTTTGAAACCGTGGAGCCCCTGTGAATTTCCTTCCTCCTCTCCCTCTCGCTGCCGCACCAGCTGATCAGCCCCAGAAGAACAAAAGGTTTATCTGAAGCTATGAAGCATATATTCACCAGCTTCTGGCGTCTAGATAAAAAAAAAAAAAAAAAAATCAAAGTACTCCATTGAACATGTTAATACTGAGCAAAATGCACACAGCCAGACACTAAACCTTTACAGGGATTTAGGCATTTGAAAAGTGATACTCTGATCAGGTCTTGAGTTAGTTTCCTTAGCATAAAGTAAAGCAGAATCATAAAATAATATAGATTTTTAAATAAATGGAAAGCTTAACATTCCCCCCACCCCACTCTTGTTTTATTTCTTTGTCTGGTTTCTGTCAGTCAGGCAGTAACAAAATCTTGGGCAAAGGTATGCTGTAATGGAAGTATTTTCCCTTTTTAATATCATATTCTTCTAACAGAAAATACAGTATGAACCTCTGGCATAAAAATAAACGGGCATGAAGAACAAAAGCATCTGTGGTTCCTTACAGGTCTCTGTGGAAGTTTGGATGCTTCTAAAAATTATTAATATGGTACCTCATTCCTCCTTGCTGTTGGGTGTTTTTTTTTTTACTGCCATTGACTCTCCATTTAACCATCCTGCTCTTGGGGAGACTGGGGTGTAATGGAAGTCCTGCCAGCTGCAAGTAGGACACTTTGCCATGGTCACAGTGATTGCAGGGTTTGTCTGGGCTT
>VXBI01010014.1:128155-158155 GCA_013397375.1 Toxostoma redivivum | reverse complement strand
TAATTGTTTGCTTTTTTTCACAGTAAATTCTCTGTTCCCAACTGCTTAATCAGCCATGGAAAAGAGAGAAGACTTTCATACTGTTTAATGTTCTTGTGATTACATTAGAGTACCGTGTAAACCCACATCAGTGGATCTTGGGAAACAGAATTTTTTGTTTGTTTGTCCACAATTCTGAAAGCAAAGTATTTTGAGCAGTGGTCCTTGCAATAACATGAATCATTTATTAATAAAAATATCCGGGATATGGTATAAATCTTCTCTGCTCCTGAACTCTCAGGACATTTCTTCATTGCCTGAGTCAGAATCAGCAAGGACTTCCTAGAGCCTTGCTGTAGTTCAAATAATGTACCATATTCCAGTCACAGGCAGTGTATTCCCTGCTCTCAACAGCAGGAGACCAGTGTATGCTTTCTGTATGAGCTGTCTGCTGCATCACATCAACCCAAACAATATTTTATTATACTTTATGAAAGTTTAAACTTCTCTTCCTTCTAATGCACTCCAGAGGACACAGATTGGTGTTGGCTCAAGGACAAAATTTGACCATTCTGTCCCTTCTGCCAGAACCCAGATGCACTCATGAATGAGGTTGTGAAGGAGACAGGTTTTGTTCAGTGACAGAGTGTGTTTAGCAGCATGCCAGTCGATAACCTCGCTTAGGCAGCAGTACACAAACCCCTGCTTAGATGTGTAGGAGCCAGGGGCAGAATGGGAGCCCACAGTGGTCAGTGCTGAAGCTGATGTAGGAGTGGTGCCTCAGCACAGGGCTGCACATGGTCAATGGACTGATCATAGCATTCCCATCTAATATGTATCATCCTTGAGCAAGGTCCAAACCCATGGCCCTTCTCCCCGAGGTGAAAACTACACCAAAATCAGACCATTGTTTCAACATCCACCACAGGGGTTCATCACCAGCTTTCCATTTCTTCATATTAGTTGTATTACTGGCCAGCTGGTGTTTTTGCAGAATTTTTACTTGACTGACTTCTTTCGTGCACTTAGAGGTGAGCTAAAAATAAGAACTTAATGGGCAAGATAGTGTATCACTTAACCAGAAATGCAAATACCTATTAGAGCTGTTAATAAGCATAAATTCACTGGCAAATAATGTAGTTAAATACACTTCTACTTTGGACAAAGAGCACTGAAGTCTGTGGGAGTTCTGCCTGTACAGCCATAACATATCACGAGCTGATTACTCAGTGAACAGATGTGAACCTAGACACTCACGTATCATCTTGGTGAGAAGATTGCCTTTGGGTTTCAGATTGTTTTAGTGCTTGGGGGCTTGGAAGGATCACAGTATGTGCCCAGGCCTTGTGGCCTTGCTATTTTCAGCCCCTACACTGCTGTCTGCCCACAGCAAAACTGTGAATTGCAGGTGGTCAGCTGGCTGCTGAGTAACTTGGCGGCATTTGGGCCACGAAGTCCAAATTACCTGCACAGAGTCCCAGATGCTGGCTGTGTACTAGCAGCACGTATTGTTCAACCTTTATTTCAGGGTTTCAACTCCAGACTAAGCAATTGCCCTGCCTTTCTTAAGTAGAGACATAGAAGAGGAGTTAGAGGTGCCCATGGTTTGCAACTCTGAGCAGTTGTGAAGTGCACAGGGCTGTAGAATGCATTGTGCTCCAGGCTGGTGGGAGGCTGAGGAGGTGGGAAGCAGGTGGGCAGGAGAATGTATCTTCTCTAGTATTCTTAGAACTAAGTTAATATTTTAATGATGGGTGGTTTGTTTTGATAAGTTTTGAAATGAAGCAGTGATCTTGGCTCTTTGAAGGGAAGTGATTCACCCTGAAGATTCTGCCTTTTTTTAAAAACAAAAAGCTGCGGTTTTATTTTCCTTCGCATGATCTCTGTAAGGGGTCATTTTAAGGATGCATGAAGCACACTTTCAGAAAACAGGAGTAGGTTTTTTTCACCAGTAAAATATTCAGCCAGCGCTCTTTGTCTCTCCCTGAGAACATTGCAGGATCCAGGAGCATTAAGTGAGCCACAGATGCCAAACCAGGGGGAAAAAAAAAGAAACAAACTATATTTTCTGCTCATCTGTGGAGTGAGGATAACACAGGCCCAGAAGCGCACATTGTGAAGCATTTTCAGTTGTAGCAGAGTGCCTCTTTTCCTCTGGAGCACAGACTGTAAAAACCTTAAAAACCTTGGTTTCTATTTCCTTAATATTCTGGTTTTGAAGATGATATTGTTATGAAGAAAGGAAGAGAAATGCCCTTTTAAAATGTGTTCTCATTATTTTTAATTAGAAGATTTGGAGAAGATTTGAAGTAGGAGAACCATGTGCCAGCTTTTCAATGTATTTGTAAGGTATAGATAAATACTTCATTTAGGGAGAATGAGACATGAGCACAAAAACTTGTGTTTGAATCTGTTATACTCAGTGTAAATCTGGAGTAACTCAAACATTCTGAAGTCAGCATTCTTAGTCTGGGTTTATCTCCCTGTAATTGGGATGGGAATCTGGCCTGCTCTGCAAGAGACTGCAAAGAGCTCTTTACCTTTAAATTTATCCCAGTTAAATTACATGGGGCCACAACGTATCACCTACATCCTTGACTATTTTAATACAAAAATATAGTTTAAATCTCCCTGGATTTGCTGATCATCTTGGGATTTCTAAAGATACTGCCAGAGTGTAATACATGAAGAATATCAATGAATAAAAAGGTCTATCATCAGTTTTTCTATATTAGAATAAATAATTTCATTGTGGCATAGATTCAGTCTTGGCACTATGCAGCATGTTACTGCCAGCCACACCTGTGTGTGCCCACCTTTGGGTGCACACAGCCTGTGGTTTTCTGACATGAAGGTATCACCTCTGACCACTGCAGGTTTGCAGGAAGTGCTTCTTTTTGGACCCGTGTTTGTGAGTTTAGAGCCTGTTTAGAGTAATGCTGTTCTGTGTGGTTTATTTTATTTTTTTTACTGCACTTCGGTTGCTTACGCTCTCTACTAAAGCATAAGGAAGGCCAACAAGAAATAGTGGTAAAGACAAATTAGAGATATCTGGCTCTCTTAGTGGGTCATCTCCCGGGTGAGTTAAGCAAGGGCAGCGTACAGAGGCTCCATCTGCAGATGCCGGCGTTTCCTCTCCTCCATCTGCTGGGTGGACACCGGGCTCGGCTCGCTGCACAGCAGACGAAACAAGGGCGAGCAGATTTCTCCAGACCAACCCAAATGAATTTGACTAACCAACAAATGGCTCACTTGGCTAACGAGGAGGGGGCAGCCTGCACATCTATAGGCTGGGTGACCGTAGATAATTCATGCAACAACCCAATGCCTTTCTTAACTCTGCTGTAGAATTGAGTAAAAATAACACATTGGTTACAGTGAGGTGCGACGTCTTGGCTGGTAATGAACATTCTCTGGGCAGAACAGACTGAACCTCTTACAGAATGGATACGAGCAGAAGTATTGCTGTAGCACTGCAAGCCCCTCAGCTGACAATGCAGCAGGGTGTTTTTCTAAGCTAGTGTACAAAGTAATGAACTCTTTAAAACCTATTTAGAAATCTATTTCTTTTTCCAAGAATATAGTTAGATATTTACTGTCATGAGAGGGGATAAAATTCTGATCCCATCAAAATCAACTGAAAGATCTTGGTGCAGCTAGGACTTTGTTTGGATGGGTACAGAGACACTTTCTAAAGTTTTTCTTTTCCATAGCAGATCCTCATGTTCATAGAAGTAAGTGCCTTGCCACACCTGCTTCAGACTTGTGAGAAACCTCAGTGTGAGATATGGTAAACAAAGATGAATATACATGCATTTGCATTTTTTTAAAAGGCAGCAGTTCAGAGAAATCTTAGGAGGGAGGGAGATATGGAAGAACTCATCACTTTCCTAATCATTATCATTAAAAATTTTATAAAGAATAAATACTTGCCCAACTCTGGTAACAATTGTATAAAAAGAAATGTTAAAAATGCTGAATAAATGGCTAATCTGCTGAGGAGAAATACAACACTGTTTCTATGTGTGTTCACCTTCTACTGTGGAGTTTGTACAGAAAAGTTAACTTGGCAGCTAAATACTAGTTTGGAGTCCCTTTAGAATTATTTTACAAAGCAAGAAATGGTTCCGTATTTAAGGTAGTAAAGAGGAAACCAATTCTTGTCATAGAAAGTCTTTTATTTCATCTTTTTTTTTTTAATATGTTAAAAGCAAGTAAGCCCCTAGTGATCTTAAATAATTTGCGTAAGTACACTTAGCACATTCACTTCCTTGGGAGTGCTGATTGGGTACCAATATATTAGTCCTTTGAAAAAGGAGAAAAAGAAGATAATGAGAGGCAGGAATGCTACCTTCACGATAATTTCCCAGTACTCTGCTTTCCTCTGAGGTCTGGTGTGTGGGAGTGCTGACCACCTCGATCCTTGGGCAGATAATAGAGTCACTTAGGAAATGAGAGACGGCAAATGGCAATTTGAGGTGGGAGGGATGGCTCCAGCAGTAAATGGCACACATTAGGACAGCCTAATCACTTAAATGCAGCCTATTAGTAAGTTTAGCTGAAGATGTTGAAAGAATCCTTGCAGCCTCTCGGCTGGCATGTTTGGAAGGGAGTTCAGTTATGAGACTATTAAAATGTTATTTTGATAATTAAGCCCACAGCTGTTGTGAGGGCATTGGGGGCACGAGCTGGCGCAGCAGCCGAGCGCCCCGGTGGCACAGGGGGCAGGCGGGGGAGAGGAGAAGGGAAGGGAAGGGAGGAGAGGAGCCCTCGGGAGTTCCCCTGCTCTTGGGAGAGCTGGAATGGCCAACTTCACCACACAGCAGGCTTGGCTTCCCATGGGAAGGTGCGAAGGCAGGAGGAGCTGTTCCCCTGCCCTGCCAGGATTTGCATCTCTGCTTTCTGCAGAGTGGTAGCTCTAAGTGGCAGGGCAGAATGGTTCTTCCAGATGTGTGGAGTTGGTTTTCTTTGCTGTAGGGAAGTGTAGCTGGGTAGAAAACTTGTGTCTGACACAGGTGGGTGTCCCATATCACAAGGTGTGTGGGCAGCAGCACCCCGGTTACACAGGGGTCCCTGCACCTGCCAAATCGTGCACCAGGACCAAAGGGGACATGGCATGGCTCTAATGACAATATGTAGTGCACAAGGATGTGCTGTGTTGATCTACCCATGGAGAATTCAGATACTTCACAGATGCTTACCTGAGTCAGTTCTTCAAAATTAATGGCAAAATTTTGTTTGTTTTTGGAAGTGGGATCAGGCCATGATTGTGTTCTGACCACAGATACCTCTGTGCAAACAAACAAACTGGGTCAGCAGGATCTGGTCAGGAGTGACCCAGGGTTTGCTTTAGTACTTTAAGTGCTCACTAAATACGCCAATAGTATGCTAATAATAAAGCCACAACCAATTTCACAGGCAGGTGACGTGAACTCTTTTGCAAACATACAGTTTGCATTTTATTTGATGTATACTGCTACAGAGCAAAACATACATTGTGCAATATGCATACACAGTTTATCAGTCACTCCAATCTCCTCTTCTGGGTTAAAATTAGGATGATTTGCAGTGTTTATCCATATTGAGCAGGATATAATTGCCCAAATTAAAGCTGTCCATCAGGACAACTGGTAAATTCACCTCTTGTCTCTGTGTGTCAGTGGTAACCTTTCCACAATTGCTCCTCTACCTGCACTGCAATGTCAGTTGTGGTCCCTTGTTGATTCCCTGACTGCACATGCTCACTGAATACAGAATCAGAAAATAATATGTGTGATTTTATAAAATAGACCACATAAACAGAATGTAAAATGGAGGAAGTTAGCCTTTTGATGAAAAGGGAAATGAAACCCAAGTATAGCTCCTGCCCCTGTATCAAAAATTGTTAAATTTGCAACTTTTCAGCCATCTCTTGCTTCCCATAATTGCAAAAATGTCATCAGTAATATCTGTATCTGTACTTTTTCTCAATTCATACATCACTGAACCAGGCCAACTTTTAAAATATATAACACCAGCTATGTATCTAAATTAAATTATTTGTCAGCTCAGCTTTTGATTATCAGCTGGTTTATATATAATTATAGCTGCTGTCAGTGTTGATCTTCATTAACATCCAAATGACATTCTTTTTTCTTCTTTTAGAAAATACAGCAAAATAAAAGAAACAGCCTTTAAAGTTTTGCCAGAATAGACAGATATTACCTCACCTTCCTGGGAGGTCCATCCTGAAAATTAACTGATAGTTTCTGCTCTACCTGTGAGTGATCTACTTTAAAAAATGTTCTCTAATCAGAATATATACTTTGAAGTACACTGAGCATTTCTGTATTTGATATTTCCACACGGCATTGTAAACATCCTCTGCTCTGTGCCAAGCACATGGACAGCCAGGATACCTGGGACACTGGGTGTGCCTGTGAAGGTGCAGGGCTGTTTGCAGTTTGTAGAGGTTTGCAGAAGGTGATGGAGAGCTTTGCACAGGCAATATCTGTTGGGGCAGGTGACACACCCTGATTCTACCCTGATTTAATACAGGCTTGATTTCCTCCAGTTCATTGAGGTAATTTTTGATAAAGACTAGTGGCAGTCCTAAGGAAGTCAAGCAGGAGCCCAGTACCAGCATGCACAGCTGGGGCCAAAGTGTGCATAGCAAGAAGTTGTTCACACCTGTGAAGTTTAGGAGACTCTGAACTTGAAAGGTGTCAACCAAAACAAATCCAGGAAGGATTACCATGGGGAGAATCTTGGACTTAGAGCCAGACAGTGAGATGGTCTTAGTGTGAGCAGCTTGACCCCATCATAGGATGGAAAACCGAGATGCAAGGAGACCAAGGCTAAGGAAAATGTTGTATTTAAGGCAGGAGATGGTTACAGCATGGGTCAAGGATTTCAAAGTGAAGACAAAGTGAAAGGATAGATTTTTGTTGAGGAATAAGAGGGCTTAACACTACAATAGTATGTTATTACAAGTCTGTTGAACTTGTTTTTGCTTTAGGGTGTTTTGATTCCTGAAAAGCAAATTAATTACACAGTAACTCTGAAATCCTGGTTTCCTTACCACTAGGAAAAGGTTACTCTTCCCTTGTGGCTATTTCTTATTACCACCTTGTGATGATAAAGTATTTGGCACATGAAAGTAGGATGCTTTGGAGATTACTACATGAGTTATTAGCCTATCTACGTACCTGAAGTGTTTGTAATGGTATTAATGCCTTCCACTGCTCAACCTTTGTACCAGGGAATATTACCTGACAATTGAGAGGAGATGCATCCTTTTCCCAGAACCAAGGCCACAATGTGACCTTCCAACAACCTCGCAAACAGACATCTTCACACGCATGGGCCAGACTTTCTGTGCTCTTTATTACGACACCTAGGCAGAGACTCTGCCCCTCTCACTGATTTCTGTTACTGTCATTCCAGCTTACAGGAGACATAAGTGAAAGATGAGCCCAGAAAAAATATGAAGACTTTTTTGGGGAAAAAGCCCTCTAGGATAGCCATGGCATTGGGGCAGGAGGTGAATATTGTCAAGAAAAGAAATTGAATGTTCTCATTAGATCTATTTCTACACCACTTTCTGCTTAAAGAGAATATTAAATGTCCTTTACGCAATGCTTTGAAAGTATATTTTCCTTTTTCCAGATGCTGTAATTGAAAGCCATTCATTTGGTACCTAAGTTAGGAATCACCCTTCTCCTTGTTAATTAAAAGCTATAGTTTACTAGAGTTGCTAAGTGCCCAGTTATGGGGTTTCAGGAAGAGACCTGGTCAGAAGTGCTGGAACCTCTTTGAAGCAGTCACTTAGGTAACAAATACCTACACTATTGTTTTTTATGGGGGATGGTGATTATAATATCTTGCTCTGAAGGGGGTGCCATCCTTTGTTGCTCTTGTAATAGCTGATGGCAACTCACTTAAATTAGATAACTCGTCTTCTTTATAGTGTCCATAGGTGCAACATTTATGTCTTTATAGGTTTTTTTTTTGCTGATTTGTGTGTCTGTCTGTCTGTCTATCTATCTATCTCACACACAACCCCCAGTGTACAGCCCTAGCCATTTGTTCTTGAGGGGGTGGGTGTGCTCTTTGAAGAGAGGAGGTCTAAACACGTATTCTGCCTCCTTCCTCAGCTGTGACCTCTTGGACTGCCTGTGGCCATTAATTCTCCATTCCAGGGTACTGTGAGCATTGCATTTGTTCAAATGTGTTCCTGTGACACAAAAGGATTCTGCAGTGAAATACCAGCCAGATATATATTGTTTATCATTTATTTGTTAACTTGTAAAACACCAGTGTAAATAAAAGAACTGAAATGTTGTGCTGTCTCCCCAGCTGAGGCTGGGCTGAGGCTGTGTCCGTGCCCTTGCTGTGCAGATGGATCAGCCCAGCCTGCAGCAGGAGGCAGAGCTGCCCCAGGGCCTGGCCTGGCTGTCCCCTGGGGCAGCTCCTGCAGCAAGGATGCAGGAGGGCATCTCTAGCCTAGAAATATCCCTGAAATTGTCTCAGCACCTGGAGACCTGCAGGGATTTGGCACAAGCCCAGCTCCTGGACCGCCTATGGATCTCTCCTGGGCTAAGGCGATGTCCACTCCTGGCTTATTTAGGCAAACAGAAGTGACATGCTGGAGAAACATGAATAGGCTTTTGTGTGCTTCAAAAAAGAATTTTAACATAACACCTCTTCTTTTTTTCAGGGAAGTGCAAACAGTTTGCCCCCAAATCTCAGGAGTTAGACTTTGTAGTGTCAAGGATTTCTTCTGTCAGTTTCTACTTAGGAAAATGCCTTGAGTAGAGATCTCTGGTTATCTGTTTTATTTGAATTACTGAAAGTCACATCCTCCAAACTGCTGACTGAGTTTGGATGAAGCTAAATTTGGGTAATGAAAAATTACCCACTGTAAAGAAAATGCTGGGAATGTCTTCTCTGTTCAGCTCTGTGTAAGATTCTCAACAAGATGCTTCAATTTTTAATTCTCCCTATGTATCTGTGAGATAAAACATTACATTTTAGCTCAGAGACTTCTTTGTCCCTTACTCTTTTGCTTTCAGTACTTAGTCATACAATTCCTAAGGCTCAGTTGCTAGGTATAAAAAATTAGAGGCAATTTTTCTCCTCAGCAAAGGATTTCCAAAATTCTCATACCTTCCTTAAGCTACAGCGGAATAATGGGAGGCTGGTGGTGCTGTCGTGGTGCCATTAGCTTTGCTGTTCAGTAGCTGCACATCAGCACAGTAATCATTTTCAGATTTACAAGCATTAAATATTTTAATTTAATGCCTTGGCTCTCTTGTAATTCATGCACTTAATTATATGATAATTACTCAAATGAAAGAGATACAGCTGCTGTTGTATCAATTCTTCTAGGAATCTGAGATTCTGGAATTGGCCTTTGATTTCAGGGTTTTGTTTGCTGGGTTTTTTTTCCCCCTGGCCCTTTCCAGAAGCTGGTGGGCACTTATAGGTAATTTTTTTTTTTTTTTTGAGTGTGTGGACTAGAGGTGAATTTCAGGTAATGTTCCTTTCCTAGTTTCTTTTCCTGGAGTGTGGCATACATTTGGCAGCTGAGGGATTGGGCACTGTGCTGGCTGTTTTTACTGCTCCTTGTGGATTACAGTCATTAAAACAGAGGAGCTAAGGCAAAGCTTCCCCAGTGCAGGACCCTGTTCCATTGCAGATGGCTGCAGAAGGAAGTGAACTGCAGGAAAGAGGTGTGTGTTTGTGTACACATGCACATAACTGTATAGAATTTAATACCTTCATAACGGGCCAGTTGCCCAGTGCAAGCACTGCACAGTGAAATCACATAATAAATTAAAGTCAAGTATAAAGGTTCAACCAGGCCAAATAGACCACCAACAGGAACAAAAGAATTTGGCACAAAGGCAAACCCAAGTGACCTCAGAGGAGAAGGGCAATTAACACACAGGGTGAGGAAGAAAAGAAGATTTTTTTTGTATTTCTATTAGCAAATACAAAAAAGGCAGTCAGTTCAAAGAAGGGAGCCCCTAGAATCTAGCCCCTAGAATGTAGGGGGTAACACTGTTCATGAGCACTACACAGTACCAGTCCAGGGCTGTGGCACCTCTTCTCTACGAGGAGACCTCCTTATGGGCATCCTGCAGCAGGTAATACCCCAGACTCCCAGTTCTGCATTCCAGCTCTGTTCTTAACTGTGTAAAATACATAGCAGTAGGCTTTTTCTTAGGAAAAGTGGTAATTATAAGATGGCAGAATAGGTCTTCTGACTTCTACTATTTTGGTTTTATTGTATTTCTCCAGTGCTCAAAAGTGGAAAATTAGCTTTGGTATATTCTTCAGTTAGGAGATGTGCTAGTGAAAGTCTCCATAAAGTTATTCAGAACTTAAATTACTTAAGATCTGTTCCACATGTATGTGCAGCTTGCTCTGTGGGAGAGTAAGTACCACATCCCTGGGAGCCGGCACTGGGTTGGGTCTGGCAGGAGGGCCATGTTGAACAGCAGCCTTGTGAAACTGCTTGTGCTCTGTACAGATACTTGAAACCTTCCATACTGATCCCCTTCCAGTGTATCAGAAAAGATGGAGCAGTTTCAGCCCTTGTGTATTCAAAGGAAACGTGCTTGTGGGCAGGCAGGAAAGAGGCTGTTCCCCCCAGTGGAGCTGCTGGAGCTCTCTGGGGTCGCTTTCTGCAGAGACCCACTCCGTGTGCTTTAACTTCTGGTTGTTTGCTGCTGCCATATATTCTGGCCCAAGTTGATTAAAATGTTCAGTGAGGTTTCAGTGCTTAACCACAGGGCCTGCCCTTCTTGAGATGATTGTGGGGTCGGCCAGCAGCATCCCACAAAGCAGCAGTTGCTGGGCCTGAGCTTCTGGGCAGGCAAGGAAGAACTGCCAGGCAGCCACTCACAGTCAGCACTGATGGATCAGCAGTGCCATGATTTGCTGCTACCTTTCTAGAGAACAGAAAAAACAAGAGACTTTAACAGTGATCACAGTAAGGTTTTGTGAAAACGTGTTGCTGCCATATTTAAAGTTTTTGTTGTTGGCGGCTGTTGACATGTGAGATTATGTTTAATCCTCCAGGGACTCCGGATATTTTGTAAGAATTGTAAGTGTAAATATTTGGCCATAGTTTCATATCCATCCTCTCCAAGTCCCAGTGGAACAGATGATGCTGGGTTACTGTCCTGCGTGTAGTTTCTGTTGATGGCACTAGTAGATTTAACACTTCTACATAGTTAAATTTTACTTTATGGGTATTTGAAGTTTGCCTTGTGTATATGGAGTAATTGCTCTGCAGCATGCTTTCTTGGAAGTGAGTTTTTGTTCAGTTTGTTAAATGTTTGTTCAGTTTCTTAAAAGCTGTAAATGAGAGGCAGAGCTAACAACAAATCTATTGCGATTAACAATACTCAGAGATGTTTTTCATTGCTAAAGACATCTAGCATAAAGCAGAAATATTTAGTTGCCTGGCTTGTAGTCTGATTGTCAGACTTATAGCAAGGCTAAATCCATTCAAACAGTTACTGGAAATTGGTATTTGAACTTGTGAACTCAGGAAAACTCCTAATCTGTGCCGAGGTTTCTGGCATGCCCTTCCAAGCCCCACAGCCTGTTGTCTCGAGCTTTCCTTTAACTCTCCAGAGACCTTGGTGGCTGCATTTCTGAGTTCCTGCCTAAATAGAAGTTGCACCAAAAGGGTTACAAAATTTTAAACCCTGTGTATGCAGACAATTTTCAGCTAGCTTACAGCAGCTGCGGAGTCGTGCTGATAGATTAAAAGCAGCTCCCAGCCCCAGAATGAAGTACATTAGAGCTCCTGCTGAGCCGAGCTGGGGTGAGGCCTACACAGCTGTCATTTAGGCCAAGTTTCCAACTGAAAACTGAAGAAAGGGATGTAACTTAAAGAAAAGTTGTATTTTAAAATAAGGCATCTGGTTATTAATCAAATATAAACAGGAGCTCAGTTGTACAGTGGATTTCAGCCTCAACAGCCTGACACTTGGGAAGGTAGAGAGGCAATTTTCAAGGATCAAGAAGGGGCATGTCCAGTCAAAGGCTGTTATTCAGTGACACTGTAAAAATAAGCCTGTTTTTTTCTGTACTTGTCTCTCTCCCTGAAAAAATAAACAGAATATGAGTATTCTTGAACTGTTGCATGTCTGAGTGAGAGACTGACCAGCTCACACAATTGCTTTTTGCTGATGCTGGCCTCAAAGCAGAGCTGATTCCCGAGGGAGCATGCTCATTGAAATCTGCAGTGAGCAGAGAGGTATTTAAAGCACACAAATCTTTATAGCCTTTCCTCCATTTCCCAGTTTGTCTTTACCATGGGTGAGGTGGTCCCCTAGCATGGCAAGTTCAAGAAATCTCCTGCACAAGTGATCCCTGAGCTGCCCACCTCTCTACCCTGTGGATTGCAGCCCTCTACACTGCTGATGCTCACCCTGCCACCCACCTCTGATACTCCTCTGCACAAGAACTTTTGTTTGACTGTGTCTCATCCCAGCAGCATAAATGAACCAGTGCCATTTGGTCCCACTTCCATGACCAGGAGTAGTCGGCTTGTCCTTGATTCAGGACAGCTTCCAAGTGGCTTATCAATTTTTAATGCAAGACGGTCATTCATGAAAACCTGAGTGTTGAATGTGAATTAATTATATGATCACGTTGACATACTTTGGCTTCTGAGGACATTTGTACCCATTTTTCATTTAATTTGCTTATACAGTTACCACTGCTCTGTCCCTGCTCCTCACTTACAAACTGGCTGTTTATCTCACAGTATTGCCTGCAAGTGCTGAAGCCACATTTACCTCTGTTACGTTTAAAATAAAATATTCAAAAATATTTGTTTAAAATACTGACTTTTTTTCTGTATATAGTGTATGGTATGAATAATTTGTTGGAGTTCAGATACAGTGTTTCAGTTCTTATCAGATATGTATGATATGAATTTGAAAGTATGCCCTCTTGCTTGCTTTCTTATGTATGGTGCATAATGAATTTCCAGCTTGGCAGAAAGGAAAGGATCAGAGTGGGAAGCAGAGTATACCATGAGGATTTATCATGATACCAGTGAAAGCAATAAGACAACTCTGGGTAATTTCTTGTTACTGAAGTAACAGTCTCATTTGGGAAAGGACTGTAAAATAAAGAACTTCCATTCTTCAGCTAAAAAATAACTATCAGTAATTAATTAGGCTGATGTTATTGGTGGCTGGTTTTAATTTCTTTACTTATCCCAAACTACCCAACATTTTTCAGCATCATCCAGCATTAATATTAACATGTGCAAACCTATTTTAATACAGAAATTTGGGATCATTTGGATATAAATGTATGTATGTAGTGAGTTGAAAGGCATAGGAAGGCTAGTGAGATCAGTTTGTATTGTGTGCAGTAAACAATGCACTCCAGGAGTGCAGGTGGACCAAATCAGTGATCTTCCCAGAACAATCAAAATACAGGTAATTTTCTTTGGGACTTTAGATCTGAAGTTTGACTCATGAACTCATTGTAATGTGATGGTTCTTAATATATGCACTTTGGAGGTGATATTCCTCTATGGGACTGTGTACACGTTCACACAGATCCTGTTATTTCATATTATTTATTCATATTGACAGTGGTAAAAGATGGTTGTTGCTTGTGTGGCAGACTAGAGCTAATGCAAATTCAGTAATCATCCCTTAAGTACAGGGGAAGTAACTCAAAGAGAAAGCTCTCCATTTGGCTATTGCTGTGAATCACCAGGCAGTGGCAAATAAGAAACATGTATTATATTCTGTGACTTCTGAGTCTATGTGGAATAAGTGTTAACTCAGTATTCTCTCCTTGGTGAATGCAGGGCACATATGTGCATTTGGCCTCTAGTAGAGTCAAGTAAGTCACCTCTAGCAGCCCTTGAAAAACAGGACTAGCAAGACTTCCTGCTGTTTGTAGAACAAGGTTACTAAGCTAGTCCAGTGTCATCATAAATGTATTAAGCACTTGTAAAAAGCTAAATATCTAAATTATTAAGTGCTAAATATTATTTTTATTTGTGATTTTGAAACCAGTCTGATGAATGTTCTTAGTAAACATAGTTGCAACAAATGCATATATTGCAAAGTTTTATGGTAAGAAAATTAAATGATATATAGTGCAGCAAAAATGCATTTTAGGTCTGAACCCTAGAATATCACAGTTAGTGGAAATGAAGCTTGTTACAACTCTGTGGCTCTTCTAGAAAAGAGCATAGTATTGTATTATCAGCAGTAATAACAACTAAAAAATAAAAACAAAGAAAAACCAAAAACAAAACAAAACAAAATTTCATTTTTACTGTTACTTAAATAATAGGTTGAGTTTTTGAGGATTTTTTTCTCAGTTTAGGAATGGTATCCTGCAATCTGCATCACTTAGATGATTTTAGTTTTACGTTAACTTCCTAACATGGACAGTTGTAGGTGAATGAATCAGTGTGCAAAGAGAATTAATGTATTTGAGATTTTGGAGGGAGATTTTTTGTGAATTTTGTCGAGGTTTTTATTTTATTTTATTTTATTTTTGCAGGCTTGGAATATTTCTAGCTGTCTAATCTCATCTGAACATTAGGGTCTGAATATTACATATTTACATTTTTGAGACATGCATCAATTTTTATAAGTTAACATGGCAATTTTATGTTTGCCAGAATGTAGAAGCTTTCTCCACTTCTAAAAGGCTTTATTTTCATTAAGCTATGAATGCAGAAGAGTGTCTGTCAGGTTTTTTTTGCATTAGCCTGACTGGTTTATCTTAAGCATACTCAGTAGACTTGCCTCAGTTTTTCTCAAGCTATTGTTCTTTTTTACACCGCGTTTGCACACTGCAGTGCATCTAGGGAATTTCAGCAGTCGGAATATACATGAAAAGAGACCCGCTCTACTTTCATAAGGTCCCTGGATGAATTGGACGAAACCTCAAGGCCCCATGGTGGAGCCAGAGCCGCATTCATATTCCTTGCCATCACCACACATATGATAGCATGAAGCCCAGACCAATCGAAAACTTGACAGTAAGCCTTTTGATTTTGCGGGGAAGCCTTCATCAAGCTGAGAGAGGGAAGGGAATATAGCCCAAACTGGACTTCATACTGTGGCAAGTTTGAAATCCCAGCCCAACCACAGAGCTGCTTGATTGGAATAGTTGGAAACTGTGTCCAGGAATTCGGCAGCAAGAACTTGGCTTTCAGTTACTCCTGCCTTTTTAAAGGAAAACTCACCATACAGGTCACTTAGAAGCCTTATTTATTTTGTCAGGATTTTAAATACGTACATTCTCACAATTTTAGGTTTTAGTGTGTAGTGTGTAGTGTTTGCTGCTGTACAGTTCTGTTCCACAGCAGCTTTGTTTCTTAGTCTCATGGTAAAACACTCTTGGCTAAAGCTGCCACACTTTGTCTTCTAAGCAGTTTCATTATTTGGTCCTTAGTCTACTTAAGAAACAGAAAGAAACAAAAGAAACCCTCCGTTACACTGTATGAGTTAGTATTAGCTTCTCCTTTAAACATTATGCCTGCCCATGTCTTGTAGCTATGGTATGAAACTGATCTCTGTTTATTTGTCTGGGAATTTCAGCAGTATGTCAGAATTGCTGTTGAACATAATGATGTGTCATCAGTTATGCCACTGAATAACTATTATTCTTCATCCTTTTTGGGCACTTGTGTCTGGGTGCTGGCACACCTTGATATCTGCAGTGATGCCTTCGATTTGCAGATGGAAGAGCTGAACATTTCCTCCTGGGGGAGATGGTGAAGCTGCTGCTGCTGCAGCCCTCCCCCAGAATATTTAATTTTAAAACTCAAAGCTTCTGCACTTTTGGTGCCTATCTAGAACTGCATTTTATTCATTGTCACCCCTGGAATTGGGATCCAATTATGCTACAACCCAGCTCTCAATCAGACAAAACTCTTGTTGACTTTCATGAGAGTTTGTCTAATTAAAAGACGAGTTGGGAGTGCAGAAGAGATAAATACCAGAAGCATGTAAAAGTGGCAAACTGATAGATTTGTGCTTTGTGTCAGAAGGTCATCCCTATAACACACTTTCCTGATTGCGATGGGAGACTTCTTTTCCATGGAGTGGTAGAGAGTCCCCCCTTCAGTGCAGTGGTGCCTTTTATAGACTGCAATTCCTTATGGCTGAAGCAGAGTGCAAAACATAGAATATTATCTTGTGGCAAGTAAATGGGAGTGCTGTTACTTTAAAATGTTTTGTCACGTTTTTGTTTGTGGCTTGGTTGTTTTTGTTTTTTTTTTTAACTGCAGCAACTTCTTTCTGGCAGCCTCCCACTGCCAAAAAGGTAGGAAGAAGTTGGGAACGTGTGTGGGACATATCAGAAGCCCAGCCTGGAGCTCAGGAGGGGTTTATCTGCAAGCCCTCCCATCCTCCCCTCCAGGGCAGGCGGGAGCTCAGCTGGAAAGAGGTGCTGGAGTTTGCAGTGCCTGCTGCTCACACGCTCTCCAAGGGCTGTGCTGGCTGTGAAGCAGAGTGGAGGCTTGGTGCAAATCCATCCCTGTGGCATGTTAAGGCTCTGTTGGATTGGCTATTCAGCAGTGTTTCCTCAGCCAACATTTTGGGTTTGGTTGATTAGATTATTTCCTAATACCACAACACTGTATAAGAGCATTTACTTTGGTTAATAAGTTTTAGGGTAAGCTGCAATGTTCAAATGAATCAATTTTAAGCACAAAACATCATTAGAAAATTATTAGCTTAGAAGGTTAACATTAAGGAGGAATCTAAACCAGAACTTTTAAGGTTGAATTGTAGAGTATTCAAATGTCTTTATAACTTTCAGAATCATCTCCAAGAAACATCAATTTTGAGACTATAAAATTGAATCTGTGTACATCTTGACCTCATAACTCATGCAAATACATGGAAATTGCATCATATAAACCATACGCAAGGTATTAGGATGGTTTCTCTGTTGAGTTTTATTTAAATGGCTGCAGAGTGTAAACATCCCAGGCTCTGTACATATCCAAAACAGAGGCAACCTTCTGCAGGTCTGCAGAGAGGAAAGCTCCATGTGATTCTTACTGAGAGCACGCTGCATTATATCCCAAAGGGTGCTGAGTGCCCAAAGCACTTGCCATGCCCCGGGAAGAGCAGAGTGCTCCCACATCTAGAGAGGATGACTCTGTAGCCTCTTGCTCTTCTCTTCCTCAGCTCTGCCAGGTAGGTAAGAATGCCAACAGCACCAGCCATTCTCACTGCTGTACACCCAGCTGCTTCCCAGGAATTTTGTGAAACAGGAGCATCCCATGTTGTCAAGAGTTAATAATTATACCAAATATATGCTCTGTGATTAAATAACGCGCAGCTGGAAAAATTAATCACATCTTGCACTGAGAAATGCTTAAGACTTTTAAAGCAGCAATAGGTGCAGAATTTAACATTTAAAGATCCCTTGAAATGCCAGGGAATGAATATAAATGACTTGGTGCTCTATAGTATTTCGATACAGTGATGCCAACCAATGGAAGTGCAGGGTTCGATCCTGCTATTTTGTAATAGGTTAGTAAATATTTTATCTTGTGACATGTTCCTTTTACATGAAATTTTAGTCTAAACCCACCACTCCCTTAATAAAGCTGAAGTTTAAATTCATTAATTTTTTGAAGGAGTGATATTGTCTGTTTAGCCCACTGCCTGGGCACAGGAGAGGAGGGACACTCTTTTTCTCTGTGCTCCTTCCCTCTTTCCTCAGCTTGTCCTGCATTTTAGGATTTAAGGCTTTATTTTTCAGAAAGCTTGTCCCATTGAAGAAAAAAAAAATATAGTGCCATTTTGTTTGCTTTGCTGAAGGTGCAGACCTGAAGAATCAGTGCTGTGTATAAGCTGCCTCACCCTGCAGTTTCTCTTACCAGGGGCTCATTTGTATGCAGAGGGGATTAGTCAGAATTTACTGTAGCTTCGCCCTGGGGAGCTGTGAACTCCCTAGGAATATGCTCTGACGAAAGCGTGCAGTTGGTAAGATTAGAACAAACCCTTCTGCTACAGAAAGTGCCTTGGTCACTCACTAGGCCTCCAACATTGAAATCATTTTCATTTATAACCTTTTTGATCATTCAACCTCAAAGAAGCCTTGGCTTTTATGACAGCTTGCACCAAAATTGCCCAATTATTTGGGGGGGGCGGGGAGGAGAGGAGTGAGTGAGAATCTGAAAACAGTCAGATGTGAGAGACAGGGCACTTGATCTGCGCTCATGGCTTTTCCTTCCCTTCTCCTACCAATATTTTTACAGCTGTTGACATATATTGAGTTACATGTGGCTGTGCCATATCCCCATGGTATAGTTTCAAAGATCTGTTCACCGTAAAGTGTGCTGTTCTCAAGTAAATGACTCTGACTTCAAGAAAGCACAGTAGTTTAAATGTTACTATAAATACAGGAGCTAAGACATTTTAATTATAATTTTTGAGTTATACAGTGCTCTGTACGTACACGAGGCATTTACTAAAGGCTGGGGATGTGCTCAGGTTACTGTGCTCTCTCGTGGATAAGGCAGTAATTGCAAGCAGCTCATTCTGCTGATCCCCTTTATTTGCATGTATTTGCACGGTGTTTATTGACAATGAACATCTTGCATTTGGGAACTCAGCTGTGAGAGATAAAGAAGAAAGAAAAAGAGGCAATTCAGAAAAAAAAATCAAATTCAGATTCAAGAGAATTTTTTTCTTTTGAGGTATCTTAAGAATGTTACTTTTGTCAGAATATGTTATGACTTTAGTTAGGAAGTATCAGCACATCTATTGTCCTTTCAATGCCCTTCCAACTCGCATCTGGTAACTAGGGCAGATTGAGAATTCAGTACTAACAGATCTGTCAAATTTTTGAGAAAATCCCAGGGTATGAGTTCATTGCTGATTAATTTTTTCATCAGTGTAGTAGTGTTGGCTTTGGTGAGGTTATTCCTAATTTGTTCTGATGAAAGAAAAACCCATATTGTCAAAGTGGGTGCTGCTGCTGTGGGAATAAATAGGTACAAGGTGTGGGGAAAGCACACATAAGCAGCATTATGTGCCAGGAGGTTTGTTTTTCTCTGTCAGTGGGTTGGTGGTGTTATTTTACTTTTTAAGCTTGTAAACAAAACGTTTTAAGAAGCTTTTACAACATTTGCCCTTATGCATCAGAAGCATTTATGCACAGTAAAGGTTTCTACCCTGCCTGTGGAGATGTGATCCTTTTCCTTTGGGCTGGGACATTCAGTAGAACAGTGATTGTAAGCTTAAATGATTTTGCGGTATGGTGACATCTTCCTTCAGAGAGTTCTGCTATTAAGATCTATCAAATCAAGTATCAATAGGGCTCTCTAAATGAATTTGTCTCCCTGCTTTACCTGTGACACAGTCATTGTAATGGAGATTTCAACTATCTTCTGCTATGACTAGTGGAGTAAAAGCAGCTCCTCTCAGTGCTTTCAGGTCCTAAACCAATATTCACTGTAAGCAGTAAATAAAATAAAATAAAAAAAAAAAACAAACTTTCAGTGACTGAAACTAATTTTGGATCAAGCCTTTACTGCAGGCTTGGATGCCCATCATTGCTGATGGCATGTTTTTGGTCATGCAGTCTAGCAATCTACATAAATTAATAAATAGTATGCATAATAGATAGCACATGTATAGTGAACCACATCTCATGGTTGCCCTGAATGACTGCTTCAGCAGCATTTCCCATGGCCTTGACTAGAAAAGCTGCTAAAGTTGGAGCCCCTGGGTTTTGTGGAAGTCCTCAGTGCCATTGCCAGCAGATCCTCCTTGGCCATTAAGCAGTGCTTCTGTGTCACTCAGCCAGGGAACGCTATGTACTTCCATTTAAAAACAGTTGTGAAGTCTCCTGAGTAGGAGCTGAAAACTGTGGACCACCATCAGAGCTACGTCCTCTGGCCTTTCCCCTCCAAAATTGTAACAGTTATTTTTAAGGTGTTTTTTGAGTACCAGTGGGAAAGCGCACAGGCTGCAGAGATTGTAGGAAGGTACTGAGAGCATCTAACCAACTCTTAACATCCTTTACTGGATTTGGACTCAAATCAAGTGTGTTCCTCTGCTCATAACTTCACCTCTTTTGTGAATCAAACCCAGCTTTTCTGTTGTGCAAATTGTACAGGAGAGCGAGGTCCAGAAAAAGATTTTTTTCTCCTTCTGAGCACCGCTATGAACTCTTCCTGAAGAGAGCAAGACCATTCATCTTTAGCACCTTGCAGGTTGTTTTTTCTTTCAAAAACTTCTTTCAAAGTCAGAGTGTAGGCAAGTGATCTGAATGATGAGAATAAGCCCTGTTCAGATGTACCTAGTCCCTGGGCAACATCGGTTTGCATTCGCCTTACGGATATCTCTGTATGTGATACCTTCTATTGTCCATGCTAGTTAAGCAGCCTTCTTCCTGAGAGAAACACTAGGAAGCTTTGATAAGACTTTATTAATACATAGTTAGCTATATATAAATGAAGTGTTTAATTAGTTGATTTTGTGGGTATTTTTGATTATGTAAATCAATGCCAAGCAATATTAAGTTCTGTTGCTGGAGGTAGCTCACGGGCCGGCTACCTTGCAAGCAGATGTCTGGCCATAAATTCATCAGAGGTTTGCACGTACAATTCTTGACATTTCTTTTCATTATCACAGTTATCAGGGAGTACAGATGAGCTGGTTTTTCCCTACATCCTGTTGGATGGTTGCTTTTGATGGAGGAGCCTGGGTGCAGGCAGTGTCAGGGATGCAGCATCTTCCTTGTCCGTGCAACCACCAGGGACATGTTGGCTCAGGCAGGCTGAGGCTGGGGCTGGGACTGGCCTCAGGGCTCCTGCAGAGGAGGGCAAGGGCATCTCAGAGACTCCTGGGGCAGCCAAGCAAGACAGGCTCCCTCCTGCAGCCTGAAAAGCTGGGGCACATTCACCTCCTGTGCCTTTTAAACATTTGTCCAGTCTGCTTAGGCTAAAATTTAAGATTTATATTCAGAGGTGCTGACTGACACATTTCCTTTATGAATTCTTGTGGATTGCTATTGATTTTTTACTGTGGTTTTCAAAATCCTACTTCTAGGACTCTGGAGATTTCCCTGCTGCAATAATAATGTATTGTCATTCTTAATATCTCAGCTTCTTGACACAATATTCATATTAAAACCACAAAAAAGCTACATTAGAGTAACACCAAGGGTCTGCCTGGAACCCACCAAGACAGGGGAAATCAAAGTCAAGGCTGAAAATTAGGGCTGACACTGTGAAACGTATCCCATCGTACTTAAGTACTGGAGTTCATCTGTGATTGCAAGATCACTTGCATTTGAGAGATGGATTCCTCCATACAGCAGGAATGAGTTATGATGTGTTGTAAATCCTAAGGATTAACTGTTGTAGTTGAGAGTGCCTATTTTTGTGGAGATCTACATAAGCCAGCATTATGGAAACAACTTTAACATCTTTTATGAAATTTTGTTCTCTTTCACAGACAGGGCTATTAAAAATTCATTCTGCATTTCTGTCACTTGCATAACAATTCTGGATCAGATTGTTCAGGTCAATAAAGGAGAGAATAGAAACATCACAGCATTATTTGTATGAGCTTGTAGCCATTTTCCCCATAACAATACTGCCCCAAAAACATTTTGCAGATGTGCACTGTCTTTAATGAGTATGATAAAGAGTTTGATTCATTCACCTTCATGATGTAAATGTGCTGTGTCAATGCTTGTTGGAGCTATTGGAAGGTCTTCCATTTGACCATCTTTTGACCTTTCATATACTGTCTCTTTGGGAGTTAAATTTTTCCAGTCACACTTTTTCTTGTTAAGTTGGAGGGTTTACTCGAGCTGTTCATTGGCCTCTCAGTGTGCTATGTGAAACTCTGTGGAGTGTCAGGAGTGAGAGTTGAGAAATAACAGGGAGATTTCCTGTGGCTGAGGAGAGGCCAGGAGGGCATTGCATGCTGGTGAACATCTCCAAGGGATGTGGGCTGCTCACTGGCACAGGGTTCTCTGCTGCCATCAGCCATCTTAGCACCAGAAGGGAACAGAAATGTTCTGACAAAGTTAAACAAATCCAATATCTAGGTTTATATTTTAGAGCAAGCTGTTTTAACAATATTTTTATTAATGGGTTTAGGAAAAGCTGTTTATGCCCCTTTCCATCTGCTTCTCTCTTCTGTTATTCATGCTCACATGAGAATCCATCTGACACTACCCCTCCTAGTTCATTAAGGCAATGTGAAGGGGTTTCTTTATAAATGAGGATTATGGGTCATTTGCATACATCTAGGATCTCTTTTTTGGTGCTGTTTTGAGCAGTGAACAGATAAGGACAGGAGGTAGACACATGGATTCCCATCAGAGAGGAGCATTCAGATCTTGTGAGCTAAAGCACCTGGGAACTCCACACATGTGGATATGCAGTTTGTGCAACATGACCTGGCAGTCTTGATGAAGACTCAGGGCCACGTGACCAGGGATTATTTTGATCTAGATGTTGACCAGCTTTAGTTGCTACCTGCCTCTGAAGACACCAGTGGACTAAACTGAGGTTTGATGTAATTAAATGGAACTGTCAAACACCAGAACTGTGCTATGTGCACAAAATATCCCACTATGTTTGGATATTCAATGGCACTTGAAGAATTTGTATATATTGTTTGTTGTTATGAATATTCTGATATTGAAAAGTAGAGCATCACCCCATCTGCTTGCAGTGATGTGACAGTTTCTAGATTAAATTAATTTTAGAAAGGCAGATGAAGTTACAGGTTTACCTAGAAAGCTTATTTTCCTCTGGAGAGATGGCTCATGCCTTTGCCTGACTAGACACATCACACTGCTGGCACTTTGCATTGGTTAACACCATTCAGAGGGTAAATGCTGGTAACTTTCTGAGTCAGCATGCAGCTATTGGTTCTTTAACCTACTGCAAATCACAGTTTTTATCATATCTACCAACATCCCCAAAGTGTAGTGTAAATGTTTGGAAAAGATCAGTTACTGATTGCATGTACCATCAGGGTAAGGTATTTCACCTGAAAGTATTAAACAAAGTATTAAACATTAAAGATGGCTTTAAAAACAGATATGTGCCCCAACATTATCACACCAGACCAGTTTAAAGTAAATTCAGTATTTTCAAGAAAAAAATTGATTTTGTTTCTTTGAAATTATGCATGCTTGACTTAATCTTCCAAGTGAATTATAAATCCCTGTAAATGCAGTTAGCACTGGAATGAGTTATAGTTACAGAAATTGGAATGAAGATAAATCATGTTTCCTTGGTGAAAATCTAATAATAACAGTCAGGTCCATACAACACTGCTCAGATGTAGATCCCCTGTTCTGTGCTCTGAGGAGCTCATGCTGCCCAGCTTTGGAGATCAGGGTCCACAAGGCTCAATATTGGGCACTTTCAGTACATCAAAACATTTATCAAAACTATGACACTTGGAGTGGTGCAAACAGATGTAGTAAAACACAGAAACAAACTGGATTGCTTAATTTTGGAAGAGGCAAGGTGAGATTTTTTTACTTTAAGAGTGATGATAATCCTGAGTATTTAAGCACCTCAAGGTCAATGGCAGCTTCAATAAGCTGTGCTAGAGCAAGGCTTTTTTGTGGTGCTGGGCGTGGGTTGACAGTACAAAGATGCTGTGTAAGAGTGCGGGTGAGGCAGAGCAGTGCAGCCCCAGCAAGGTGTGCTGAAACCTCTGACCTCATGCCCTTCACAGGAATTAAGCTTGTTGTTTTACAGAGTCAGATCTTTATAAAGAAATAAAAAAAATCTTTTGAGGCCCTCACCATCCTTTTCTAGGAGGTGTATTGGAGAGCCCTTGCTAACACGGATCTTGGAGAATTCTTAGTATTAAACTGCTGTTGGATTACCAAAGTGTAACAATGAACAGGACCTGCACTTTCAGCCACTGTCTGTTCAGTGCATGGGTGAATGTCAAAGGGAATATTTTGTGTCAGTTCCTTGTGACCCAGATTCCACAGAAGTCTCTTATAAAATAATCTTTGAGCAAACACTACTCGCATGTCCTAAGGACACCTCATCCCCGTGAACCCAAAGGTAGGAGTGAAGCTGCTGTGCACTGCAAGATCTGTGACTTTCTATCTGAGAATTTTGGTCTTGTTTGATAGTTCAGCCTTTGTGCCCTGCAGATCCATTTTAAATTGTCTGAAGCAGGAATAAATCTATTACAATGACCACCATTTAAAAAAAACATACAAGATAGATCTGTGAAGAGGTGTTAAAAAGTAGAAATGAAAGGCAGAAGTTGTAAGAAAAACCTGTTCATTGGACAGACCTGCAATGCAGTAAATAACCTCAGATGTGAAATGTGAAAGACAGCCTGTTCTAGAAAAAAAGGCAGTGGAAAGGACTTTTTTTTCTCTTTTTAATTTTTTTTTCCTGTGGGTGTAGGGGAGAAAAGGTCCTTTATTCTTCGGTAACTTTTCTGATTTTAAATATGTGCTTGTCTGGTCATGAGGAGCAAGGTCATTCCTACTGCTCAGGGCCTAGGCTTTGTGCTGGTGTTGGTGGGAGCTTCTCTCCTCTCTCCTTTTCCTCCCTCCCTCTATCTCTCCTTTTCTTTTTCTCCTGAGGTGCAGATGGCCACATTTGCAGGTTAACTGGAACAGCTGGAGGCACATTATTAGCTTCCTGCTGCTAACTCATATTTGCTTAGATTTTTTTTTTTAACAGCAACATAATTTACAAGTAGTAGGCCAGTGACAAAGCTGGCATGTTCTAAATCCGCATCTGATTTATATAATGCTGTTGCTTATCAGTGAATGAAGTAATAATTATTGCTTTGTACCATTAAATAGCATAAATATATAAACTGTTACACAAATGGCAGCAAATGTTTCCTCTAGGGAGCTCTAGACAAAATTTTAATGTAGTGCATTTGTCTGTGGTGGCAGTTTCTATGGTATATAATAATGTTGATAAATTTTACTGTAGTAAGTGACATTTTATAACATTAATCCTGGTGGTAAAAATCTGATGAATACTACAGCTGTACTGGTGGGTACAAAAAGAAAGAGAGCTTTTGACACCAAGTGAACTAATTTTAATAGTGCTTTAGAGCTCCAAAGCACAAGGATGAGATGTAGAGATGGCAGATCCTTCACTGAAAGGGGAGAGGACTCGGGCAGGTGCTGGCACCTGGAGCTTGTGAGGCACCAAGGAGCTTGACTTGATGATGGGGATGACTAATTATTTTAAAAATCTTTATTGATAAATACTTCTCTGCTTTAAAAAGCAAACAGAAATGAAAGGGTGAGATAAGACCATTTAAATTCCTCTCCAGTTATTGCAAGTCAGCCCATCCAAGTGAGGACACTGTGCTGGGTCCTGTGCTCAGATGTTGTTCCTGATGTTCAGTTGCTTGTGCTGGCAGCTGCTGGATGAGCAGAGGCAATGTGCCAGTGGACAACTGGACAACGTGTGACACAAGGACTGCCATGAGAAATTCTTCCTCTGACTTCACTTGCATGCAGCAGGAATAGGGTGGAACAGGCAGGCTTTAGCTCCTGTCAGTGACAGCGTAAGTGATGTTGTAGGTTTTGTGATCCTTTAGAAATTGCCAATGCATTGCTCTGTGATCCAGGGCTCGGTGCCTGGCTGGGGTTGGCCCAGCTCTTTGTGCAGGCAGTGGGGTGCTGGGCACAGGAAAGTCCCCGCCAGAAAGCCCTGGGATTGTCACCACTCATGCCTGAGGTGCCTGGCTTCAGTCATGGCTGAGAGCAGCTGGTGTGCTCCCCTCCTCAGAGACACCTGCCAGGCATGGAGACAGAGGGGGCAGCCCCAGAGCGAGCCTGGCTGTGCCCTGCCTGTCCTGCCAGCTGTCTGAGGATGGCTTGTTTTGTTTTCATTCCTGGAAATAAGGAGTGCTTATTTTCCCCAGAAAAGCTTTTCAGAAATAAATGGATAACTCAAAGGAGAATCCTAGAGGGCACTGTACTTGGGACACTTCTGTAAAAATGGAGAGCATTTACATTTACTCACTCATTTAGACTGCCATGACGCTTCCCCCTGAAAGTGTATTTTCCTGTTTTCTTCATGACATGACTTATTTCCTTTTCAAATTCATATCTCTGTTTCAATAACATCAAAGGATTTAGAGAGTTAAAATTGCAGCCCCTGGCCATAGGAAAAATCCCAGTGACTTCAGACTGAAGAGCGCTGAGGCTCCTGACACACACCGTGGCACGTTGACAGCATTTTTCTTGTGAAACCCTGACATATCCTATATGGGTTTTCCTTCAGCTATTTGCTTCCTGCATTTCTACGCATTTCTATGCCCCCAGTAATTATCTTTTTTTCTGAGAAATGGTATGTTTTTTCCTGCCACCCATTAGCATGTAGTTTATTGAGTGGTTGGGGATTAGTCACTGTTCTCTCCGGGGGCTGAAGTGCTGATGTTGGAACAATGTATAAGGAATTCTCCACCAAGGATGTTGTGCCTCCCTACTCCTCTGCATCACCTGGTGATGAAGAACAGAGGCTGAGTAGGCCCCCTTGGCTGGTGGCTTCGGATGTACTGGTCTTTACATTCAGCCTTGGAGCGATACCTGGGTGCTGACTATAAACTTTGCTACTGTCTTAAGTGATTGAAGTTTCAGACATCAGCACTGCTTTTAAAACACAAACGTGCCTGAGAGCACTGTACCTCTCCCTGTGGTGTTGGGGCCACTGTGTTACAGGCAGCCAGGGGAGGGAAGCCCATGGCAGGGGCAGTTTCCCATAGGAGTGGCATGGAAGTGACAGGGATGGCAGCAGCATTGTGGTGGGACAGCCATGTTCCACTTTCCTTTGCCTGGTTTTCCTCTATCAGACCTCTCATCCACACCATGGAGCAGTCTCTGGGATGCTCCATCTGCAGCCTTCCCTTTGCTCCAGGTGCTGGCCAGCCTGGCAGGTCAGGGAGCTGGGCTCCCTGACGAGTGGTCTCTGGCTCTGAGGAGGATTGCAGTGGCAGTGCCATGTGGCCATGGCTTTGGAGCCCTGAGATCTACTTCTTTGAAAGTGTATCACTTGTCAGTGTTACACTTCTTAGTAAATTCCTGTACAGTGCTTTATGGCTTGTCCACAGGAGAAAAAAATAATTTTACTCTTGTGGCTCTGCATTAACAATTTTAGAAATAAAAAGATCTTATAATATACTCTGGAAATATGGATTCTAAGCTGTTTTTCTTTAATGACTTATTGCTTAATCAGCTCAATGCACACTTGAATCATGGTTAATAATAGTAGGGACTGTGCAAGCTTTGTTGTGTATTCTGCAATACTGCAGTGATTCCCAGCTCCCTGTGAAGACCACCAGGCCAGTCCCAGCAGCAGGCATGTTACAGAAACTGCCTCCAGGGCACACCTCACCCTCTGCAGCACTAGTGGGTGCCAGGGCTGTGAGTAGGCCTGGCTGTGTTTATTCACTTCAGCATCTTAATGCAATTACAAAGGTGCTGTGTGTCCATCCAGCTTGTTCCATGGCAGCATTTGGTTTGTCTTTAAGGGGTGGTGAAGATGTGTTTGATGCCTGTGCATGAAGCAACAGGGCCATCTAGAACAAAAGCCTGTGTTACATTTACTTTGCAAAGTCGCTCTGTATTTGTGTCTACCAGAAGCACTTATGCTTGAATGCAGTGGGTTTTTTTCAGCTACTCTAAATAGATCATCTTTACAGACCACAATAAAATGTTTGTGTAATGCTTAACTGTACATTAAGTAAAAACCTGCATTAGAATATCCCTGTATTATTTCTATTGGGTAAATAAGAGCATAAAGACAAGTATCCCCACAATTCCCATTACTACATTCAGCACTTAGTTACATTAGAAAAATGAGGCATTGTTCTGCCAACTTTTGTTTCTCTCCATTTGTTCTACTTACCACTTATGAATTCAGCAGGCCGACCCATGCAGCAATTACTTCTGAAATCCAGCTATCATGGCACACGTGGGTACCACAGCACAGCTACTGCCAGGGCTTGATGGCTAGCACTGGTCTCCTGTGCTCACATCTAGAGCATTATTGGTCTGAGCTGGTGTATAACTAATAGCATTTGGAAGGTGTAGGTGTTATGTTGTCTGCTGAACCATGATTTGTATTGCATTAAAGCATCCTGGTGGTTTTAAACAGGCTAAAGGGGTTTTTCAGTTGTGGTCAATTACTGGGCTTTTGCACCAACGGTATGCAGGGTATTTGGGTGGTCACAGAAGCCTGTACTGTACTAACCCCTCACCCAGGCCTTTGCAGACCAACTGAAGCAGTGGATGTGTTTGTTTGGGACTGTTGCAGGTTTATGAGTACATTGCAAAGTCTCTTTTTATACTCTTTTGCTCGGCTGTCCTGCGCTTTGCTCCAGGAGGTATGCAAGGTGTGCATATCTTCTCATCTTCCTCCTAAGACTGAGCACTCAGACTGCACCTTCACTGCTGTGTAAATTGGCAGAGCTGGACGTGCTCCCTTCCCCTCCCCTCCTGGCAGCACGAGGGCAGGGGGCAAGGCCAGCCACTGCTGTTCAGCTCCAGACCAGGGCATTTGTTTTGCACTGGGCATGGGGGCAGGAAGCAAAGTTCAAAGCTGCCTCTGCCTGTGCAGAGAAATTAATATTTAGCCATAAAACCAGGAGAGGCATGTTTGGGAATCACAGCCTGAATGAGAGGGTTCCAGTATTGTCATAGAAGATAAAACAAGAGGAAAACATTTTGAATTTACTCTTTGTGTATTGAGGCCTTTTATTATTCATCAGTAAGTAAATATAAGCTAAGGGAGTGATTTGTTTCTAACAAGCTTATAAAATACTAGAGTCATTTGTGAGTTTATTGGAGTGCTGATTATAAACATTCCCTCATGCACACTCCTTTGTGTCAAATTAACATTCAAAATACAAATATTGTATCTTTGAATATTTTTGCAATCTCTTCCCAAGTATTTGAAATCTTTGATGAGAGACGATTGATGATGTTACGTGAAAAGTAGCCGAGTACTCTGTCACAGTTTTGGACATATTTTTAATTTCTTTGGCATTTGCTTTGCTCATGCTGTTTCTTTCAATTGCCTGCTTCATGCTCTAGCATTTGGATTTTGATACAATGCATAATTGATGCTCATCTAGCTGCAAAGATTCAACTGTTGTGCATACCATGCTGCCTGCATGCCTCTTCCTGGGATGTGCCCCACAACCTGCCAGGGACAGTGCCTGATGGAGTGGCTGTTCACACTGGGGCTGGGTGGCCTTGGCACTGCTCCCTGTAGCTGCTGGGTGGCACCAGGGCATCCCAGGTCTCCCAGAGCACTCCCTTGAGGAGCTGGACTTTTCTGATCACTCCTCTGGTGTGATTAGAAAGGAAGCCCTGTTCTTGCGCCTCCTCTTGTGCAGAAATGCACTTTCTGTTGGTAATCATAAGGAAGAGAAATGTAAAGAGTAGGCATCATCTACCACTCATCCCATAGACCATTGCTTAAGAGCCTTCCTCTGTTGGCAGTTTTCCAGAAGGATAAACTGTATAGGGAAGGCATCCCAAGGCCTTTGGTGCTGCTGATTGAGACTAAAAAGCTTTAGGACACAGATCTTGGCAGCACTTCTTGCCTCTGTGGCTACAGACTTGCCATTTCACCCCCTCCATGCTGGTACAGCAGGTGTATTTGTAGTTCAGTGGGACAGACCTTCTACTTTTATTTTACAATTTTGTTTTCCCATATTCCCACTAAAACATTTTCCATCTTATTGGTACCCAAACTCTTTGCTTTTCCTATCAGCATGTACCTTTTTTTACTAAGCAGAGGAAAATCCTGCAAGGGTGGGTCTTAGGCTAACATTATTATAGTGGCTGCCATTTAAAAAGTCAATTTTTGCCTACAGGCAAAGTATTGTTATCAGAGTTCATACCTATTTTGCATATATACGATTGTATCTTCCCTATCTCTCTGGGGTGATAGGACCAAATGCCGACTTCTTAATGCTGATTGTTGAATCTGAGGTTAAAATAAGAACTCACAAAAAAAAAAAAAAA
>VXBI01010014.1:0-128123 GCA_013397375.1 Toxostoma redivivum | reverse complement strand
AAAAAAAAAAAAGAATAAAATTGTGGGTAGCAGGGCTCTGACAGAGAGAAACCATTCTGGTTGAAGCAAGGACTCCATAATGGCTTGATTAAGAATCTTATTTTATTTGAGGGCACAGTTAAAAAGCAATTTGATCCTTCCTCTCATTTTTCATTCTTTCTCTGTAACTTTTGCAGGGCTATGGAATATGGTTCTTCTCATGTGGACTTACTAGGTGGATCCCCCTAAGTCTCTTTCAAGTTCAGTGATTGCACATCAGGCCTTTCTCTACAGCAAACTGACTATACCTTTGGATCTTTCCAAGTCACCTCAGCCACCTCTGCATGGCTCCAGTCTGTACCATGTACACCCTGAATGCACCATCCTGCTGGGAATATCTTGGTGCTTCATTTTGGGCAGAGGCCTGGGGCTTGGTATTTTTTTTTTTATTTATTTTATTTTATTTTTAAATGTAACTTCTGAGAATGAGAGGAGTTACAGAGAGCCCAGGAAACCTTTACAATGCCATGAGTATGAGATCTAGGTGAGTTTAAGCAAAAATAACTCTGTTGGACTCCTGCTGTTTATGAGCCATCAGATCCTCCTGAATGTCTTTGTGTTTTGATACGTGGCATGCTCACACTTTCAGGTGGCTGGAAGAGGATTGCTTCAGCACCACTATAGGACTGGCTCTTCCAGGTCCTTCTATTTAACCAAAAATGCAGACTTATCTTTCACACTAAGTTTTCTGTCACAGACCACATATGTTCTCCAGAGTCTGTCTACAGTGTGAGAGTTTGCACCTGGGTTTCCTTAATGGATTAAAAAGCTAATGACATATAAAATGAAGAAAATGTGTTTCTAAAAAAACCTTAAACAAGCTGGTCATGTTGTGCACTGACAGAGTATCTGCCAACAGCCATATATGCCTGACCAAGCTACTCACATAGTAAAATAGAAAGAAATTTGTTTACAAACACAGAAGCCCAAGTCCTCTGAGTTTAGGATCCCAGAAGAAGGTTCTGCCCATGTTTCCCTGCCACTGGTGCCCCTCACAGCTCTACAGGATGTGTGTGCTGGCCCTGAGCTCTCCTTCTGTGCAGAGCTCAGGGCAACTGCATCAGTGCTGCCTGTCCAGCTCCAGATCATATGTGAAGTGTGCAAGCTGGCTGGCTCATGTGCAGGACAAAGAACACATGTAAAGGTGTTATGAGCTTGATATTAGGTTTTATGCATTGTAATCCATGTTTGTATGTTGGATGAGCACTACCCGGAGTAACTTTACAGTCTGTGTTTTGCAGAGCCTTTGCTCAGCTGTGAGCTCTATTCCAGAAAGTCACTGGGTTGCAGTTTCTCTTCTTATTCAAGATGAAGCTGCCATAGGGTTTGATTTCCACCTGGACTGTGGAGTGTTAATCAAGTAAATTCCACCAACATCAATGGGAAATGCTCTGTACATTTACTTGTGCATAATTCCACAGTGCAAGAATACATGTCTGCATAATGCAGAGATGCTTAAGATATTTTCTTGTTTTCATGCAGATTCTTCTTTTTGACTGCTTTAAGGAATATCATGTGTTACTGCACCCTAGGATTCCAGATTTAAAATATGTCTCATAGGGGAGCTTCATTCTTTTGGGCATATTTGCACTTAATGAGCTCTGAGAGATATTTGTGCCAGGCAAAATCAGTTACCTATCTTACCCAGCCACACCTTATTCAGCCAACCTTGGCTCTCTCTGTTTGCAGTGGCATCTCATTTTGCCATCCCAAATAACTGGTTTGTGTCCCCAATCTCCAGCCCTAGTCCTGGAGAGAAGGAGTGAAGGAGGCACTGTCCTGAGGTAGGGTGGGAGACAGGAGCCTCTCTGGGGCTGGCCTGTGACACGTGTTCAACCCTCAGATGAAAAAGTAAGCTCTGGTGCAGTTGTGCTGAATGATGCTCGTGTGATGATAGCTGGGTAACCACCATTTTTATGTTCCAAGAAAAAGCTGAGAGATGTTTCCAGGTTTTTTGCTTGTCTGTAGGTATTTCAAATAAATTCGGTCTTTTACTTGATAACAATGCCATAAGAGATTGCTTTTTAATCAGAGACTTTTCCCTAGGAATACTATTTCTTAATAAGAAAACAAAATTAATACATATTTAAAAGAAATGCATTTATTTGAGTAAGTGGTGCAAATTGCCCCAGCATTATGGGGGTGCAGCATTTGGCCAGTCTCTGAGTGTTTGGTGATCTGCCACAAAAGTAATACTCATGGTTGGTTTTCAAATGCATTTTTAACTCTATGCCCACTGCACCATTTCCCAGATATCTATGCTAATGTAATCTTTAATTTGACCTGATATTGCTGTAAAGTTTACATTGCTGGATACATATTTCCATGTCTATGCAACATTTGCAATATCAGAATAAGGCCCCTTGTGCTAATTCACCTGTACTCACTCAAGAGGCATTGCACCAATGCAGAGATAATAGAATTTTTCTTCACTGATGGAAATAAAAGTCTACCCTCCCACCCCCGCCAAAAAAAATTAAAAATTGGCATTTATTATGTTTTGATGCCTGAAAGGACCTTCATTGTTTCTCAGTTAAATTGTATATTTAGGTGGGGTTTTTTTTAAGAGTTTTACTTCTATTTCTCCTTTTACCGGTTTTTCTGCTTCCCTGATGCCATCATGGGAGCAGTGTATGCCTTTCTCTTACTCTGTGCGTTGCTGAGTGTAGTTGACAACAACTGGCTTGTAGCCTGTCATGTTAATTATATACTATTAGAGACCATTAATATGATGAGTATTTACACGATAGATTTAAAGTCTATCATGTCAATGTGTACTTGGGAAATGGTAATGTGAAGATCAGTGATACACAGTGGGAGTTGGTGTTTTACCAAACACCGTGTGCTGTCCTGGGTGTGCTGGGTTAGCTCAGGGGGCTGCTCACCCTGCCTTGCATCCCCAGCTCAGGAACTGCCTCTGAGCACACAAAAATGCACCCAGCAAAAAGGAAAATGCCTTTTGAGTAGTAGCTGTTGGCTGCAGCTGCCACCCTCACCCAGGCAGGGGAGGAGTTCCCCTTGGGAGGGAAGGCTTTGCCTTTGGCACCTTGTGGCTGGCAGCTCTGCTGGCCCCTGTGTGACCACAGCCACAGCAGGAGGCACAGGTGGAATGTGCTGGGGAGGGGGCACCTCACAGCTCTGGGGGCCTCTGCTGAGGCTGGGGAACCTGCCAGGCACCTATTTCAAGTAGGTTTAAAGCCTTGCATGTTTTTAAAGCATCGGCATATTCCAGTGGGATGTTTAATAAGAGTATAATGATGTTTTAATTTTAATTTTTAATTTCACAAGAAGAATAGATGCCAAGTAGATGCTAGTTATTGCTGTTTGTCTGTACTGAGCTCTTGGATGTGGTATTGTCAATAGGATGAGAGGATGAATGTATTCCTGCTGTGTAGCAGTACAGGGAGCTGCTACCAGGGAGGAGATCAGGAGCAATAAGGTATATTTAGTTTTCAGCAATACAATGGTGTGAGGGAGGATAGTGCAGGGAATACTGTGTGGCCATGGATTCAGGGCTGCCTTACTTCAGTTTCATCAGGTTACATTTCACATTAAACTTGAAATAACACAACTGTGAGTATTTCAAAACATTGAAATACATGACTTGAGTTGAATTGTGTGGGAATGAGGTGTTCTTACTAAACTCTAGTCATTCCTAGGGGTTCATTAGTTTGGATAACGCTAATTCTGTATGTGGCTGTATGGACTCACACACTCAAAGACAGCAGGTGTTTCTTTTCCTGTATGGGTTTTGAATTTCCATTTTCATATGGAAGCCAGTGGAGTTATTTCTTAATCAACTGTTAGGAAGGAGCAGTCAGACCTATCAGGTTTTAGTTCACAAAATGTTTTAATATAAGCTATTAAAAAAAGGCATCTTCAGAGAAAGGCTGATAAAGTGTGAAGTTGTTGTACTAAAGTATTGTGCATTTCTATAAATTATCTTTATGCAGTTTCCCAGATTAATATCTAAATCTAAAATAAAGCTCTGCAGGCAGGTCCCTCTGGGGCTCTGCAGTCAGAGATAGATGATGCACAACTCCATGAACTCCTTTGAACTTTCAGATTTTATTTTTCTTGTAAACTGAAAATTTAGTTGATGGAGCTGGGCCTGGCAGCCCCATCCCGTGTGTGTGAGGCTCAGGTTCCCCCGGGGGCGCGGCGCAGTGGGAGCACAGAGCCTGCGGCCAGGAGCGGGGCCGGGGCTCTGCAGCAGCACAGCAGCTCACACAGTCAGGAGGAAACTCCTGCAATCTCATCCCCAGCCCCTCCGGGACCATGCTTCTTTTTGATGGTCATTTTAATATTGCAGTGTACTGACATATACTGGAGGCAGTGAACTTACAAGCTACCCTATAAATAATTTGGCATCTAATTCTGCATATTTTGAGCTCGAGGCCCCCTAAGATGATGAAAGAGTTTAAAGCCCGTTGTGTGGTTAGGCTAATTTAGCATGGAAAAGAATACCTTTTTGAGCCTGAAGAAGTGCATCACAAGTAACCTTGGAGTTTGTTACCAGGAATCCATAGGCACTTCCTCTAGCACCGGCAAGTCCTGTGGCTTTTGTCTCCTAATATAGTCCCTGAATATATATTTCCTGAATTCCATTTCCCCAGCAAGTTTCCCCACCTGAAGAAGAGCAATTGCTCTTTGTGCTGATAAACCCTTGTCTCGGCTGCCCATCTCTTGGAAAACTATGATGAACAGACCTGATTTTAATGAGTCTTATCCATAGGCAAATATAAGGAAAACCAAAAAAATTACATACAAATGCAAGTTGGGAACTCTCTATTTTTGCTGCTATTCCTTTACATAGTTTCTAGAAAAATCCAAGTCCCCGTGTTATCATTTTTCATTAAAGTGATGTTTCTAACCACAGTGGACAGCTCTCATATCCCTTGAAAACTTATAATAGTAAAATTGTCATAAGGATGAAGCAGAAATGCAAGATTTTATTAAACAATCTTCGGCTCATAAAAGACATCAGTGTTGTGCCATTCTAGATCATATAAATATATTTCAAAGCAGAATCATATTTCAGCAGAGAGATAAAGCACAAAAGAATATGATTAGCGGATACCAACATAAAATATTAAACCATCCAAGAAGGGGTGTAGGTGTATGTTTATCCACACAGGCAAGTCAGGGGCTGAGAGCAAGGCAAGATTTTGGCAATATATCAGTAGAGTCATGAGCACAGATATCCGTGGCAATTTGTGTGTGTGTGTTTTGCAGTGGCAGGGGGGTTTGACATGGTTTCTCACAGCGCAGAGCTGGGTGTTTCCACACAGCCACTGAAACCGCTGAGGGAACAGGACGGGTGTCTAGTCTGGCCAAGTCGTCAAAGGGAGATATGAGCTCTACCTGGATAAATAAATAAGTATAAATAGTTTTCTTTCTGATATGTGACCAGATTATTTTCCAGTTGATTTCCAGCAGGGGTCCCAAGGGGGCCACAGATCAAAAAAAGATAAGGGTCAGTTACAAGGTTGAGCTCATTCGGTGTTGCCATAGTAACTGACCTCCAGCATCCCTGGGAGGAGGGCACCCAGCTCCCCAGGTGACATTTCTGTTGCCACACCATCAATCCGCTGCCTTTCACTGCCCAGGCTGCCTAATGGCCGGGGTGCCTGTGCCTCGGTGCCACTGGTCCATGCTGGGCTGGAGCGTGGGATCTCCTTGGCCCAATGGTGCAAGGGGGGAGCTTGGCCCCATCCTCCAGGATGAATTACAAAAATGAAGTGGAGCAATGTGGTCCAAATGGTTTGTGTAGCAGGTCATAGGTTTGGGCAGCAATGGCGAGGGGGAAATGTCGACTGACAGCAGCTGTCATCTTCATCCAATGTGAGCATCTGCAAATTTGCCATCCCCTTGGAGCAGTTGCAGCATGTTCTCAGACCATGGTTTTACTTCCATCCTTGGACTGTTTCTAATGAAAACCAGTGGTGGAGTGGTGCCAAGCAGATGAGGGATCAAAGTGGTTCTCTGCAGGCTTTGTGTTTGAGGGGGGTGTCCATCGCTGCTATTCTACCCTGGTTCCAGCCCCTTGCTCCTTCACAGCCACATGGAAAAAAAATTGCTGGGGAAGCTCCTTCTTTTCTTACATTATAAATTTTTCCCTTTGATTTCTTATTTACTGGGAAATGAATTGCATAAACAGAATAGTTCCATGCAATTTTCATTTTATTTCCCTGTGTTCATTCCAATTTCTATTTATTTCTACCATAATTAGAGCACACGGCCCATTTAATTCTACCAAATTTATGATCTAATGGACAGGAGAAGGTTCTCTGTGAACACAGTGTATTAATGCTTTGTTACACTGAATCGCAGTATTTCAAAGTTCATTAAAAGCACGGTTAACTCATGGATGTGAACATCTGAGTACAGGGAAGAAATTCCCCTTTATTGGCTTAATTTGCTGCAGTAGAGTAGAAATATACTGGTCTGGAAAACTATAGTGTTGGATGTACATATTGTCAGCAACGAGCATCAGATTGTCTTACATGGTCTCTCAAATTAGGGCTATTGCAGTTATTCCATAAGGGAAAATTTTTACTTTATTAATTCAAGTTAAAAAGAGAAGTTTTAACAGTAAAGACAATGCCATCTTGATTTTTGGTGTTCAAATCTTCTACTTGTTTTTGGTATCATGTGTCAGTACATGACAGTGTTAATGTGTACTTTTGCATTGCCATTAATATAGTTATAATTAGAAATGCAGCTGATACAGTAAATGGGTTTAATACAGCATTATTAATTATACTGCATCCTCACCAGGAGGCTGCTGGTGTTGGTTCTCTTAGAGGCTTAGAGACTCATTGTAATATGTATTAAATGCACACTGCTGCAGCAGAAATAGCTTTATGTAGAAGCATATTCCCACTCTAAAATGGGCAGGATGGCAGTGTAAGTGCTACTAAACACCCCATCAACATATTTAAAACTATCCTGCAAACCAGCCGAACTTGGGAACAATGAGCGACGTGCTCCGCCGGCGCGGTTCAGCTGGCTCTGCGCAGCCCACTAATCCTCACTAACAGGCAGTAAATTATGTACCTCCAAATTTATACAAATGCCTGCCTTTGACATCAGCGGGCACCACCCAGGTTTCACCTTCAGGATTCAGATAATCAGCTCTCATTCCTACTGGCTTCCCTCAAGACCAGTATGGAAATAAGTATGTGTCTGCCAGGGATCAAATGCTTTTGGAGACAAAAGTAGGTACTGAAAACATTACAGGATACTATCATCTCCCCATGATACTTTTACACAAAGCGCTCTGTTCCTCTTTTGGCCTGACATAGTTTCAGCCTGACAGAATCCAGCAGGCCTGCTTGTTTTAAACAAGAGCACATCCTATTATTTTTTTGAGAAATGAAGTGTAAAATTAATGCTTATTATTTTGAGCTCAGGAAAAAAAGGCAAGAAACCCAAGATTCTTGTTTGCCATGCATTGCTTGTTTAGTCCTGTAATCAACTGATCCCTCCACAGATACACTTATGAAGAAATGGGAGATGATCTAGCATAACAAGCCATAAAAATCTGCATTTTATTTTACAAATGAGAGGGGCTGCATAATTCACTTGAGTTATGTAGGTCTCTCATAGATGCTTGTCATGCAAGGAAAAAAAAAAGGCGAATAAGAATGAGGGAAATGATGGTATGTTTGCTGTTGCTAGTGCCCAGCACCACACATTTGACTGACTGTCACACCTCATCATCTAAAAGCCTCCTTGCATGTACCTATATGAACTTATATAATTCAACAAAGTTATTCTCAAAAGGTGACTGAGTATGCCTATACATGTGCTGTGTTTCTGTGTAAAATAATATGCTGTAAAATGCCATAGAGGAGAGAGTGATTATAGCAGCAATTCTATCTATATCTTTGGGCATTTTCATATTTTGAATACACACGCATGAAAAGAGAAACGTTTGTCATGCTAACCATGGTACTTTTTCCCCCTTTTTTTCTTTCTGGATGGTTTTATAGACACAAGAAATACATAATGGACTCCTGTGGGAGTGGAATAAAAACCCCCACTGGTGAGGAGAAGGCCTTATAATTCAGAAGTGGATTTGCAAATCAAAAGGTCTTGCCTCGAGTGGGATAAATTTCCAGATCTGCAGGAACCCATTATGTTTTATTATTTTTCATTCTAGTTTTAGTTTGTTTGTTATGGGTTTAACTATTTAAAATACTGCAGGGATCAGCCAAGAAAATACACAATCTCTGTTACCTAATTAAACATACCAAGCTTGTAAGAACATACTTTAACTGAAATGCTGAGCATTGTTTGTTTTTCTTTTTTTTTTTTTTTTTTTTNTTTTTTTTAGTTTTACTCAAGTTATAGATATTTAGGCTGGAAAAGGAGCAGCTGTCTAGTCATCAGTATGTGTCTATCTGTATTTATGAACACATGTGCTCACACAGGACCATAGGCTGTACATGAATCACTGTTTTCCAAATACCCAGTATGTAGAGGGTAGAAAATTAATGTCAAACATGATTTCTCTGATTTATTCGTAGAAGGTATTTGTTCCACCTCCCCCAGTTCCTGCTTTGTCCTCTGCGGGTTTATTGCAGCATTTGGTTGCTGTACACAGCAGTGTGGCTGGGCATGCTCAGCATGAGGCTCATGTCCCTTCCCCATCCCTTCTCCCCTCTGGAGCAGGTTACAAAATTCACACAAAGCCTGAACTTTTCAGGCAAGGGTCTGATAGGATAATCCAGCCTTAGGCCACAGAGAGGGGAGAGGTTTCCTGGTTTGGACACCCCCGCATTAGAGAGGGCAGCTGAGCATCGCAAACCTCATGGCGTCCCAGAAATATCCCAGTCCCTGCTTGTGGCTCCCGAGGGAATTCATAGAGCTGCTGCCACGGAGCTTCCAGCCCTTTCATCTTCCTGTTCCTGGCTTTTTCCTTTTCTCTTTTCATCTTCTCAACCCACCTGTTTACTTGTGCCCATGCTTCCTCCTCATTCCCCAGCACTCCCTGTGAGCACCCATGGCCACACGGGGTCCAGAGCCCACCCAACCTCCAGGCAGCACAGGCAGCCTTGTACAGGGGTCTTGGGATCCTGAGAGTACCAAAGGCTTCACAGGAAGCAATACTTCCCTTCTGTTCAGCTCTTTTAAAGATTGAAAAAGCTAATTTGAAGCAACTGTAAGTAAAGACCGTGCTTCTGAAGGCTTACATTATTCATAGGATCCGAAATACATTTGGCAAGAATTGGTTCATGGTGTAATGTAGTTGTTTCTTAGTGAACTTGGAACTAAAAATTAATAGTCGTTGATATTTGAGGATGTAAAAGTAAAGCTGAGTGTAGAACAAAAGAAAATATTTATTTAATTTCAAAAATATGTTTTCATGAGAAGTTCATGTGTTGCCATAGTGAGGGAAAGACATATTCGGGGAGTATTTGCAAAAACTAGCCACAATATTAAAACTTTTTAGGTAGTTTCTGATTTTTACAAACTGCATGCTATGTTTTCTAAAATTCTGCCTTCCCTCTCTTCAAGAAAAACAAAGGATTGTTTAGTTTTATGTGTGAAAATTGCTTTAATATTACTTCAGTACCTCAAAAAAAAAGCCCCTCAACTGCACCCAGAACCACAAACTTCAGTAAACAGAGAAGCATATAATCTTGCAAAAGTGGTAGGCTTGAACCAAGAGTAATAATTATTGTTTTTTCACTGAGTTCAGTTAGAATACAGAGGCATTTAAAATGGGCCCTGTGTATTCAATATTTAAGATATATGAGAAGGAAATTACGCTTTCAAATTATGTTTAAATACCTTCAGTGGTCTCTCTTCACTTTGTAAAAAGCCAAGAGATACAAAAAAATTTACATGGACACTCTGCTCTCACCTCCTGCTATTCTCCAATAGTTCCTTCCTCTCCTGTGTGTTTGCAGTGTACTCTGAGCTGAAGACATCACTTCAGCCCTCTGTCAGTGTTGGTGGTTGAATTCACACTATTACAGTACTTTTAAGTGCTGTTTGATTCTCCAATACCCTGTACCCAGAGCAGGGCTGCTCTCCCTTCGTGGCAGGGCTGTGCTGTGTTGTTGGGAGCCCGGGAGCCCCGCCTGGCTTCCCAAAATGTGGGGGCTGCACCCCTGAACGCCAGCGGCTCATCCTGCTCTGGGGCTGGGGATCCTGGGGTCCTGGGGTTCCTGGGGGCCATCACAGCTGCTCCCCACCCAGTGCTGCTGCCTCCCCGACGCTAATCTGCTGTGTCACTAACAAGTTGTATCATTTGAACCTTGCAGAGGAAGGCATCAATCATGAGTGCAAGCTGTGTAACCAGATGTTTGACTCTCCGGCAAAGCTCCTGTGTCACCTGATTGAGCACAGCTTTGAGGGGATGGGAGGCACATTCAAATGCCCTGTTTGTTTCACAGGTAAGACAGGGAGGCCAAGACAAGCCTCAGCGTGCATGGCTAGATCCAGAAATGACACTCGGGGGATTTGTAAAATACTGTATTCCTTTCCCTGGGAAAAAGAAATACTGTGCTTGGAAATGTTCAAATATCCTCTGTCTGAAGCCTGGGCTCGCTCTGCCGAGCAGCTCTGCCACATGCAGCGGGCTCTGCGTGGCCCCCACAGTTCCAAACATTTACATTATGCTTTGTGGCTCAAAGGTGCTGTGTGTTTCCAAGTGCAGGACTTGCAAAGGATGGACCTGCTCTTCCAAGCCCTTACTCACCTGAGCAAGGACTCTTTAAAGGCCAGGTGGTTCGTGGTCTGCTTACAGTGCTGAGTGAAGGGGTGTAAAGGTTTGATAAGGCCAAATTATACAAAATAAACCTCTCTCAGAGGTTTTTTTCCAAAGCCCAGTTTTCTTACAGAGGCACATTTCTAACCCAGTCTGGGAGCCTGCTAGGTATTCCTTCTCTGTAGATCATTTAAGCTGTCTCATCAGTGCAAATGATCATGGGTGATTCTTGCTTTCCCGAGATCTACAGGGTGCATGCTAAAGGCTGCTTTTTTTATACTCTTTTCAACAGAGTAGTTAACATCTGTATTTCCAACCTGTTTGAGAGATAAGGATCATGTAGGTGTCACTGTGGGCCTGTTGTCAGTAAAGGGGCATGGCAGTACCTGCTGTTCCTTTAACTTTGGTGGGAATAAGGTGAACCTACATTCTTTAGGGTTTGGCCCATGATTTGAGAAACTAGTTTTTGTGTGAGCTTGGAGTTAATTTATCCTTTCTGAAATGTGCTGTAAAAAATTTTGGGCACATTTGTTGAATTCTGCTGAAGAAGCCATTTTCACATACAGATGACCATTCATGTAAAGAGAGAGAAAAATTAAATAAGATATAGATATATTTTTAACCAGCTAAAGCTGTGGGTCAATATATTCCACTTCAAAATTTCCCTCGGTAAAGTCAGAATAATTGTCAATCCAGAATCATAATGCAGATGATGTGAAATTTGTGATGTTATACAATAATGTTTTTTCTTTCATACTGAATGGACAACCTATGTAAAAGATCTAAAAATTGTGGCAAGCCTGCCCTTTCAGATTCACATTTCTGATAGAAATGCTGTTCTGGGCCACGTGTCTTCCAGACCAGCCATCAAGGCTTCTCCTGGCCCAGTTGTCCTGCATTAAAAATGCATCTGATGTACCTGCCGTGAGCCCAGAGCTCCCCATGGGAGCAGTGACGTCCTCTCTTTGGTCTGATGACTGAGTTCTTCCAGTTACCTATGGACAGTGTTAGCTTTATGTGAAATATCAAAAATCCATACAGGATGTAAAGTCTGTTAGAAGAAAGCTGACTGTCAGCCTGGAGACTCTAAATTGACTACTTGTAAGGAAATTCTGCTGAACCAAGTGTATCAGCACTTCTCTGGCAGATATCCTTGGACCTTTTACAATTGCAGAGACTCTGAAGTGCAGTTCAAGACGAGGTGCCTCATATGAAGCAATCTTAACTAACTGTACTGTGTTGTTTCAGTTTTTGTACAGGCAAACAAACTGCAGCAGCACATCTTTGCAGTGCACGGGCAAGAAGACAAAATTTATGACTGTTCCCAGTGCCCACAGAAGTTCTTCTTTCAAACAGAGCTTCAGGTATGTTTACAACAGGAGTAAAAACAAAGCTAAAGCTGTTGATTTCTCTGTGCAACTGTCACCCTTGTGCAGCATTTAGAAAAGGTGCCTAACCTTGCTATGGTCTCTTCTGCCCTTAAACAGTCTCTCAGTCTCCTCCTGCCTCCTTGGGTGCCTGGAGGAGAAAAGGGTCTCTGAGCATGGCTGGAATAAATAAATAAATAAGACAAGACAGATATCTTGATTTATGAGTATTTCTCTTGACAGTAGTGTTGCTACATCCTTACATGTCTACGTCAAACACCTTGTAAATAATTTCTTTTTCTCCATTAATAATTTAGGGACTGATTAACATACAAAGACTAAGCAAATGGTAGCTGCCCCATCCCCTTCCCCACTGCTAAATCATAAGTAAAGGAAATGTCTCTGCTGAGGTATGAGAAAGCATGGCTGCAGCTCAACATGATGCTCAAGTAGAGGCTCCTCCCAGGCAGTAGCACAGTGCCAAGCTGTGGCTCTGCACACCAGGCCTTGCACACCCCTTTCCCTGGCAGCGCTGGGGGCTGCAGCCACAGCAGTTGTGGCCTCCACAGAGCCAGTGCTCGGCTCACACCCATTCCCAGGGGTACAAATCCTTCTGGAGGGGCTGGATCCTAACCTGGGCACGCTGCTGCAGCCATGCTTGGAGCTCTGGCCCCAGAGGCGTCCTTGGAGCCATGGCAGGGAAGCTGGGGGTTAAATCCCACCTATACCCTTTGTGCTAAACCCATACAGGCACTGAAGCTCCATGGTGTGTGTATCTGGTACTTCTTGGGCAGTGGAGCACCAGAGCCTGCCCTGCTAGAGAGCTCATGGGGAGGTGCCCGCCTGGCTGGCCTCCTCACACCTATCTCACCTGTGCAGCATGGCCGCCAAAATCAGCCCTCCCATCCCCTGGAAAAGGTGGTCCTTTTATAGAACGGTGCCATATGCCTCATTTAAATGTATTAGCTTTATAAACCATGATTTACTTAAACTTTGGAGGGTTTTTATTTATCTTGCTGAATTCCCAAGCTGCTGCCTCTTGTGTTATGCTGTCATGCTGTGGAAGGATGGCTGATCTTTTCACTTTGTTGATTTTATTTTTTTTTCTCCCAGGGGATCCCGCCTTTCCCTTGTTCTAGCGACCTGATTTGCATAAGTGTACAAAAGTTTTAACTATACCTTGTTAATATTTTAATAAAGTCAGCAGATTTTGGGTTTGTGTGTTCTCGCTATGAACGTTTTATGAAGGCAGCAGTGGCTTGCAAAGACAGCTTTGATTTTTCCTCCCATATCTCCCTTAAAGTGGTGTTTGGTCAAAATGCCAGCACAATTAAAATGGGAACACTGGCTTCCTAGGCCACTGCATTAACCTTTAGAATCAGATGATCAAATAAAGAGAACCTGGTTAAATTATAGTCTAAGCCGCCTGTTTTTTGCAATTACAGATTTTAATTACATAGTGTTTCAATTCTGAAGTTTTGTGCATTGCACAATTGCTGCAAATGTCAGCTTTAATCATATAAATTAGGATTGGAATTTTTTCAGTTTTTATGCAGGATTTTTCTGCACTCAAAATTTTTCTGCTTATAATAATTCATAATAATTACATGAGTAGTTTTGAATGATGTTGGCTGAATGAAAATTCAATACTTAACTGCACAGTTTTAGTCTTCATTTCAGCAGTGACTCAGAAATGTGTGTTTACTTTATGTCAGGGAATTTACTAATGCAAATATTGGAGCCAAGGAGGACACAAAATGTGTGTATAAATCAGTTAGAAATGCTTAAGACTTTTGAACCAGTCTGCCTTGGCATGATTATCTCATTAGTTTCTGGTGTGTAAGCTGCCTGCTCTAAATTCCTCAACTGTTGGTTATATTCTTGTCGAGTAATGAAGATTTAGTATTATTTTAGTGAACCAGTTGTTCAACTGCTACTCAGGGTTAAATCTGCATAAACCTTCCTGTGTCTTTAACTGTGCAATTATCTTATGTGGGCAAATCAGCCTCCATCAAGGGGTTCCGCTTGATGAATTTGACTGTTCAGTTCTGAACTTGCTTTCCTACTGGCATGAAATAACTGGTATCAGAATCTGAACCTACGTGCTCTTTTTCTTCTTTATATTTTCAAGTGAAACCACTGAAAATACTTTTTAAAAAATTCAGCATTCAACTATTTCAAGAAGAAATTCAGAGTGGGGTGCTAAGTAGAAAAGCACAAAACAAGGAAGGTGGGGAAAATGATAGGCAGCAAAGGGAAGTGGTAACTTAGAGATGTTGCAAACTGGGATGAGCTAGCCCTGCTGATTTTTGAACATTTTTTTCAAACAGGGTAAACACCATGTGTGCCATGTGATGAGAAACTGTTAATGCTGCTGTAAATGTACTTCTAGTGGCTGGTGCAGACACTGCTTTGGTAGCTTAATGCTCTGAAAGTGATCAAACCCTCTTGTGCTGCTGAACTAGTAGTTGTATTTTAATATAGGTTTTTGCTTTGAACTTTACAGCATCTGATGGAGCTGTAAAACCAAGGCTTAGGAACATTCTGAGGAACTGAACTTGCTTTATAAACGGTGGGAATTTTGGTGAGAATTTTGGTGAGAATCTGGAGCAATGAGTCAGTGATGTTACTTTAATGATATTACCACAAGAAAAGAAAAGATAATGTTATTTAGCTGCTTACATTATCTCAGTGGAAATAAGAAAAGAAAACATGGGAAGGTTAAGCATGAAACACAAAGGAAAGAGTATGTGTGATAACCCCACACACCCTTAGGGCAGAAGAGGAAAGGCTGGCAGCTCTGTGTTTTTCACATCCTCACTTTGTACAATTGACAGCTATGAATATCATGAAATTCTCCTGGAAAAAGAGTGAATTTATAGCTCATACATAAAACACCAAGGCTATGGCATTTCATTCCCCCTACTGAAAAATACTCACTGAAACAAATGTAGAGGTGGAGGCTTGGGGTTTCCTTGCATGTAGGGCAGGAGGAGCCCTTTCAGACAGATCCCCATCTCCAAGAGCTGTGCTGGGAGCTGCTGCTCCAGCTCCTCAGAGACAGCCAAAGCCATGGGCACTCAGACATGGCAGATGAGCTTGCTCTTTGACAAGTGAAATTTTGATCTTTGCTATTTAAAACATAGCAGGGAACCCTGCCAGCCCCAAAGATGGGTTGGAAATGATGATGCATAATGGGTGCTGAGAGATATTTGTGGTGTGATTCACAGAAAGGAGAGATCCCTCCTCAGTTGTTTGCATTGAGAATTGTATTAAGTAGATTGTGACTGAGCAGTGGTTTTCAGAGAAAACTTGAGGAGGATTTTTGTGTGTGCTCTTTTGCCACACTGCTTTTCCAAGGAGCCATCACATAACCAGTGAAGTATTTGTATTTAAAGGATTAATTCCTGCTGTTTGCTTGTGTACTGTTAATCATACTGTTTCCTCCTAAATGATTACAATTGATGAAAACTAAGGCAAGGGATGTAATAAACAATGCGCAAATAATCCAGGTACCAAGGGAGCAGGGTACCTGCCAGGTCTTTCCTAGCACAGGTGTTCAGGTGTTTTATTGCCTGCTATGAATAAAGGGCTCTCTTTTCTGCTCAGATTTGGAGATATGTCAAACCACTAAATTAAGAGAGTTTCACTGGAGGAGTGTGCTGTCATTTTAAATACCCAGTTTTTAAATGTACACATATCAAAAGGAGCTACTATGGCTCATTGGCTAACACTGTGGTCTGTCTCCCCTCTCATTTTATTTTATGTGAAAAGCTAGCAATTTTCATATATCCATAAACAGGAATGAGCTGCTGCACAGAAATTACACTCATTATATTAATAATGATTTACCATGAATGTCCTCCAGGGGCTTGATTTGGTCCACATCAAAGTCCTTGGGATTCTTTCTGCTGATTACAGCAGATCATGCCCTAAGCAGGTTTTCTCTTTTTAAGTCTGCTTTTAATGTCAGCTTGATGTTAGATGTGCCTCCTGTAGACGACTGTGACCTGCCCAGGTGAAGGGGCAGCACAGTGAGCTGCCCTATGGTCTGATGTGGCCCAGTGGGGGACACACATGAGCTGCTCTGTACCTGTGCTGGCCTCCCTGGGAGGGGGGCAATGGGCAGCAACATCTCCAGCTGCTCATGCCAGTGGTCCTTGGGGCCACCTGGGTACAACAGTGTCCCCTGAAGCACAGAGGGGAATGAGAGCCTCTTGGCTGGGCTGTGAGCCACCTGCCACAGGTGAATCTGGAAGCTGTGTCCAAGGGCTTGCTTCAACCCCAGTGGAACACTGAAGAAAGACTTAAGCAATTTTAAGTCTGTACCAAGCCATATCTCCAGCCACTAGTTGAAAAATGGACTTTACTTGCTTTCTGGGGGTGTAAGAAAGCTTACTTAAGTAGAAGTAAAATTTTTCTTCCAATCAGTCCTGTGTGCTTGCAACAGTGCAGTATCTCAGTGTTTCTGGGCTCCAGTGTCCATTCAGACAGTGAGAGAAAGGCAATTCCACAGTATCTTGAGGAAGTTGCAGAAAATTATTCTCCTTGAGCGTGTATGGATGGCAGGACAAATGGGACCTGAAATATGGCTCTATCTCAAGGCAGTGCTTTCACCTGATGTAACTTTTGCTGTATTTCAGGACTTAGTGTGGCTTAGATGGCAAACATCAAGAGCTTCTTACTGAAAACATACCATGAGCTCTATCTAAATTTCATACAAAGTATACAGAAAATCATGTGTAAAATTAACTTTCTGCATGTAGTATCCTAATATCCTTTTTTTTCTTTTAAAACAGATTTTTTTTGTCTTTGCATTTTGCTTTTTGACAGTCTTTTAAGAACCTATTAGCTATTTTTCCTTCTTTCATACTTTTATTTTTTAATTTTTCAAATTTTCTAAATGACATTCCTTCTTTAAAATAATGAAAATGACCTAGTCAGTTATCCTAGCAGATTTGGCTAGCGTTTTTTAAAAAAAATGTTGCTAGGGTGCTTAGAGTATTGTTAAATTTTAATTATTAGTAGTTACAAAGCTAATAAATTACAAGACTACCAAAATCTATTCCAGCCATATTGCTGGGTTTCATTCAGACGCAGTCAGATAATTATAACTAACAATAATTAAAAATTAAAAGTGCTGTAGGCACATACCCATGATTTGAGTCTGCCTGCCTGAACATTCTTTATGGACTGCAAAACCACAAGTTTTATCTGTGATCTGTTTTCACAGTAGGGAAGAGTTTTTACCTATGAGGTCTCTGGTTTACAATGTGTCTGTTTAAACTGAGAGGAGGAGGAGGAATATGTGATTGTTTGAAAATTTAGGGTTAGGAACAGGCTCTGCTAAGGACCAAAGCTAAGAAACACCATTGTACACTACGTGGGGCTGGTGCTGGTTCTGCAGCAGCTGCAGTTGGGGTTCCATGCAGGGGATGCCAGGGGTTTCCTGGGCCTGACATCCACAGAGGTTGATGTAAGAGCGAGGGCTGTTCATGCTCACACACCTCTGTGTGGTTTGTCAGGCAGCAGCTTCTTCCCTCGCACATAGGCTGGGGCTGTTGGAACAGCAATGGAATCCAGACCGCGTGGCCACCTCTGCTGCAACAAAGGATGGTGCAGAAATCTTGAATTGCCCTGTGTGTGACGTAGTGGCAAGGTGTAGCATTTTCATTTGGAAAGATGGTTCTGTTCAATATATTGCTGCATCTTTGTCCTGTCTGATGTCTCTTCAGTGAAAGGCAGAAAGATCTTTCACCTGAGATGAAGATATGTCTGTCACTGGGGCAGCATGGCCCGTAACAAAAACCCCTCCTTCCTTTCTTAAACATTAGGGCCATTCTGTCACTGGCCCTGGCTAACAAAGTGCACACAACTTCACATTAACATGTGCAGAAAACCCAGCAGCCGTGCAGAGTGGAGGAAAAAAAGAAGGGAGCCAGGTGAAAGGCATCGTTTTAGTCATTAATGCACTTAAGCGCACCCAAGTGTCAACATGTGTGATCAAGTGTAAGGAGGCATGTCGTTCCAATGTGGCAGTGCTGGCACACAGACGGGGCTTCCTCCAGCAGAGATGGCACTTGGATCTGCTGCTCAGGCTGCCCAGCTAAACCCGTCGTTGCCTGTCATCTATGCCCTAGGGCAAGGGTCCAACCAACTTTTGCGCAGGCACCATGCCATCCCAACAGATGGGCAGGAGTGTAAGCCGCCAAGAGACAATGTATATGCATCAATTGTGTTTATTGAAAGCACAATTCCTGGCTGGAAATGTTCAAATGTCTATTTATTTTGAGATAAGATGCCTTTAGTTAATGGGTATGGAAATGCAGCTTAGCTTTGAATTAATTACTTTATATACCTTACAAAATATAATGCAGACATGAAAGTGTAAGATGTGCTGATTATGGGGAGATCTGTTAAAGGTCTGTTGTAACAAAGAGTCTCCCCTAAAATTGACTCAATATGCCAAAGTGCTACTTGCCTCTAGGTACCAGAGACCAAATTTTGTAGGTGCTGCACAAATCTGTACAAACTGTACAATTTCTGGCTCAATACACAGTGATATGCAAGGAGCCAGCCTTTTACACTGGCAGGTTTTCCTTTGCACACAGATGTATAAGCTCAACTTTACTCTTAGTGGTGGAAAACATTTTTACTTTTTGAGGTAATGAATGTGATACATTAGTCCAGGCCAAAGCTAGACTAGCTCATGCATCTCACTGAAGAGGTTTGTTTTCCATGTGACAAAAAGAGTGGAAAATCATATAATATGTTTTTATATTTGACAGCATTGCTGCCCACCAGAAAGGGTAAACTATGGAAGCATCCAGAGAGGAGTCTGTATGAACACATTAAATGGTGTTCCCTTCCCCTATTTGTTAGCCTTTTTCAATTAAGACTTGTTAGTGTTCTTGAAAGCTGTGCTTTGAAGACCCTTCTGAATATACAATTTGATATTCATAAGGACTCAGGCATACTATATGTAAATAAATAAAGCAGGAATGTTGTACTTCCAGATACATTAATGCATTCCTGTCCTCTTAGAAGCAGAGCACATGAGCTGTGTTAAACATCCATCCTGACCAAAAGGAGGAAGCACAGGAGAAGAAATGAGAAATGGATTTTCTTTCAGAAAGACCAGATTGCACTCTCTGGTCTGGCAATAACAATTACTAATGACATTTAGAGAGAAATTAAGGATGAGAAATGCAAGTTGGCATTTCAGCAGTGCCAGTCAGTAACATTGCATCAGAGCTCACAGGAGAGATGAGAAAAAGTTTAGGGATGGAAAATTAATTTTGTTATGTCAACAATTAACAAATACCTTTTCTTCATTCTTTACCACACTATCACAAATTACCACTCTGATAGTATTTAACAGCTCCTCAGGTGAATGAAAATTTCAACACTTTGAAATCCTTATTTCTGGAGTCAAAAGCACATGTTTTTGTTTTGCTGTGTTTTGTTGAAAAATGAAAGACAGAAAGAGGTTCAGACTGACCAGGGAGGGAGAGCATGAGCTCTTGGATGTGTGTAGCAAGAAAAATCTGTGGATTCTCTCTGCAGATCTCTATGGTTCTTATAACCATGAATTAATTAAGTTTACCAGCACATCTTCTGAGGTTGTTTTTTCCTGTTTTGCAAATCTGGAACGGCAAGGTTGAATAATATACCGCTTCCATGCAGGACAATTTTTGAGGAGCCAGACATAAAGCCCCGGAAACCTCAGACCTTTTATTCCAAAGTCCTTCACGTGTTCACAAGGTGACATTCCTGTCCCCACAGGAGGATGGTAGGAAGCCCCATTTCCTGGTGCTCTGTTCCCTGCTGTTCTGCTCCCTCTGCCTGAGCACAGGGGCCATAAGCTGTGGGGCTGTGAGCGTGGCCATGGCACAGCTGGCTGTGCAGGAGCAGTGTCCTCAGGGACAGCACAACCGGCTAGCCCTGCTTGGCCCTGCTGGGCTGGGTAGCACATGCCTTTGTAAGCAGGGCAGAGTCCTTAAAATAGAAACGGAATGCTTGTGTAACATGTAGACAAATAATTTTTTTTCTTTTGTTTTCTCTCTGAAATATCTTGTCAGAGGTTTTCTTTGTTGGTGGGAAGAGATCTCTGATCCAGCCCCTTTGATTTTCTGCTGCTGTAGTAGCTGCCGTGGAGCATAGTTTGGGGTCAGAGCACAGACTAGCTCCATTGCCTCCTGTAAGTGTCGCTAGCATCCAGAGGAACTGACTGTTTTTCAAAGGAAGAGGGATGCTGCACTGGAAAGAGCAGAGTATAAGCATTATTTTAAAAAATAGTGGAGCTTGATTAGCCTCAGTTTTAAAGAGCTCATCGAGAGTGCTGTACAGCATCCTTTTAAAAGTTCAGTCTTTTTGTTTGCTTGCAAAGTCCAAAATGGGGATGCTTGTCCAGACATAACAGTATATGCCTGAGTGTTTTCACAAGAAATGTCTAGATCATTAAATATAATAGGTCTCAGCTGCAGTTTTGATCACTGAAGCATACACACAATTCATCACAGCAAATTAGGTACGTCTTTGTAACTTATCTTTCTGCAATTTGCTGGCATTTCTAGAGAGCTGAAACTTATATTGGATGTGCTGCAGAAGCCATTTCAGATAAAATATTCTGTGTTTATTGTTGGAGAACAAGGATTCCCTAATAACAAAAACACAGAGCAGTGTATGTTTCTGCTCGTGCATCTTGCAGAACCAGCAGTAGTACCAGTAGAGATCCCCAGCCACATTCATTATTTATATATTTCAGTGAATTTCTTGTCTGCAGTAAAAGAGATATAAGCTTCAACATCAGTCTGTGCCAAATTCTATGCTACAGCCCATTCAGAAACCTGAGGCAGCCGTGGTTCTCAATCATTACACAGTCCATTTATCTGATTGGAGTTTTGTCCTCTCTGCCTTGCTGAAATGTTGTGTGTTCTTTAAAAGCAGAGTTTGACCTTTGGAAAGAAAAGGCATTTTCTATTTTAATTTTAGGAGGTTTTTTTAAGAGAGAACCTGAACCTACTTAAATGGAAATTGGCATTGAAAAGCAGCAGAGTTATTGAAAAGCATTTACTTTATTACTAGAAGAGAACAGGCACTAGTGGACTCAAAAATTACATTTCAGTGGACTCATCAGTTTCAGTCACTAGTTAGTCTGTGAACAGATGGATATATTTGTAACAGTTAACATGAATTTATACCTTCAATTTTACATTTGCCCTAAGAGCACTGCTATCTTAGTTGCTGCCTTGAAGGGTTTGGAGATGCATTTTATTTTTTTGAAAAAATATATGTTTGTTTCTAATTGCAGAGATTTCTTACATCATAGAAAGTACCTCAGCTTTCAGAAATGTGAATGATATATAGCTTCTATGTAAGGAAAATGTTGTAAAAGAATCCCCAGTACAGCTGCTGCAGAAAAAATAAACATCTCAACCTAAACCTAGATAAACCCCTGTGGACTGAGAAAATAATTTTCAATAACCAGATATTTTTAACTCTGCGTGTGAAGGTAGTAATCACAGTCACCTGTATCTGTATTTAGGATTTGCCACAGTCTAATTGCTTGTCTCTTTCCACCCCCTCCCCCCTAAATTTTAAGGCTACTGGTTAACTGAGCAATGCATTAAGCACTCCATCTCCAAAACAGAAAGAAATACTGCCCTAGCCTCTACCATGTGGCATCTTTAGGTTTCAGGGATTTCGTTTAAATCTGAAATTTATGTCCAGGAGAAATAAATTATTAGATTGTAAAAGCAGCTGGGGAGGGAGTAAATATAGTCTCTTTTGTCCTCTATATCATTTCCCCAGGAAGATAATAAATGTGTGGCAAGCGTCTTGTGTTTCCTCGGTCATACAAATGTTGTGTGTGTGCTGTATTTCAGATGTGAAGCCTAGACTCCAGACAGGAAATCCTGGAGTGATACTGTACTGCTGTTGCCTACTGCTGTGGTGCTGGTAGAGGCCCCATCACTTTTACTGCTAGAAGGAATTTGAAAAATAATTTCATGAAGAAATTTCAAAGGCCTTGTATGTACCCCTGATTTCTCGAGTAAGAGATTTAGGGTGTAATCCTAGGTTTATCTCCTCAGCCAGTGAAAGGCAGCAGGAGCAGCAGCCCTGGCTGCTAGAGAGAGCTGAGTCCTGCCCTGTGACCCCATCCCAAGGGCCAGGTTTCCCAGGGGGATTTTAAAAACCGTGAGAGAGAGTCCTGTTAATTCCTCCCTGCCTTACCTGTTCTCATTCTTCTGTGAGGTCAGATACATGGAGCAAACATCATGAGTGGCCAGGAAAAAAAAAAAGTCTGAGAACAGCAAAAGGATAAGGAATTGTTAGAAAGTCAGTGGTCTACTTGCTTTTCTGCACTTGGCTGTATGTGTAGGGCTTTCACTGTCTGCACCTCCATGCTCTTGTCAGGAAGGTTGTCAGTATTCTCAGTTCAGTTCAGCCCATCTCAGGGATCTGAAAACAAGCCTGAACAGCCTTGCTGTTTGCTCCTTCTGTTGCTCCTTACAGAGAAGTATATTCAGTCATATATACTGTTGTTTGCCTAATTATACCCTGCTTTAATATCATGTTTTGAGAGTAGTTTTCCCTTTGACCAGAGGAGAAATGAAAAATTTCAGAATACAGCTTTTTTTTCATGTTGTGCCTGTTCTGCTGATGTAAAATGAGAAGAGGATGGGAGTGTTTGGTGCAGGGCTGGGTGCACATGTGCAATGACCTGATCTGGGCTGTAACCACCAGTGGATGGATTGTTAATGTTCCCTTTATGTTTCATGTTAATGGAATAACTTATGAGATACTAAGCTGTCTATCTTCAGTGAGGTGATGGGGCTTTGTTGGAAAAATCTAGATGATAGACTGAGATGGTATGTGCTGATGGGATCAGTGTAGAGACAGCTTGTGGCTCTGTGCAAGGTCAGCTTGGGTTCAGCGAGGCTCTGTCACCCCAACTCTGCATGAGCCAGACCAGATTTGGCAGCAGCAGTCCTGAGCTTATCACTCGGCTGTGCTTGAGCTGATGCATTGCAGAGTGTGTTGTGTGTCTTCTGTGCCACATCCTGGGCAGGCAGTATGGACACCCAGAGGTCACCTCTGTGCAGAGCCTGTTCCCAGAACCCCATTGCCTCAGCTTTGCACCGAGCAGGAATGGCCAAAGCAGCGCCTACACCATGCCAGCCCTGGGGGAGAGCTCCTGCCTGACCACCCAGCCCCCTCATTTGTTTCTGCTGCGCAGTTAAACCTGGATAAATTGCCATGGGCATTGAGGTTTGGCTGTGTATGGCATATCTGTCATCAGTATGTTACATTATTTTGTCTCCAAAAGGAGCAGTGAGGTTGTTTAGAACTTATTTACTTCTGAAAAATGTGTCCTCCTTTGGGGCTGGCACATGCTCTTTGTCTTTGCACAAAATCAGGATTCTTTAAGACATGGTATCTTGCTGTTTAAAAGGCAGATTTTCCCGAGACCAGTGACACTGTTGTAATGGAGGTGCAATGGCTGGAAAATCCCATTTAACCCAGTTGCTTCACACACATACCACAGCAATGTTGCCTTGCTATTTTGTCCTATGATGTCTTGGAGGAAATGGCTCATGTTGGTGATATTTGGCCCCTCTTTTACTTACAAGAACAAATTTGGCATGGCTCTTTCACACTCCTAGCTCCTCCAGAGTTAATTCCTTGTGGCAGTGGGCAGTGGGCTGAGCACAATCCTGTCTGCAGATTTCTGCTCTGCTGGTGGCATTTGCACTAATGGGGCAGCATGTAAAGCACGTCTGTAACTCTGGCCTTGCTATTTTATAGCAGAGCTACTTGCACTGGAGGATTTTATTCCCCTTTTGAAATTAGAAACCAGCAGTAACAACCATTATGTCCAAGGCAACTGGTCACTGACCAGCCGTTTTGTCAGCCCGAGCAGTGTGTGGGTGCCACGTGACAGGAATATTTATCTGCCTCTAAGAAAAGTGTATCCATAACAAAAGGCAATACAATTTGTCAGATCAGTATTCTGTTAGAGAGAATTTCACTTTAGTTGCTGCTTCTTAACGGAATTCCTGGTCAAAGGGCTGTGGTCCTGCTGCAGGCAGGTGCTGCTTGTGTCAAGTCTGGCTGTCCACACTTGCTTATTTGCCCCAAAGAACTTGGTTCAGCTGCAGCCCCCATCATTCAGTGGAGGATGTTGCCTAAGTTATGAATGTGAGACCTGCCCCTGATAATGTTTGCACTGAAATTCACAGTTAAGACAGAAGCTGTTTTATACCTGTCCTTAATACCAAGAATACCTAGCTGGTGCAGGGAAAAAAGCAAAAAAAGGTATCAGATGGTTTTCAGTGATCCTTGCCATACCAGAGGACAGCAGAGCAAGTTTTAGGTTCAACTCTCAATTTCCTGGCTGCTGTTGATTTATATTCCGATGGAAACAGTCACTCAGTGAAACTTTGCCCTATGCATTTTAACTTCTAAAAGTGCTATGTAAAGTGTTTCTCTTTTGCTCTAAGTATTTTTTGAAAATACTCTGTCCTGGTCCTATAATAAAGACCCAATCAGGAAATCACTTGGTGTTTAGAGGAGTCACAAAGTGTTCCATAATGATGACTCCAGCTCTCACAGAAATGAATAATTAACTGGCTTATGCGCTCTGATTTACCTTAGATCAAGGAGGGATTACTGAGATAAGATTTGGATTGGTTTCTAAGAAATCAACAATTCATGCTTTTGAGAGGAAAACCTAAGAAAGATTCCTGAAAAATGGTTTACCTCTTGAAAATTATTTTGAAACATTGCTTCCCTATGTAGGACCTGTAGGTCGATTGGAAGCAGGTCAGCACTGGGGTGTGCATTGGGACTTTTGGTGCAGCACAGGCAAAGGAGTGTCCCTGTGGGCAGGAGATGCTTTCTCTGATTACTGTGGCTTAGGTTTGAAAACAGACTGGAAGTGGCTGTTTGCATTTTGAGGACAGCTTTGGAGAGTTACTTCAAAACTGGGCAGAGGGCACAGGACGTTTGTGCTGCTGCAGGCCAGGTTTGTGACACGTCATGGAGGTGCAGGGATGGCTATGACCCCGAGTGTCCGTGGGACCAGAAAAACATGGACTGACCAAGCCAGGTTAAACCAGCACCATTGTTGGCAGAGCACTGTGGTCTTGCAAACCATTTTCTGCTCTTGGGATCAGAAATTACTCTGGAATCCAGTCAGGGAGTAACAGTGGGGCTGAGGAAGGAGTGAAGGTATTCTAAAAATATTATGGTTTCATGCACTTCTGACAACAGTAATTAAATTTGTCCCTCTCACTTTATATTTAGGAAGTGTAAGGTTCTTCTCTTGGCTTATTTTTGATCTTGTGCATGGCATACTAGAGACTACAAGTTACAAGGATGCTGATAAATTTGCATTTCTGAGTGAAATTCTCAGGAGTGTGCGGTCCCTCAGGACAGGTATTATTAGCTCCCTGGTTTCATTGGGTGCCTCAGTGAATCACGGTGTGTTTACAGCTAGTTTCTCTAACAGAAGACTCTGGTTATCTCTTAATAATGTATTCCTCTGTGCTTTTTTTTATTCCAAAGTGCTGTGGTAAGGAGATTTTCCCGAAGGCTTCAGTTTGCTTTTGTGCTTCAGCGTTTTACCCAGTGTTTTTGGAAGAAGTGTATAGACTTTTTGGTGAGGCATTTAACAGAATACAAGAGGCTATGACAGGCTAAGGCTGTGCTTGGAGTTGTAATAGGAGTTGTAATAGGCTCAACTTGGTTTATTCTGTGTTTTAGAGAAGAATAGAGATGGCAGATCTAGAAGACTGATGATGCAGAATTATTAGAGAACTCAGGATAAAGCATGTTAGGTGAGTTTTCAAAGTCTGATTAGGACTAAACAACCTGATTAGGAGAGAAATTAAAATCATAAATCATCTAATAATTTTTAGCTAGAGAAGCTGGTGCTGGGAAGGATAACTCCAAGTAAGGTATTTGTATAGAAAGGTAATTTTTCAAACCAGAATAACACAGAAGCACCTATCAAAGTTCAAGGATCGATGCAGACGGGCAGGAGCAGTGCAGCGCGGAGCTGCGGGCCCCGCGCAGAACAAAGGCCGGCCGGGGCTGGGCGGGCTCCGCACACCCGCACCCGGAGCTGCGGCCGCGGAAAAGACTCCTCAGTCAGCATTTAGGCAGTCACGTGTGGAACAGCTTTCCCCTCGTAAATGTTACGAATTCTGAACCGTCCCCTGGACGCCAGCTTTAGTGCCAGGTGGCCGGAGGAGCCGGGCAGGTGTCTGGGGCTGGCCGAGGGGTCCCCGGCTGGGCAGGACGGAGGGAGGCTGCTCATCCTCCCCAGCACCGAAACTCCAGGGGCAGCTCAGGCCTGGCACAGAGGAGTGTTTGTGTGTCCTAGCACCAGTGAAAGGCGCATTTACCCCTGGAGTAATCACGTGCGAGCATCGGAGTAACTCAGAAGCAGCTATTTCCATTGGAAACATGCAACTTAGCTTTTCAGCAGACACCAAACCTCCAGGCATATTTTCTTAGACACTCAAAATGATTTTTTTTCCTGGTTCAATAACTTGTAAAGGACAGCTTTCTACCTGCATTTGTTGAAGTGCCATCTCAAAGTGTGCTGACACAGGGACTGACTGACGTATGGCAAGTTATCAGATGCTCAGAGATGAAGGAAGCTGTAACAGGCAGCCGCTGCCTTTCACAAAGGATGTGCCACCTTTCGTTTGCCTCTGCCTCCATTTCAAGGGACTCTTCAAATAAAGAAGGGACATGTGAACCTGTCTTGCCTGACAATTTTTTTTTTTATTGCATACCATGATAACTTGGAGTTCACTTGTTACAAGCATTTTATGTAGTGGGTGAAATACCAAGGGAAAGGAAAGAATACTGTGCTGCCTGAAAAACTATGATCTAAACATATAAATGTCACTGGGTAAGTTACCTGAAACAACTGGAAGGGCAATTAACACCTGGTTTTATGGGAAACATTGGTTACCACTATCAGTTTTAATGAAGTGTATTAACTAAATTGTGTTCTGAGTATTCATTCAGCCCTGTTTATGGCACACTCTTGAGTACATTTACTGTTTGTCAGAAGTGCAAACTAGTGAACATATGAGGCTTTAAGACAGGCCATCTGTTAGTCTTAGACCCTTGGATAATTGTCAAACAGTTCTAAAAATAAGCACATAGAAACTGCAAGGGGGTGCAAAGGTGATTTTTCTTTAGAGTCTGATAGCAAAGGGAAAGTAGCAACCAGAAATTAAAATTAAAAATAAATACTTTTATCCTATAAAGCAAGCTTGCTCTCCTTTCTTTCTTTTGCACTTTCTCTTTCCTTTCCCACTCTCCTCCTTCAGTGTCCCTTTTTTTTTTTAAATTTATCTTTTTTCTGCTTGCTCTTCTGGGTCATGGCATCCCTTGAATGCCTCTCCAGTTTAGGATTAGAGCAGCACCAATTTAAGGCTCACAGCTTTCTGTAGAGAGCATAATCTCCAATGGCTAAAGCAAGGGTCGTCTTGTGTCCTCTGCCTAAAGTAATCCCTTTATAAAGTCAAGGCATAAAGATTTTTATCTTTATAGATTGCTGTTAAAGGGAAGTAGTACCTGTGTACATACATGTGTGCGCTTATGGATATGTAATGAGCAATAACAGCTGAGAGATTTATTTTTGGACCAGTTTGAATTCAAAAGATGCAAAACAGTGAAAAAAGATTGCTGCAGATGGTATTTCGTAAATATTTAGACATTCCAGCTTCTGTTTGTAGCAATTTGGAAGTTTTGTTTTGTCTTTTTATATATATGTTCAAATGTGAGACAAACCTTTGCTTCAAGTTAATGCCTGAATCTGAGGTTTAGTTTTTGTCTGGCAAGCTGTGCATGTTGGCAGTCAGTGGAAGCATCAGTTCTCTTGTTTCCCAGCCCTGCTCTGTAAAGGGAAAAGGAGAGAGAATAGGAGAAGGGGACACAATCCCAGTGGTCCCCAGACATGACCCCAATCTCTGGGCTTCAAATGAGACAGTGCCTGAAGGGGTGGTATTAACCTGAACAGAGGTGGGGAGAGGCAGAGAGAAACTACCTGGGCTCTTACCTGGGTCTGGAGGACCCCATACCCTGAGAAAAAAATATTTGGATTAATAGGTCACCCAATAGCAAACTAACAGTTAATTTTCATGTTGGCTGATTGTCACATGAATCTATTATCTCCATAATTATTATTGAAATTATTTGAGGAATGGTTTCTGTTCATTTCAATGGCATTTGGAGGAGGAGTGAAAGGCTTTGTAGCCTGTCATCAGAGTCCCAGTCTCTGTGTAACACTGCAGAAGGGTTATGAATTTCACCTGAGGGTGATGGGCATCACCAGCCTTGTTAGGCCATTTCTTAACCTTTGTATAACATATGGTCTTTTAGGGGTATGTGCTCATGCACATAGAAAGTGTATTTGTAAATGGCTGATAGAAAATGACTAAATCCATAACAGATGCACAATGGCACTATAGACTGGATGTGTTATGGCCCCAAACCATTATCACACCCCTCACAGTTGCATTTTATTTTTTTCACCTGCTCCTGTGTAGTACACCTGTGACTTGTTGGCAGAGAGTGTCGTTGCAGTGTGGGAGACTCCCAGCTTGACTGCCTGGCTTGGAGCTTCGCTCCATCATGTGCTGCTTTTTGCGTGTGTGTTTTTTCTCTCGATCTTTATATAGCTTGTAAGAGTTCTTTCAACTGTTGTAAGTGAACATTTTTCAAGCCTGATGCTTTCCTTCTTGACACAGAGCTCTGAAAATGGGCATTGTCATGCCAGTGTTTTCATAATCATTCATGTAAAAAAACAGAGAAATATTCATTGTGGATGTCCTGCACAAATGGCTTGATCTGCATCCAGAGGGAAGGCAGGGGGTGTCTCCAGGGAAGATCTGGAGAGCAATCAGTATCTACATGGACAATAATCAACCATTCTTTGAAATCTTTTTATTTCCTGCAAAACCCATTGCCCAGTTCCTTGATCACAGACACTTCCATTAATAGTTCATTTGGGGATTGTGCAGCCAGTAGAAAATTCCACTTAAACACTGCAACAGCCCCAAGACTTGGGGTAGTTGCATTTTTCACACTCATGTTGCTAATGGAATTGCTATGCATTTTGCATGATTATTAAGAAAAGAAGAGATTTTCCAACCTTATCCTATAAATAAGCTGTGACTTACTTGATCTTGACAGGTGACTTAGTGCTGCTGTAGAGTTTTCCAGCTGCAATAATGTCTCAGAATGATGTATTCAGTGGGGTATCAGCTGTGAGCTGTGCCTAAACCAGGGGGTCTAACAGGAGCTGGGAAGAACCATTTTTCCTGTTCAGCTTCCAAATGATGTCGTGCCTCCTGCTGGCCCCAGACGGGCACGTGTATGGATGGCCTTGGAGCTGGTAGGCATGAGCACACACACAGGAGTGTTCCTGGAGGGCCTGCATTTTTGTGGCTGCTCTATTTTCCTCTGGAAACCACCATTCAGTCTTTTTTTTTTTTTTTCCTTTTTAAACTATAATTTCTGGAGTTGAAAAATCACACTCAAGCTGTTTTCAGCCAGCCCACCCTCCTGCTGGAAAGGTGGGTGAAGTTTCCTTAGGCTGCTTAGGTAGCAGCACTCCTGTAGTATCACATGTTTCAAAACACTTGCTTCCTTCTGGTGTTTATGATTTCCTTCTGCTGCCTGAAACAGCCCAGTGTTTCCACTGGGGTCAAAACTGTCCCTACTAAGGCACAGGGCATTTTTAATGCTTGATATTCAATTGCTCCAAAAGTCTGGTCAGCCAGGGGAATTTTCTGTGTCTGGGCACACAAAAAAGTGCCTAATAAAGGTATTTGAGAAACCATGGGTCAAATACAGAAAACACGTGTATGAGAGAAAAGACATAAGCCCTGAATGGCTCAGATGCTTTCTGACATCTGCAGAGCACAATTCCAATGAGCTGCAGATGCAAGGGGCACAGGGAGTAGAAGCAAGAATATAAGAAATTACAATTGCCAGTAATAGGAGACAAGTTGCCAGACTATTCTTTGGAATACATGTTTTGAAATACCTTTTTGTAAGTGAGAAACCTATATAGGTGGCAGAGGATATAGAGATGTTCTCATGGGACTTTCAAACACACACAGTGGTGGTTATGCAGCCTTCACCCAGTGTTTACAGGCACCTGGGTGTGCAGGACTTGGTGTTTGTGCCCATGGCCTTAGCAGGATCTGCTCAGAAAGACAGGGGAAGGATGCAGGGGAAGGATGCAGAGCACACAGGCTCTCATGTCCATAGGCATTACAGACCTGTTTGTGAGGCCCTGTGTAAAACTACCTCTTAACTGCATGGCTCTACCTATTAACTGCGTGGTCTGGGCACTAGCCAGCTATTGATTGTCAGTAATGCATGCACAGGGAGTAAGTGGTGCATTCCCAAGATACTAAGACAAAATCAAGATTTGCATATGAAAAATGTAATTTTTTAACTCCTAGCCCTATGACACAGCTGGTTTCTCAGCTCCTGCCTGACCCAGCTCTAAATGGCTGCAGTATCTGAATACAATCTGTTTGTTCCTTTGACAAATTCTGATCCTAAACCCAGTGTATTCCTTGTATTGGGAATGTTCAGAACATGCTATTAGCTGATGTTGGAGGAGGGAGGGCTCACAATAAAAGCTTCATTATCAGATTTAGAGCGACATACCATTCCTTTATTGACCTGCCTGGTGTAATCAATGCAGCAGCCACACAAGTTTGAAATCATGTTCCCTGACTGTAGGCTGTGCGTCATGCATCCAGTGCTGATTGTGCATTATCTTTTAAATGACACTGCCTAACTAAGTATGGATTTGTCTACCACGAATAGCCCTTCTTTCAATTTGAAGATGGTAAACCTTTTGGGTTTTTTATTGATATTCAGGATGACCTAAAAATAGAACTGTAATGAAGTGCACAAGGAATGGCCATTGTTAAAATGCTGAGGAGTGTGTGAGCACAGAGGAGCCTGTGTATTCTTTCACATTTTCATGCTTCCCCAGCTAGGTTTAGTGGGCAAGCTTGTCAGTGCTGCTATTGTGTGCAAGGGCTCCATCCATCCTCGTCCATAAAAGTCATTGTTAGACTTGAGAATAACATCCAGCACTGCAAAGGTCATTCCTTCTTAAGGCCAGGAAAATTTCCATGTATATCAAAGGGAAAAGCCATTGAATTTTGTGTTTGGCGGTGTTAAATTGTCTAAAAGCAAAGCAGTTCCAGCAGTCAATTCACGAATTTCTGATTTGTGGTTCTGCATATTCAGTGTCACAGGCGGGGGTGTGCTGAAAGGGCCGGTGCTATGCTGAAGCAGTGGCTTTATGATTTTCCCAGCTGGTATTTGGCTGACGAGGGCTCCATCCGCGGCGCTGCCCCGGGGCCGCAGCGGGCCCGGCTCCCCGCGCAGCGCAGCGCAGCGCAGCTCCCGCCCGGCCGGGCGCGCTGAACTTGGGCCGTGCTCGGGAACCCACGGCGCTTCTGACACCTGGCGGTGGCGGGCTGGGAGTGCACGGGCCACAGGCGGCTGCTCCCGCTGCAAACGGGGTCACTCCGCACCCCGCCGCGCTTCAGCTCCTTCCATGGGCCACTGCCATCAGGGAGATGTCATCTCTGCATGAAGCGGGGATTGCTCTTTTATCCTGATCACGATGTAGCTGTGGGTAGTGTAGAAGGACCAGATGATTTATGAAAAGTTAAAATATCTTACTTTATTTTAAAGCTTCATCACTGTAAATAAATAATTAGATTCAAAATTCATTTTGTGTTTAAAAACTTATTCTTCAAGCTGGAGGACTTGCCCGGCTCTGTTATTAGGCAGATGGAGACTAGGAAAATTGCCTTGGTTTGAAATAGCACAAATGAATTTTTATATTTGGGGATGCTGGGGACTCAGCTCAAGAAAACCTCACCATGAAGCACTTCTCTAGTTGCTCAAATAATTGGATAATCATACAGATAAAGCTAAGCTTATGTATAGGACTGGTGTTTCAGTCAGAACACAAAATGTAGGTGAATTGGTACTGCTCTAAAAATATGCTTCCGAGGTTGGCTCCACGATTTATTGGCTCCTACACAAAATGGCAAGACAGGTCAGCATCCTCTGATGTGAGATACTGTGATGACATTGAGGCTATTAAAAATCTACCAAAAGGAAAAAAGGGAACAAAAGAGACTCTAAACTGCTGAAAGAAATGTGTCGAGAAAAGTATATTCTTTAAAGAGATTTAACTTCTGGGTTACATGTCCAGCCTTTTTCTGCTGGGAATATTACCCTGGTGCCTGAGCTGGCAGTTCAGCTGTTATTGCCGAAGTATTTCTTGGACTGAGAAGTGTGTGTCACAATCTGGTATCTCTTGCTGCCAGTACTTGCACCCGGAATGAGTGAGAATAAAAGAGTAAAATATGGCAAGGGTTCCCTCATGATTCAGATTTTTATTTTTTTAATTGTTACAGTGAAGGGAATCCCTAAAGGCAGGTTTTTTTTTGCCCATGAAGTTACCGTTTTCTTTATATGTATTGAAAGGAGAGGAAAAAAAAAAGGAAACCTTCATGACTATACTTGGCTTGTAGCATTTTTTTTTCTAAGTTCATGCCAGCATTAACAGATCTGTCAGAACAAAGCAAATATGTCATATTGGCAGCTGTTACTTATGAGTACTTTTTCTTTATTGCATTTTGTTTTGTAATAATTGAGAAGCTTTTATGTTGAGCTCTGCATAAACGGTACTGAGTGGGAGGGTATGGGCATGCTTTCTATTATTCTGCCCCTCATGCATGTCTCCTTTTTTCGTCTTTCCAGAACCACACATTGAGCCAGCACGCACAGTGAGCCACTGGCACTACAGGACACCTCTCTGCAGAAGACTTGACGGTGGCACAGTGGGGAGGACCATTTGAACATTACATCCAATCAAAGTGTCATTTGCAACCCAGATGTAAAACTCTAATGATTTGGCCATGAGGCGCTGCTATTATAAGCAGCTGGAAATGAATATTAATGGAAGAGATTAAAAGTATTCCATGCTCAGTATTTTTTATTGTCCTGCTTCAGCTAGTGTACTTTAGAGCTTCTGCTTCTGACTGAATTTATAGTGTTAGATAAATCTGCTTTGATGCTGTTGCCCTTTGTTGCTTCTTGTATTATATTGATAGTTAAAGATTAGGTGTGATTTTTTTCTTTTTTGTTAACTGCTTTTTAATTGCAATTTTAGGTAACTGTGCATTGTGATGTGATTGCTTGGCTATTGTCTGAATATTTCTTTTTAATTTTTTAATTAAAGACTAATGCTTTGATTGGATTTGCCAGTTCACCGGACAGTGATTAAAACTATGTAATGAATATAATCGGTTTCAGTGCAACTGGATGGTCTGCTTTATAAATGTGACTTAATCTGATTGCAATAACTAGTACAGTTCAATAAAGGGAATACATGAGCTTAGTGTCAGAGCTTGTCTGTCTGTCAGTGCCCCCTGCATTGCTGCTGCTGCTGCTGCTGGGGTGCCTGAATCTCAGTGATCACTCACTTGATGGCACGGAGCACTCTGCAGCCCAGGAGGAGGGAAAGCAAAAGCCATGCTTCTGTGTCTGGCATTGTGTTTGCTTCTGGATGTACCTCCCTGGCTCCACAGTAGGTTGAGGTGAGGTAAGCACATATACTATGAAAAGGTATGAAAAGGTATTGCTAGCTTATAATACTTGTTAATATTTTAATTTTTTCAGCAAGAATGGAGGGACCAGACCTATAGCTGCCTTGACCATATCTCTGTGCTTCTTTGTTTCAATACAAAAGAAAAATTTCTGCATTGTATACAAATGCACAGATATTAGATCAGGCCTTGCAGACCATGGTAGGAGGCTGCATATTTTAACCATGTGGACCTCCAGACTCCCAGGTATTGTAACTCTGGGTAAGTGCCATACTTCTGACACTTGAAACTGCCATCAGGCAGCCTAACAGAGCCAATTACCAGGCTTTCTTTTACTCTCTTTAAACTTATCTTATGGTAATAAGGTAAGTTATATCTCCAGTCAGAGAAACAGTAATTTTAACAACCATGGACACCTCTGGAAAGTTAGAAAGATGTAGTTCTCCTGCCTGAATGAATCATAATCATCATGAAAGATATTCAGCAGCTGTGACAGCTGAAATGATGTGGTTACCCATTCCTACAAAGTACAAGACTTTGCAAGACTGTGGCATGGGAACATGCACAGTCAGAGCCTTTCAAAATCGCTGCACTGAACTAGAGCACAACTGTTGTCATTGGGCCATGTCTGGGCTTGGAGCACGTAAGTGATATTTTGTAGGAAACATGTTTTCACTGACATATAGCCAATGCCAAAATTAGTTTATATAGTGAGCTTTTTTACAAGTGCAAGGGTGGCACAGCTTGTTGATGCTGCAGCCTATGTTTTCAACAATTTAGATCCCTGCTGATGTTGATAGTCCTGTTGTGCACACATGGTTCCTTCAGAACAGTAAGGGAAGGCTACAGTAGAAGCACAACTTCTGGCACAATTGAAGTAGGGTCATCTTTACAGCAAGGAAGGACCAGAGCAGTCCTAATTTAAGAAAAGCTGTAACTTCCTCAAAAAAAAAAAAAAAAGTCCTGTTTGAGACAAATGATAGATGGTTTTTATTCTGCTGAAATAGTATTGCATGGGCAGTCAGAGTTTAGGCTCAAAATTACTCTTGTCATAAATTTACAAATCCTAATACAACAAAACTAGGAATGACTTTTCTTAATTCCAAAGAGGACAGTTCTGTTTGCATCTAGGTTATTCTGAGCTCACTGTTTCTACATCCAAATCACGCTAAAATGATCAATTTCTAGAAAAGAGTGTTAACTTTCAATCTGATTATTTCTCTCTAAACCACAGAACAGATGTTTACCAGCAGAAAAAATTAGTTAATGAAATCACCAATTCATTATTCCTGTTCATAGTACAAGCATGTTCCTAACTCAATTTTACTACTTTAAGATGGGAAATGGAAAAGTGTCTTGCAGTACAGGCTCATAGACATGCCCTTGCAAGAAAAGCTGGGAATGTACAGCAGCTGCTGTGGAAAGAGTTCATGTGCCATCTTCTCCATGCTAAAAGAAAGGTAGCAGGATCTTACAATGGAGATATTGAAAAAGGAGGCTCTTTGCCTGCCTGACACTGGTTTGAAATGACACTGGATCACTTCTGGGCAAGCCTTCAGAAGTGAAAAAGATGTAGGTTTCTATCTCCAGGAAAAGATTCTGCATTGTGAATCCCAAGAGTTGAACTGATGTTTCCATGCAACTCAGAGAGCTGCCTGAGTAGTGCTGTACTGAAGCACATGCCTTTTTCTGAGCATCTCCCTGCTGACTAGTTAAAAGTAGGAGCACAGTCACTGTGCTGAGATGGGGAACTCCCCACGTGGGGATCCTATTTGGAGCTGCATATATTCCCCATGTTACTGGAAATGTGGGTATGGGTCAGGGTACTGGGAGCCTGCTCAGCCCAGCAATGCCAAGCAGTGCTTAAGGTCATGTTTCATCTGCCCCGAACCCTGACCATGCCATGGGCAGGGGTAGAGGAAAGGAATAATTTAGTTTTCCACCTGGCCTTTGAAAGGTAAGAGACTCCTAAGCATAAGTGAGGCCTGTGGTCCTGCTTCATCTTTTTCATCCTTTTTGGCCTATGAGCCTCACATGAGCAGCCCAAGTCAGGTCAGAGAGAGGGTCTGAACTGTGCCCCAGGGCTGGGAAAAATGAGCTGTGGTCCTCTTCTGCTCTTACAGTATTTGGGTAATATTTAAACACCAATGGGCCAATAATAATAGTAATTTAAAAATATTTATTTCCAAAGGCAACATAGGCAAATATGCAGAATGCTCGCCATGAATCTACTGGGTCATTTTGTGGTATTTTTGCGATAACCAGGCCCATATGAACAGTCATCATTCATGGCAAGGGATGGTGCTGTCTTGATAACTGCTTTCTTAGGGGCTAAAGAAATCCAGTTTGGGCTGTAGGGGTGAAAGCTACTGCAAAGAAGCAGAGGAAGAGCCGCCCACTCTTCTGTTCCTGCCATGGAGCTGCATCTGTGACACACTGGACACCTGCAGCTCACAGAGGTGATCCTTGGCCTATGCCAGGGTGCAGGACTGGTGTCTGACCCCGTTTTCCAAGGCCTGAACCTCCTCAGGCAGGACTGTGCCAGGCAGGGCTCTGGGAGGCAGAGCTCTGCAGCAAAACATAGGGCCTTTGTCTGGCGCTTCCTGTGCTGCTGGTCCCACTGGGGAGCAGGAGCAGAGCAGCCCTGCACTGGTACAAAAAAGCTTTGCTGCCATAGTTGCAATCACACCAGGGAGTGCTTTGCCAGGGTAGTATATAGTTCCTGTATCCGTTAAAAGCTCCTAGGGAAAACAGAGCCTAACTGCAGGTGGAGGAAAGATAATATCACAGCTTCTGGTACATGTCTGAGGTTTCACCCCCTTTTCTTAGTGTCAAGAAGTGCTGGTGAAGGTATTTGGAAAACAGTCAGAAATGTTGGCTCCAAAGGCAGCTATATTTCAATAGCTATGACGCATGGAAAACAGGCTGGAGAGCCTTTCCATGGTCCCTGTGATGTTTCCCTGCCTATCTGTGTAACTTGCAGCTCTTGTGTGGTGGTGGTGCTGACAGGGGCTGGCACAGGCTGTTCAAGATGTGGGCAATGTGGATCACTCACAAGTAAGTGCAAACCAGAATTGCTGAAATTCTGGCTGAGGATAGGCTTTAGGCAAAATGTCACTTCATGATCCAAGTGGCATTAGGACCAGTACAGTGTTGGAGATCATGAATAATTCTAAATCTGTAATGAAATGTCATACAGACAGTTTAATATCTTCAGGTTTAGAGAAATACTGAAATATAAATGCATAGAAACAATAGATTAACAAAGGACTTGTATTTGTAGCAGTCTGCTCTACCAGCCCTCAACACACCGAACGATCATTTCATTTAGCTTCACTACATACCCACATCCAAAAAACATTGAAATACTAAGTCAAGAAGTAGCAACCAGCACGTATTGTCTGTGTAGGCAGCTTTACACAATTGTGTTCTGTTCATTGCTTGTGTATGTTCTTGTCTGATCCATCACCTTCAGCAAGGGATCACCACCTTCAGTCAGGTGCCTTCGAATTTCAGAAAAAGCAAGGGTTTAGCCAATTGCCTTCCAGAAGAAAATAAAAAGAAGTTTGAGGACTACTTGAGGGAGTGAGCAACTGATCACTTTGTGCTTGAACATCCTTGAGTGGATTGGGCAAGATCACCCTACTGAGCAGGAAAAACTCAGGGAGAGCATGTCCCTCCACAGAGGGCGTGTCCCTCCACAACCTTACTGTCCTCCCAGAGGAGCTAATGAAAATTCCACCTCGTAAGTCTGCACATCACATGTCCAAAGTGTACAGGTTACTTTATCCTACCGATGTCTAAGAGTAGACTGGGGTTTGGTGTGATTATCTGGCTTTTAATGTGTAAATCACTCTCTGGTGTGAGCTGTGAAGAATTTTCCCCTGGTTTGCGTAAACAGTATTTGTGTTTTGGCCCACACGCTAAAGCCCCTCTCCTGCAGAAGCATCATCTAGGTTTGACAGAGGTGCAGAAGGCAGGGGTGCTGTGTCCTTGTGGAATGTTGTCAGGGATCAGCCAGGGCAAGAACAGCCCCTGCAAGTGTGGACCTGGCTGAGAGCCTTTGAGCCCAACACACGTATGGCCACAGAAACCCAGATGGTGCCACAGCCACAGGCTTTGGAGCCAATGGGAGTGTGGTGTGCTCTTCATTGCTTTGTCTATTTTCTCCTCGTTTTGCCCCTTGTGAAACGCTTTGTTCTTAGTTTTGTCGGGTTTTATTACATTGCTGTTGTCCTAACAACTGTAAGGTCCCTCTCCTGCAAATGGAAGGATATGCCTTTTGATCTGTGTATTTGTGAATTATTCCTGACAAAAAGGAACACCAAGGAGCATCTTGGCAGATTAGGTGACAGAGGGAGACAGGAGGTGTCCAAATGAGAAACACCGAGCACCCCGAGAGGGAGACAAGACATTGACTGATCACCACTCGGGCTGCTCCAGAGCGCGGTGCGCGCTGTCCTGAGACCCAGCTCAGTTAAAGCAGCAGAGATTGCCCTTTTCTGCGGAAAAAAGCTAAGCGTTCCCTTGCGGGTGGCCGGAGGAGGGGGCCGGGGCCGGGGCCAGCCTGGTGCGGCGCTGCCCCTCGTCGGGCCCCGCTCGGCCGGCCCTGCCCGTGCCCGTGCCCATGCCCGTGCCCGCGGCGCTGCCCGCTGCTCGCCGCGGCTGTCCCCTGCCTTCTGTGTCCTTCTGCCATCCGCGGCCATCTGTGTCCCCGCGGCGGGGGCCGCCCCCTCACAGCCCCATTGTCCCCGCGGCGAGGGCCGCCCCCACACGGCCCCATTGTCACCGCGCCTGGGCCGCGCCTCGGCCTCCCCTCACGGCGGGGACGCTGCTGCGCTTCGGGACGGCTCCTTGGGTTTTGTAAATCCAAGCTTTGGTTCTGTTTTCTGGGCCGGGTGAGCTCCGTGCTGGACGCGAGCTGCCGGGGGCAGAAGCAGACGGGCTCGGGCAGCGCTCGGCTCTGAGGGGTTTTGCCACCCTGTGACATCTGCGGGTGTCACAGCTGCCCTGTGAGAAACATCACGCTTCAATCCTGCTTCTGAGTGCTTTAGAGACATCAATGCTACCGAGCAAGGTGATGCTGTGGCAGCGTTTTCACCGTTTTAACCACACTTGGCTCTTTACTGCTTTGTCTTCATAGCACAGTGCAGTCAATCTCCTGTGGCAGGCTGGAGAGGCAGTGCTGGATGTTACTGAATTGTGGGAGAATGTACAGACCAGCTTTTCTGGATTCTGCTTCTCCTGATGTTCCCAATACTTGTTGGCATTTAAAGCCCTGTACAGTACTGACAGTGTCCTCAAAAAGAAGGGACTAGAGAGTTAGTGAGTGCATGGCAGGATTCTGTGTGAAAAATCCTGCTAGCTGAGGCATCACCTCTTGAAAAAAAAACCTTTAGTCCCAAAATCATTTCATATCAACTAAAATCTTGCTTTGAACTTAAAAAAAATTTTTCTGTGTCTTCAGTTATACATGACTGAAAGAGACCTTCCAGTCCCCCCGTGTGCTCCTTCCCTGGCAATAAATGAGCAAACAAAACAAGCCCTCCAAGCTGCATGTGCAGAAGCTTTGTCCCTGAGGTGCTGGGCTCTTCCTCACCCAGCCTTTAATTTAAAGGAAAGAGAGAGAGAGAAAAAACATTTTTTCCACCCTGGTTGGAAACAATGCAATAAATAAGTGTATCTTCTTCCAGTTGCAATTTATGGGCACTGTTCCTCAAGAAATTGGCTTCTATGCATGAAAGCTATAAATACATAAGCAATTTGCCAAAGATACTGCTTTTCTGTACATTTGCTGGTTTATTCACAAGCTATGTCAGTGTAAGCCTGTGATGAAAAGAAGGTTAAAGAAGTGTGCTAATGAGCTCAGCTAATGCTTTTGTAATGGTGCTAAATGGTCAGGAGCTTCCATTGGCCTAGGTAGGGGAAACTATTTGGGTTGCTAATTAGAAAGACAGAGTTTCACCCGAAGTAGGACCCAGAAACATTTGTCTTCATGAGAGTCTTGTGGATTAAGAGTTGATCAGCTGTAGCATAATTCCCAATAGATACACAATGTTGTTATATGTTATATTACAGTGTATATCCTCAAGTGCTTAAACACTGAAACCTGGAAGATGAAATCTTGATTGAAGTCAGAACAAGGTCTCATATACAGACAGTGGAAAGAAAAGTGGATGGTCTAAAAGGAGAAGGTGGGCAACACCTGACTGTGTCAGACCTGGTGGATGCAGTTCATGACCTTAAATAGTTTTGCCTCTCTATTCCTAACCAGCCTGATCATGTCTGTGATGATGCCAAGAACAATACTCTTTAAATAAAATTCCACATTTCAGTTTAAATAAAATTCTACAGTTCAGCTGAGGGGTTGTGTTGGTGCAAGCAGAGGGCCAGGAAAGCTCTCTGCTGAGTGGAGCCATGTCCATGATTTCCTGGCTGTTGTAGGTTTGTACCACCTGTTCTGTTGCTGGATAAACCCAGTTTTGATGATCATCCTCTGTTGTGTATATGTCTCATCTGATCCCTTGCTAGCTGGGTAATTTTTTTCAATTTCCAGATCTCTTTTTGCTTTTCCTATGTTCCCCTCCCTCAGCAGTGGCACCTGCAATGCCTACCAAGTTGTCAGTTTCCCAGTGCTCACACAGCAGCTCTGTGGTAGGAGTAAGTCTGACATGGAAGAATCTGCTGTGTTTGGTGTGGCTTGAGAAGGAGCATCTGGCAAAGGGCAGAGGCACATAGAGAATGTGAAGTCCTGCACTTGTGAAGGCCTAAAAAAAGACAAAGCTGCTAACCACTTGGGAAGGGAGGTGACCTTTGCTGGCAGGTAAGATATATTTGTCCTACAAACAGGAATGCCAATGCCCCTTCTCTTACTGAGGGGTTTAGCTCTGTAATAGAGCATAAAATACCAATGAAGTCCAGAGTCATCCCTGCCCTCCATTTTTCATTTCACAGAGTAATTCCAGTTCTTATTTCATTACATCAATTGTACACCAATCTCATTTCCTTTTTGGAAGCTGCCAGAAAAGTGCATCTTCTTTTGTGCTGCACTGCAAATATATGCACAACCATTTCCCTTGACTTCAAGGAGTTAAATGTTCACACATGTCAGGCACACTAGGATCAAAGCCCTCAGTAATCTGGATAACTTAGGTAATACTGGATAACTTGACTGTGCATCATTAGCTCAATGATGCACCAAGCTGTGGGAGAGCAAAAAATGCAAACAAGCTGACCCCCAAACCCTGAAATATTTTTGTGTGCAAGAGAGAAGTCTGGAGGGAGGAGGGAGGAAAAAAGAATCAACGTATCTTTAGCTCTTTGTGGTTTGTTTCGGTTTGTTTGCCTGTTTTTTGTCCAACTGTATTGAGAATAGAAACAAAAAATTAGAGAAGAACCACTGAGGAATCCAGAATACCCCAACGGCATATGAAACCCAACTGGAACAAACAAAGTAGGTGCTGGAAATATACACATTCAGTCTTTGCAGACACACATAAGCACCAGAGTTGTAAATTGGGCCCAACAAACCAACTTTCTCTGCAGAGCTGTGTGTGGTTCCTTTTCTGAGACCTATCAGTTCATGTTATTCAGGCAGAGCTCCCCAGCTCAGCTCTGTGCTATTCTGCCCATAAGGGTGTTGAACAAATATTTTGTATCCAAGAGAGACTCATTAATGTCTTTCAAACCGGATGTAAGTTCCTCATTATTCTTCTGCATAGGTCTAGTAATGGGAGCCTCCTCTAGAGATGCCCTACACAGATGTCTTTAGGAAATGTTGATGGCATGAAGCAGGAATTGTTTTCACTGAAAGATTTATAACCTTATAACCTTTTTAAGCCTAGGCAGTGCAAGTAGCCTGAGAACCAGCAGCAAGGGGTTTCTGGCTTCTGCACTATTCTCTAATACTGACTAACCCAGAGAAATCATTTTGGTCTAAATTTTTGCTGTTCTGGGTCCTCAGTATGAGGAATGAAATGTCAGGGGGTTTTCAAAGGTATGAGTGTTTCTGACTGCTATTTGAATTGTAGGTTTAGAGTCCTTATTAAAAAAAAAAACCCAACCCCCTTCCTCCAAGCCCATGGATCTTAATTTAGGGCTCCCCAAATCAGAAGCCACTTTGAAAGGCATGCACAAGCACAGAACAGCCGATAGATTTCCATATCCTGCAGGGTTTTGGCATGAATCCCCTTCTTTGGTTCCAGGCAGAAAAATACAAAGAGATGTCTGTGAATAGGACCTCACTGGGTGTCCAACCCTCTGAGTGAAATTTCCTGTGCAGAGGATGGTCTCGGCCTACATTTTCTAGTTATTATATAGAATTTGTTTCCTGCTAAGCTAGGAAAAAATGTATAAAAACATAAAACCTTCAGTGAATTCCCACCTTATAGAGCTACTTCAAGCTGTACAGGCGGAATTTGTACTGGAGGAGTTGACATTGAATAGGATAGTTCAAGGGAGACACCAAAGCTCAGCAGAGACATCCTTTAAAAATTATTTGTCTTGTCTACAATATTTTGTAAGTTGATCCAAATCAGATTTTTGAGTAATACCATTAAAGTCAACAACCAACACCCAGGATGAATCTAGCTCTTAAAGTGCCATTCAGGCTCCTTGAGAGACACACATCCCAATGACTCCTTTAGCAGTCATTAAACCAATTATCATCCCAGTGTATTTCCAACAATTATCATCATAGACTTTTTGGGTTTAATCAGCTTTTTAATTGACCTGTGAATAAGACAGGAGATACAAAACTCTCCCCTGATACCTCAGGTGTAACTGTAATACATTTAGCATCACTGTGCACATGAAATAATTTACATCATAATACTGACCTGGGGCTGGGATATGAACAACAGTATACTCATAAATTAAGGGTAAAAACAAATTAAAGGCAATAAGGGAGAAGAAGAGGAAGTAGTAATCCATAAATAGAATTGCACTTGGTGACGTTGCTTCTGGGGCCTCCTTGGCCAGCAAATTTTGGGACTGGAAAAAGGATTTTTTTCCCCTAAAATTTATGCAAAGCACAGAATAAATTATGAGTGATAGAAAATTTTTTGACCATTTCAAAAGGGCTACAGTTATTGAATTGCGCTGCAGAAATGTCTTCAGACAATTGCTTAGGATTTTAAAAAGAAATCAGCCATTTAGGCATATGTCCCAACGAACTTTTAATATCCCTTGCCTTAGCACAGCACTGCAAAGTGGCCTGAATGCAGCAATTTGCGGGATTTGGCACTGTGAGCCCCGCAAGCACTTAGCAAAAGCAATTGTGTAGCTCTATTGAAAATCCCGCATATCATGCTGTGGGGAGCCAGTACTTTTTATCTGTCGGCACTGTTGGTGACAAATATTAAAATAAAAAGTATGACACTATAGGTGCTTCAAAATTCAAACTGCAAGTTTCCTACTGTGGGACTTCTAACCATGTAATAAAGTGCAGGGAAGAAAGCAGAGTTCAGACCCCATGCTGTAATAAAGGCAAGGAAATCTTAAGTGTTCAAATACATAATTCATTCTCTTCTGAGACTTTCTACCAGGTTTCTCCCAGTAAAGATTTTAATTTGTGCCTGGATGATACAATCTTTAATTTCTCTTTTACCTCCAGAGAGAGCTGGCAGAGCGCTGGGGCAGCTGTACCCATTGTGGTGGATGAGAACAAATGGTCAGGATGGGTCAGAAGCTCCTCTACAGCTGGGAGGGGGTGACAGCCCTGCAGGGCCAGCCCAGGCACAGGAGAAGGAACCCCTGGCTGCCACTTACTGTGAAAGTGTCTGCAAAAAAGTCACTACAGCAGTCAGCTTTGTTTGTTTCCCACAGAAATGCTTTGCACCTTAAATAATACCTTCCTCCAAGGATCTCAAGGCACATAGCAAACACCGGCTGAGCTTCATTTTCCTGTGGGGAGGTAAGACCCTGTTCCCACCTCTTCTTTTTCTGTATTTTCTGCTGACTTGAAGACTCTACTGCCATTTTGTTACACAGTTTTCAAAACTGGAATTTGAAACATATAACTTTGAAATATTTTATTAGCTATGATTATTAGCCTTGAGCATTTACTGCTTTATTGCATAAATATTTTTACCTCTATTTTAATAAAATTTAATGTAAAGAACAGTGCAATAATAGCAAGGGAGAAGAAACTAATGAAAAATTGGAGACACCTTTGCTTGTGGGAGGAGTACACATAAGCAACAAGTGGCTAGGAAGTTACTGGCCATCTAAATGAGCAAATATATCCCTGCTAAAAGTTCAGTGAAATCACTGCATTAATATCAGGGATAAATTTGGCTCAATTGTGAGAAGAATGCATGCATCTCACTCTGCAGTGGTCATTTGACCTAAATTATATACATTGATCTGTGTGCCCCCCTGGTGTTAGCGTACCAAATTGACTGGATTACATATTCAGATGTAAAGCTACAGGAAAGTGCCTTTGACCCATTTATGTTTTCAAATCCAGCCTCTCAAGCCTAGCTATTTTCTTTTTAAACCCTGTTCTTTTTTCATTCCTTCTCCAATACCTTCTTAGGGACTGGCATCCATCTCATCCCAAGCCTGGTGGAGTGCTTGGCAGCCAATGCTTTAGAGACTCTTGTCTTAGCTGGGGTTTGGTCTTCCCAAATAGGGTAATTCAGGCAGCAGTGTTTGTAGTCATGGGATCTGTGCACTTTTGCTCCCTTTCCTAGGAGGAATCCCAGAAATCCTTTGCATGTTCAATCTTCAAAACATTTTTATATTAATAATTGGTCTTTTACAAAACAGTTGGAAAAATTGTGCCCACGTTGATGCTGCTGAGAAGGCTTCTATAGATGTTGGAGAAGCTTGGGCCTGCAGATAGAGGCAGAGGACATGATGTTTCTGTCTGGGTCTCCAGAAGCAGAGGATGTTGGATCAGGAGCATAGCAGGGCTATCCCATGGCAGAACAGGACACTGCCAAAGCAGGCTCTGGGCATCTCAGCAAATTTCCTCCATGGTGCCAGCTGGTCCCAGGAAGCCTAGAGCCTCAGTTCCTGTGCCTAGACTTGCTTTTTCAAGAAAATATTAACATTATTCCATGCTGCTTTTTAACAGCTCTACGGGGTAGGGAGAGTTAACTCTGATCCTTTTACTGCAAGACAGACTATTAGTTAGAAGCATGAGCTGGGTCGAAATGTGTTAAAACAAACAAACAATTAAAAAAAAAATTAAGCATCCTCTGCCTACTTCAGTTTAGGGGAAAGGTCTCTCTCACTCTACCTGCTCAGAGGCTACATTGAGGCTCTTTGACTATGCTCTGAGACTTGCTGACACTACTGATTCAACACTGTATCAAGACACTCCAACTGTGATCTGAGACCTGGAGCAGAGCGGGAGCATCTTGACACAGTGTCAAAACAGTAGTCAAGAGCGCGTGGACGCAGCACTGAAAGGCTTTTGTCTCCCAAATGAAAAGGAACTGGATTATTTTCATCTTTTTTTCCTTTTTTTTTTCTTTTTTTTTTTTCTTTTTTCTATTAATGGTAGCTTTCTCTTAAATAAAAATCCCCACAGTTTATTTGCAGGAAGAAAGCATGACATGTTCCCCCCCGCCTTTTTGTTTGATAAAGCAAAGTGACAGACAATGCCTTCACTGTACAATGCACTTCACTAAAGCTTCACTTTACCTCTTCAGCTTTGGAGAAGTAAAAGGCCATATTTGAAAATCATTCCAATTTGGGAACTAATAGAGGTTAATATTTTCAGGATACTGCGCATCATTTATCTGTGTTTCTTTGCATTTTTGTGTTTGTTGTATATTTTGGAATGTACAATAACATAGATTTGATCTGCCTTATAGTTTTGGACAGAGCATTGCTCACCACCTTCTCCACAAAATTCAAGCTATAATACCTGTGAATTCAGTTTTGAGTGTTGACCAATGTTCAAGAGAAGAAATTAGTTCAATTGTCAGAATGTGACGATGCCTGCTGAGACAGGTTTCTTTTCTGCAGATGACATGGTCTTAATGCTACATGGACTGTGACTTTATAACAGGTTAAACTCATTTATTTAAAAAATGACAATACAATTGAATTTATGTTTCCTTGCTGGGGTCACAGGTACCAAGGAATTAGCAAAACCATCTACTGAATGTTTTATAGATGACAGTGTTTTTGCTGAATGTTAAATGAAAACAATCCATTAAAATAAAAAATGAAAATTCTTTTTGTTTCCTTTTCCTCTTGGGCCTTCCCAAAAGGAGGTCGACACCGACCCAGTTTGAAAAATACTTACCTAAGCCAATCACTGCCCAGCATGTATTCCCTTGAGCAACCGGAGTGGGCATGATGCCATCTGAACAGATGGGCATTACTGTAGGCAACCAAGAGACCATGCATGTGAATCAAGTATGGGTGTTTACAGCATCATTTCCCTGATGAGAATGTCAAAATGGCAGCCCAGTCCGAGCCTTTGGCTCAGTTCACTTGCATTTCACTAATTCAGCTCTAAAATGGACAACTTCATGAAATAAATTATTAACATTAAGTTAGGTGGTTCTGATTTTACTCCATTGAATTGGGCAGAGCAAGTGGGTAGTGGACTTGCTGAAAATACCATGCCTAGCTCCTATCTGTAGCAGAGGGTGTTTGTTCTTTTGTGAAATGGGGGCGAAGAAGCCCCCTTGTCTGTGCCAGGTATAACATAACAAACAGGCCAACACATCAGTACTACAGATGTACTCCAAACTGAAAGGAGGAAACTTTTTCACTTTTTTTTTTTTTTTAAGGAGGCATCTTATTTCAATCAAAATTAAAACAGTATAAAAGGAGACTTACATGCATGATGTATTTGAATACTATCCCAGTGCAAGGTCAGCTCCTAAAAGGCTCACATATTGAATTAGGATTTCACTGCTATCCTAAAGAGAGATGCACATAAATGATGCAATATTTCTGAGCCCAGCAGTCATAGCAACTCCTGTATCTGTTGAATGAAGTGATTTCTACCAAATTGTCATTGGAAGTTCTCTACCCTCTGTTAAAAAGAGAACTTCAAGTACAGAAAATAAAGACTGGAATTTGAATATTAAATCAACACCTTTATCTACTTTAACAAAAAAAGCTGTAAGATATGTATCCTGGAAACTTGATTTAAAGTGTATGTCTTGAATGCTGTAATTATTTTGTTTTTCTTTTGGGGATCTGTTGTATTTTCTTCTTGCCAGCTTCTGTGGCTTGTACAATGCTAACTGCTTATGTACCCTTCATTTTCAGATGTGGTAATCTACATAACCTTTTGCTTTCCTAAGTGGCTAGTCAGCCTGAATTTGAAAAAATTTGCATGCTGAACCATCAGTACCAGGTATAAAATACTTAATTACATATTTCTTTCAGGAATAATGCAATATCTTACAGATAATAGCTAAAATTTCTTGTGTTTTATAGTTGTTTCTGGTTTTGTTTGGAGTTGTTTTTGTTTTACTTACATAAGCTAATTTTTTAATCTGCTAGGAAGTACCTGTGAGTTTTACATCTAATCCTATCCTTTAGTTGGGGAATTCAGAAAAAAAGAAGCAGCTTTTCAAAAACTGTAGGATTAAAATGCAAATAAAATAGTGCTTTTCTAACACTTGGTTGGAACAAAGAGTATCTGAAGTGTGTAATTTTCTGTATGCAAATTATTTAATTATTTTCCTCTCTTATTTCAAACTATCAAAATCAACATTTTCATTTGTCTTCTATACTGTGCTGTGATGGCCCCACCTTCTGCCATTAGACTTGCTAAAATGCTCTGATACCTTCTTTTTCATTTTCTAGGGAGCATAATGTTTATTTTCTTGCTCAATGTCATGGTAACAGAAAGATTTCCCTTAAATTGTAGCTAAGTTTGTGCTTTAAATGCAAGCAGGGCAGGTTGGAGAGTGCAGTATATCCCATGTGGAAAGGCAGCACTTGCTTTCTGGGTGCCAGCACATACTCCCAGCTGTTGCTGTTGCTGTGGGGTCACAGATGCAGCTCACACTGAATCAGTTAAAAATGTAGCAGCTATGCTTGGGGACACAAGCTCAAATTTTCAGGGCCTGATTATTCTGTTAGTTTCATATGTGCAATTCCCACAGAAGTCAGCAGAAGCACTACATGCAAACCTGATAGGCTAATTTGGAGCCCAGAACTGCAAAGGATGTAATCATACATTTGATTTTTGTGGGTTCTTGGGGTGTAATTCTCACCCATCTCCATGATATTGGGATTTTCCACAGCTTTTGAAGATTTGGATGAAGGCAAAAAATATTAGGTTACTTGTGGTATTTTATTTTCAATAATCAGGGGAAGAAAAAGAGATCCGAAGCAAATGAGTTCATATTGGACCAGCCCAGAGTGAAAAATGTGTTCTACAGTGCTCTGAAAACTGAGCTAAGAGTGATACAACGTATGGCACATTATGTGCAGGGAAAGGCCCCAAGGGATGAAGGCAGACTAATCAAAGGAATAGCTAATGGCCTAGAAGGAGAACAGGGAACAACCTGCTTCTTACAGAGCCCCCTCAGCTCAGAGGGCTGGTGTGAAGACTGCTGGGACCCCAGCCCAAGGTATCAATGATTTTATCCAAAATAAGTCAAGTTCAAGACAATTTTTTTATGTCTATATATTTTACTGTTTTATCAGAAATTTCTTCCACACAGAAAACAGATACAAGTATTGGGGCTGAACCACCACTGCCACATCTGCACAGGCTTCTATAACATTACTTATGCCTGTACTCCCATAGCACACCAGGGGTAATACTGCTGGTCAGTTTTGCCTGCTGACTGATCAGCATTTTAGGGCAAATAAAATTGTCAAGTAAAATGGATTTAGCACTGGATCATTAAAAGATGATCTGAAGATGACCAGTAAGCTGACACTTGTTTCAATAAGCAAATGGAGGCCAAAGACATCTTTAATATGATGCTCCCAGTGTCAGTATTAACTCTCTTTCTCATCCGTTTTCAGATTAATGGGAGTGAGAAATCCAAGAAAGAAAGTGGAGGCTGGAGTGATGCTGATTACACTGGAAGGTCTGGTAGTTGATGAACTAATGGAGAACAGAATTACAGACATCCATAAGAATTGAAGGAGCCTTACAATAACAAGGCAGGGCAGGCAGTGCAGCCTGCACAATGGAGAACATGGAAGTTCACTTTGGGAAAAGGTCAAAATACAGTCTTAGGAATCTCGAAGTTTTTTAGCTTCCCCAAATACACTAAGTAATATTTGTAGGAGATGAAAAAAGCTGTTTGCATCAGGGGCTATTAGTGATCAGTTTTCAAACTGTTTGAATCATTTTCCTGTGGTGACAGCAGAGGACTGTGGCACTGAAATAAAGATATTTTCAGCCTGTAACACTGAAAAAAAGCTGGTGCAGGGCCAAGGGTATTTAAGGCTTTTTAATAAAAAGTTATGTGTAAGATGGATACAGTACTAAATGGCCCCGAGGACGAGGGGGTAAGGTAAAGTACAAGAATGAGTTAAAGGTAAGGTACTTAAAGTTTATATTGATTTACCTGGGTACGGATAAGGGAATTAGTGCCAGGAGCCACATCCTGCTCCCTAGGTGCTGAGGAATGGGAGACATGGCAGGCCATCAGGTTGGGAATCCCAGTTTAGGATCAGGACAGCTTTGTTTGGAGTTTTGCCTGAGGAGAGACCACACTCATCTCACCTGTATGATGCAGTTGCTCAACATATCAAGGACTGATAAATAGTTTTAAAATTTAAAAAATGCAGCTTCTGTTTTCATCTTTGAACAGTTGTTATGTAGAAAAGCACCTTGCAAGATGGAATTCTGGCATCAAATACTCCAATATTAGAGTAGAAGCTGTAAATGTCAACTGTATGAAAGAGAAAGATGATTCTCTGAGAATTTAGTTTGTGCATTCAGCACAAATGTAGAGAACAGGTTTGAAAGATGGGATACTTGGCTTAGGAAAGGCATAAACCAGGAGTGGAAAAGGTTGGAAAGAGAGCAACAAGGGATAGCTTGGTAGAGTTACAAGTAGGGTTGATGGGGAGTGAGATTGCTGAACCTGGATTCAGAAATGATCTTAAATAGTTGGCTATGTTCCTGTAGTTTATTCAGGACAATTCCAAGCCTATACTGCAAAATTTTAAGTGTTGAATGAAATCAAGAAGGTGAGCAGGGCAGACAGTCTATATTGTTAGGGAAAGCACTAAGTGAAGCACAGCAAAAAAGGAAAGCTTATGGGTGGAGAATAAGTAGTCTGATTTTTAGGTTAGTGAGCTGAAAGCAATGGTGGGATGTCCAGAAAAAAAGAGTCAGAAAGCATCAGAGATACAGAGATAGATAGGGAGAGGTGAGATGAGGAATCAATAAAATAAACCTGCTGTATAGTCTTGAGAAGGGTTCGGTTACCTTAATAACTAGTATGGATGAAGGAGAAAATACAGAAAAAACATGAGTGCTGCTGACATGTACTAGAAAAAAGCTGAAGGTTACCAGAGGAAAAAACAGGGGTCTGTCAGAATGAGAATAAGAGATTTGCTTTGGACAGAAGCAAGGATTTATGTTATGAAGACTGATTAGGGAAAACAAACCTAGTGTGAAGACCTCTTGATATGGCCAAGATGTGATCTTTTGAGGAAGAGTTTGTAGAAGCTTTCTTAGGGGAGAAACAATGTTTAACATGTGGAACAATTAGCCATAAATTAACTTATCAGGGACTTTGGCAGTTAGATATTAAAAGCAGGTCCTAGTGTGCCTATGTATATGTGTACATATATATATATATATATATATATATATATATACATGCTGAGGCTGTCCCTGAGCCCCAGGGTGGTTCTGTGTGAACCCCACTACCCCAAAGCAGCAAGGGGGCAAGGGAGTTGTCCTCTGCATGTATTTTGTACTGCAGCTATTCTGAATCACCAGTGATTTTAAGTTCCTGTAGGAGGCTTATTCCTACAGGGAGTAATATAAGCAGCAGATGTTTGCAGTGACACAAAACAGCCTTTCCAAAGAGGCTACATTTTTTCAACCCAAATATGTTCCTGTGTGAGAATGGCAATGCAGAGCGACTGAGGATGTGCACAACCTTGTAGTGTGAATTTCCAGTGCACATATAGATTCTTTTTCTGTGAGGACAGCTAGATCTTATAGCTGTGTCTCTTTCATTCTGGTCCTGCTCTTTGCAGAGGTTTGGGTTCTGGTTTGTGGGTGGCTTGTATTTTGTCATTGGTCTTTCACTACATCTCTGAGGTAATTCTGGACAGGTGATTCTGCACAGGTGATTCTGTTAATCTCTGGACACAGAGCCTTCACAGCACTCAACGAGCTCCTACATGGCTCCTTCTTCCGTATTATAGGGCAAAGATGAGTTTTCTCATCATGTGACAACAGTGACAGGGACATTTGGTCTACTGTTCTGTTCTTATGAACATTCTGTTCATATGATAGCATAGAAATTCTCCACAGCTGTAAATAATTGTTTTTCCTTTTTAAACTAGGGAATAAAAGCAAACCTTAATAGCCAGTGCCAGGTAATTCACGCAGCATGCATAAGTGTGTTTGCTTCAGAGTAGAAATTGGACAGAGGTAGACAAATAAATACAAACTAAAAGCACTCTTTTTGAATTTGTTTTGCAGATGTCATGTCATTGATAGCTTTTACTTGATGCTGCTATTAACTACACAATGTAAAGTGAAACCAGGATTTGGAAACTGTGAATACTTACTCAAGAAGATGAGTGAGGAAAGAAGTTTCAGTGGGAGACTGCAAGTAAAGTGTGTTAATACTGCACTTAACTGTGTCTTGTTGTGCAGATCATGGCATTACAGGCAGGTATTTTTCGACACCTTGCTTGGAGTAACTGCTGGCTCCTGGTGAAAAGGGCTGCACTGCTTGTTTCTGCTACCGCTCTGCTTGTTTTCCTTGCCTGTCCCTTTCCATAAACTCTAGTGCTGGTGTGGCAGAGGAAAGGTTGGTTCAGCAAGCTGGTCTGATGGAAAGCTGTCCTCCTCAGAATTAAACAGAAAGTAGAGTCTTCTGTCATGCACGGGAACTGAACTGAGTCATATGATGATTGTGTCCATATGGTGCCCAGAATCCCATGTGAGGGAGGGGCTGGAGATCTGCTGCTGCTTGTGGGAGGAAAACATGGGAGTAGAACCATCCCTTTGGTGGTAGTCTGAAGTTACTCTGGGTTGATTAAAATAGGAAGTCGTTTGTCACTCTTGAGGCAACTGAAAGTATGGGACAGGTCAGTATAAAGTCACCTACATTTGGTGGTGCACACACAGCTCTTGATGTCTGCATTAGGGACTTTTGGAAACAAGTTTTATAGAAACAAGTCCAAGGTGGAATTAGCTTTTGGTGTGTTATTGTGTATAAAAAGGAAAACAGAAATTTGATAAGTTATTTACAAAACCAGTAGTCCAATGGGTGATTTGCTTTTTAAAAAATGCACTAATGCACTACACCTGTTGCTAAAGAGCTGTTATAAAACTCTCCTGGTCTCTATGATGGTGAAGTCTTCAGCAGTGTAGGCCTGGGTGAGAAGTGGAGCTATGTTCATTCACTCAGCTTTTATGCATGCCAGAATACAGACCTTCAGCTGCTTTTCCCTATTTCCTTCATAAGATCCATTGTTTTACGCATAAAATGTTACAGCTATGAGCTTTAACAGCACAGATCTGTAGCTGTCACCAGCATCTGTTTTTTAAATCCTTTTATGTATGCTCATATGTTTGTCATATAAGTTGCTTATTTTTAAATTACTACTGAGTCATTATTTCATGTTATTTGGGGGCATAAGCATCATGATTCAAGAGAGCCATGATACAAGGACCTTGTTCACACTGAAGATTTCTTTCTGATAATGGACAGTTTGTGATGCTCCCTGTAACAGCAAGGGTAGGGGAATTGCTCCACTTTGAGGCTTTTGAGTTCTGTCAAAAGTACTCCTTTGTTGTTACTGCTTAAATCCTGTAAACACTTGTTGCTCAAAAGTGGCCCTCCTTCTGTCTTGAGTATTTTGATTTTTCCTCCTCTTGTAGGGATACACATAACAATGCTTTTGTTATGTATGAGGAGGTAACATTTCTCAATAAAACCAGCTGTGTGTGCTCCTTAGACTCCTAATCCTCTCCTTCAAATGCTCAAGACTCATCTAATGGGCTTCATATTACAGCTGTTCCCTTAACCTTTTATTTTTTTAAAGCGGTCCTGGTTATTTTCATACTTTAATATCGTTCTGTTTAATTTTTGTGATTCATTTTGGTTTGTGAGAAATGCTTGCATTTCTTTTCTGCCTTGCTGCAAATGCTAACTTCTGTGAAGCAAAAGAATGTGTCCTTTTCCCTATTTAATTGTGGAACTTCCTGACCCTATGTTGAGCAACCCTTCTTTCTGTCCAAAGATGAGATCTCCACAGTAAGATCTGAACATGGGAAGTTTTGGGGTTGGATTTTTTGTCTGTTTGTTTGGTGATGGACTTGTTTCTTTGTGGATTTAGGGTAGGGAGGTTGGTTGGTTTGTTTTTAGTTTTTGCCTAATGTTCATTAAACAACTGAGTTTCTTTGGTGCTGAAAAGTGTAGTGAAATATAATGAAATGCAGTGTATCTGTTATTCTAATGTAAGTTTTTAATGCTGTTTAAAATCTGAGTGGCTATATGACCTGCTGACATGCTTTACTGTCTGTGAAGAAAATCAAGAGTGTTTGAAGTCCAGAAGACAAGCTGAAAATGATGCTTCCACATTAAAAATAATTTTGTATGTGGAGAGTGCACTAAATATTGCTTTCCTTTTCCTTATGATAGCCCTGACTCATTTTTAAAATAACTTTTTAATTAATTTCAGTTGGAACTTGTCACATGACTGTTTTATGGACATTCTTAATGGTACTTTGATTCCTTCTTGTACAGTATTATAACTATACTTCTTTTTTTTTTTTTTCTGGCTCTGTATTGCCTGTTTGCCCTTCAGGCTACACAGATTATAAAATGAGATTTCTCTGTGTCTGGCTACTGATCTGCAGTCTCTTTTCTGTCCTCTAATCTGCTGTTCTTTAGTACTTTGATTCCTTATGTTCTTGGGTGGCCTTTCTTATCCCTCTCTTTTGGATTTAGTGTTTTCTCTAGTTTTTCCGAGGCTGCTTTCTCAATGTTCATTGTCTGTTTGGCATCAGCATGATCTGCAGCTTCGCTCTTTCTTCCTTTCATCCTTCACAAGATCTCTGCTGCATATGGTGGACCACCTTTCTTTTAAACTGCTTTAGCAAAAGCTCTTTCAAAAACTTAAACAATCTCCAATCTACCTTCTTGCCCATTCTTATCCTCACTGTTCCCTCCCCACTATGCTCCTAGTTTGAGATCTGTCAACTCTGCATGACTAAATCAGTGTAAATAGGCTTGGCAAATAGTTTTGGGTTCTTATATGTTGGCTCTCCCTGGGTCCTCAGATTTTTTTCTCCTCCCTCTCTCTGCTAGAAAACCTGCTCTTTTCTCTCTCTCGGCATCATCTCTTGAGCACTGTCTCTTTCTGTCCTTTTTCTGTCTTTGTCTGTTGTCTCCAGGGTCTCCACTGTCACATCATACAGTTCTTCCATCATATCTGGCATTTCTGACCTGATCTTCCTCTCTAGCTTGCCTGCATTTTCTCATTAGTTACAGGCGTCCCCTGATTCTGTCAGACTTTTTTTTTTTTGGTAAGTTATTTCCTACAGCTTTTTAAATTTTTTTTTCCCTGTGACTTTTAAAAATTTCCTCTAACAACTAAAGCAAACTCGTGGGGTTTTTGTGTTATCTTGCTTGCTTTCTTCCTTTTTTGTTTTGCATATTGACTTGCTGGAGCCATTCTGAAAAGCCTCCAGACCATCCCATTCGTAGTGTTTAACACCAGTGCCATCTGGATATCCACAGCTGCAGAAGAAGGCTGAGGTAGCATGTTACCCTGCCCTTGTGATTTGAGAGTTAACATAAAACTATCTACTGGCCATCATGATGCAATATTTAGGTCCTTTAATATGATTTGCAGTACATTTGCTTCATTGACTGTTTACGTTGTCAGCGTGGTGCCTTGAGCTTCCAGTTGCACAGCTTTAGCAATCTTCACTTACTGACATTCTCTTTCCTAGGGCCAAGTTTCCCAGGAGATTTTCCTCATGTGACACAATCTTCTGGAAACTAGAGCGCTGAAATCTCTTAGCAAAATTAGTTCATCAGGCTTTAGTACTGGGTGACCTCACTGTGAAACAGCCACTAAAATACATTTTATGTGTCCAGATTGTCTGGGTAATTCCGTTAGTATCGTTCTCATGGTAGCTGAGCAGGTAGATTGTCTTATTATCATGGTGCCTGAATTAAATTTAGGCTAATTTCGTAGATGGTAAACTCTGCTGCTGCTATGGGTTCCATGTAATTCTTCACTTCCATAAACTTCTCTGTTTTTAATGTGAACTTTTAAAAGAGAAATGCAATTATCTTTCTCTTTGTTAACAGCTTTGTTTTTTAAGTAATACACACAAAATTAATATAAATGTAGGTGATGTACTGTCATAAAAGTAGGAGAGCTGTTTCTTAAAAAATGTTTTCTTAAAAGATGTTTTTTCCAGAAATATCTTTGAATTAATATTTCACTCTTTTGATGCTGCCACTTTTATTGGGACAGTTAAGATTGACAAGGATGGGCATGGTATAAACTTCTTTATAGTGAAACTGAGCAATTAATCATTTTTCACAATAGAAACGTAGCCAATCTGTGCATTGTTTTATCAAGTTTTCTTTTGAAATACACTAAACTTGTGTTGCCTAAAATCAAGTGGACTCTAAAAAACTGAAAATAGTATTTTGTATTTTAAACTAGGCAAAAGGGCAACCTTGGATGGGGAGATTTGGATAATTATAACACTTTTTATATTTTTTTCTTTTTTTTTTTTTTTATTTTAAGTTTGAGATGTTGAGTGTATCAATGTGAAAGGGGATGAAGGTTCCAATGCCAGTCGTGCCCCAAGGGTTCTTCATGACTGGGGATTTCTTTGCCTTTTTCCAGTTCCAGCCATGTCAGGTAAACAGTACAGGTTTAGTTAGTTTCTAATTAATTAATTTCTAATTTTTCTGTGAAGATACAAGTTTTACCAGTACTCACTGTGTTTTACTTTTGTTGGTTACATTGCCTTCAGAATTGCCTTTATCCTTTCACACAAAGCAACAAGCTGAAGTATGCTAAAGTGAAATAAGCTTTTATGAGTCTCATTTATTCCTTCTCAAGTTTTTAATAATTTTTTTTAATGCTGGAGCTCCTTGACAGAAAGATTTCATGATGTTACCAGGAAGTAGTCACATCCTCTCCATTTGCCCAGAAAATCCCCTGCTCTTAGAAAAAGCTGCAGGAGGTAGACTATTTCCAGTAAAAGCTTTGAAGTTTAGCAGTTGTGTGTTGTGGAATGCAGAATCTTAGAATGGTAACTCTAATTTACAGGCTTGGCTACTGTTACTATTGTAACAATATTTGCTTTAAAGGGTAAAAAAAATCCAAACACATGAGTTTGGGGAAACAAGAAGGTTGCTATATCAAATCAAAAAGAACAGCCTACCGTCCTGACCAGCAGAGTTGTTTAGCACTTCTGGAGCTGCATGCTCATGCTGAGGGAGGCAAAGATTTTGAATCCCTCTGGCCAGGCTGCCTGTGCCTAAGGTTCCTTCTCCCAAGACATCAGAGTGTTCCCAATGGATGTCCCTGCTCGAAGAAGGGTTCGGTTGCAGTGCATCTTCTGCTGCTTTATACACCTTATAAATTCTCTTGTGAAATCTGGCACACTGTATTGGTTACTAAATTATTCAAGGGGAGATTTTTTGACCCAGTTGAGAAAAGAAAACTTTTACATGATGCGCTGGCAAGTGAGTATGAGGAGAAAATAAGACAATCTCCTTGGTTTTCTTTTGTAAGGAAAGAGTATATTCAACTGATAGCTTGTTCACTAACTGCATATGCTATTTTCTCAGAAGGTGCTGTCTACAGCAGGAATACTCATTGCTTTCACAAGTAGAATGGTTTTTTAATATTAAAATAATTCTATTAATTTACCAAAAGAAATTAAAAAGAGGGAATAAAGCTTTAACTGTCTATTGTCAAATGCAAAATCCTTGATTTGTTAAAAGGACCATGTAGAGAGGAAGCATTCTGTTTTAATCTCTCTGAGTTCTGTTAAGCAGCAAAGAACCACTACTTTTGTGGTGCAGAAGTCCACAGATCTGGCTCTGTGGTGAGTATCTCCTGTGGAGATCTTGCTCGAGGTTGGAAAAGTTCATACACTGAATCAGTAGGACCCAATTATTAGCCCTTTTTCCCCCACCATCCCAATGTGTGTGTGTGTGTGCACATGCTCACCATAGCAGCCGCAGCCACCAGTCCTACATACACTCCTGGCTGAGAGCAGTGCTGAAGCTTTTTAATTTAAAGATCTATGTTACTTGTGGGGGTTATAGTTTACATTTAAAATATCATCAGCTTCCACTGTAATGTAGAACACAGAACTGCTACTGCATTTTCAAACAAGGTATTTTCAGCAGTAACTTTTGCTTTAGCAAGTATTCAAACATTCATGAAACCCCCAAAACAAATAAACCCCTTCTTCCCCAGGCTAAACACATAGGATGTAGGAATAGCTATAACCTGATTCCTTTCCATTTCACCCAATCATTTAACAGTACACGCTCAAGTGTTTTTATAAATTGATTTCTGGGCCATGCCAGATACCTTTTTGGAGGGGCCCTGCAAGGAAGAGGCATATGAGCTTTGTGAAGTACCCTTCTAGCAGCTAGCACTCTCCTGCTCTTCCCCTTGTTTGTAAATCTGACAGCAGGACCTCATCCTACATGTACAATGTTGGCTGATCTGGAATTTTGTAATCCTTCTTGAAGCTCAACTGTCTTTTTAGAATTTTGAGTGTGTTCTGGATGATGTTCATTTTTTTTTTGTTTTGTTTTGGAAGAGGGGTATGTGTGTAGTTATCCCAAGAAAATAATTTAGAAACCACTTTGCAACTTGGTGGCAAGCAACACTTTTTTTTCTTTAACAGCTCTCAGAAAAAATTGCCTGAAGTTCAGCAATGTTACTGTTACCAAAATCTGCCTGGTTTGGTGCATAGGATGGTGCCCCCAAACAGTGGTTATGCTATTAATTTTATAATGAATATGAAGATCACAGTGCTTTGTGATTATGGCAGTGGATTATGATTTGGGGCATTTGGCTTCTTTCTATTGCATTCTTTCAACAAGAACTTAAATGAGAGAGTTAACCTATCTTTCTCAAGCTTTTAACAAACACTTGCAGTAGTTTCAGATGTGAACCAGACTTAGGTATGACTTCTTCGCTTCTACCTATATAACCCTGACTCTTTGGTGCATTGTCTTGCTTTAGCTTTGAGATTTTTTTTATTTGCTGGATGATGGGAAATATGTCAGTCCTCCTTTGAGAATGGCAGGAAAGATGTTTTGAGAGATTATTGGAATTAAAGTGATTTAACAGGCACCTTAATTGCAAAATACTTAACTTTGACATTGCACTTCCCTAAGCATTATAACCATTCTGTGATCTAGTATAGTGTAGATACCTCATTAAATGACTTCTGAACAATATGGAGATGGGAGTAGTTTGTAGGTCATTGCTGAAATGTGTGTTACAGCCCATTACAGGTGAGCAGTGCCAGCGAATCTTGAGCTCTTCATTGTACTGATCATTCCAACATTTGCTGAAGAGTTTTGTAGGCTTGCTGCTTTTGATGTTCTTGGTTATTATTCAAAGGCTCTTTAAATAAATACAGGAATGCACAATAGATTTTGAGTTTCTGTGCCCTGTTTGCGATGCTGAGTTTAAAGCAAGGCAGCAGAATGGTGAAGCTCTGCTGGGTCCCTAGCAATGGTGGTGCCTCAGCCTTTGGGAGCTTGGTAGCAAAGCTCTGGTTACCTTGGTCAGTGTCTGTACTTCAGTGGTGTGGTGCAGTGTTGGCTGGGCTGTCCATGGGAAGGTTTGGTTGCTGCTTCAGAGGAAGGGGGTTGTGTCTGAACTGAGCCCCATCATTGAAATTACTTGTCACCTAAGGAAAGTTTGAGGAATCATGCTGGACAGTAGCATGGTGACAACCAAAGACTCCTTGAAGTATTTTATTAAGTAATATAGCAATTAGTGTGCTCTCCTTGTTTGTGTGGGGGACAGTGGGTGTGGAAGAGCCTAAGCACTGTTTCCATAGGCCTTGTTCTTCCCTAGTTGCCTTATTAATCCTTAGCAGCAGCAGTAAATGACAGCTAGTGCAAATTAAAGCAGAGTTCAGGTTGCTGTCCTGTATGGCGAGTGCAGGGACCTGTGCCCAGTACTCTCAAAGTTTGCTCTTATCACATCCCAAGTAAGTGGACTTATAACTCAGAGCTGTGTTTCACATTTAAGATTATCTCTTTGCATTCTGCAGATCACTAGCTAAAGTGATAGACAATACAAAATTAGCACCTAAACTTAAGTGTGACATTTCTAATGGAAAGGTCAAGGGAGAGCATTTGTAGTTCAACATAAGTTGTTTTTATTGTATGAAACTAGTTTTTATTGTGAGGTTTTCTTAGTTTCTTTAACTTTCATCAGTGATTTTTCAATAAAATTGCAAAGCTGAGTTAGTTCAGGTCCTACATTGTCTCTTAAGTTGGTTAGACAGAAAGTATATATAAACATGTCCTGTTTATTTTTATGCACCCTGTAATAGAGGCTATACAGTATAATTTTCAGGCTCATATTTTTCAACTTTCACAAAAGAATTTGAAGTTACATTAATTTTAATGGGCATGCTATGGGAGATTAACTTTTCAACTTAGAGAAAGATAGTTTTTGCTGTAATTCTTTGATAATCCTTAATAATGGAGTAACATATAAAAGGCTTCTACTAAACGAACAAACCTTCCTTAAAGTTCCAAAACATTTCTTCAGAAGAACATTTACTAACTCTTACATAAACTCCAAAATTTTCATTCTTTATGTTGGGTGTCTGCTTTGAGCTCAGCTTAGTTTTTGATCTTTTACCTTTCTTCATCCTCTTTGCTTAAGATTTTACACTGTGTTTTTTATCTGTACTTCTGGTATTCTATGATCTCTGATTGTTTTATGTTTTCAGGACTCTAGAAGTTTTAGAATATTTCTTTAAGATCACTTTATTCTCACTGCTGTCTGACCATGCACTTTTTTCTTAGTTTTAAAGAATTATGTGTTTCAAGATAGAACTTTCTTTGCTGCGTTTTCTTCTTGCTAAGTAATAAAAAGAAATTTGTGAAGTATTTCTGTCCTCAGCATTTCAGATAATGGCCATGTGACAAGTGGGTAAAGAACAAAGTCCGAATTAAAAAAAACAAACCAAACCAAACCCAAATACTATCATCCTCTATAAATCCAGCCTCCTAAAATGAGAACTGATTTTCTGAGAAGAACTTCGAAATTTTTAAAATATTTTTCATTTATTTTTCAGGAAAAAACCCCTAACATTTAACTTGACTCTACCATTTTGAACTAAACAAGTAGAGGTCACATGAGTTTTGGAGGGGATAGATGTGGTATCAGATTTGAGATGTCATGGTTTTGACTCCTATGTTACTTTTCCTTGTGCTGTCTGAACCTCCTTTAGGCTATAACTGAGGGCACTGGCTGTTGGAACTCTAGACATCTCTTTGTACAGGAAGGTTCTTGTGTGGCAAGAGGAATGGCAAGAGAGGCTGCTGGGCTAAGGTGGCTTCAGCCACTTTAGGCTTTAACAGAATGGAAGAATGCAGCTGTGTGAGCCCATAGGCAGCATGGCCTTCATCCATGACAGAAGCAGCTGAGCTTCAGCTATAAAGTAAATGACTTTGATATTTGGTGCTTAATTGGTGTGCAGAGTAGACAGGGCAGGTTTTATCGAGCTGACTTGCTTAAGTGATGATTAAAAAGCTGTGGGACTTACCTAATAGTAAGCATGCCTAGAAATGCAGAAGTAATTATTTATATTTTCCTCACCTAGTGAAGCAGCAGGCTGATTGTCTCTATTAAAGGTTTTCATTTAATACAAGTCAAAAATGAACGTTTGACATATTTTCTGTTAAAAAAGAGTGTAAGTTTATTAACATTTGGGAGCTACACTAATAAGTGCTGCTGACTATTGCTTATGTTTGTTTTCTAGAAATTGGAAATTCCTCCTGGGGATAGTTCCAGGAAATGTCAAGTACCAGGTTTCTGTTTAAACAACTGCTCTGAAGTGCTCAAACTGGTGCAGGTATTATGGTCAAGACCAATCTTTTGTTCTTTACTTTATATGTGCAAGAGCTTCCTGCAGCTTGATGGGAACTCTGCATGTGTTCTTTATTCTTCAGAAATCTGATTTGCACCAATATTGTAGCTTCATAGCCAGATAATTCTCCCCAAAACAGGAAGCTTTTACTTTGCATTCCTCGCCTAAGGAATGTTATGGGCTATTGCCATTGGGTTTCTGCTGAAGATCTTTCAGGTTTTGTTTCAGGTTTTGGCTGACATGGCCAGCACTGGGCTTTCTGTTGACAGGTGCCAGTGTGTTCTCAAATATTGACTTCCTAGCTACAGAGAGGTGTTAAAACACTAATTATACACTCATGGTTACACTTTAAATTGAACCTGGAAACAGTCACCAATACAACCTGAGGTATGGCACAAATGCTTGCTATAGACAGCATTAAGATTTAAATTAATATCTCTCATAAAGGAGGTGATGATTTGAGGAATTCCTTTTGAATTCCTGTTACCTTTCTTTTTTCCTTCTTTTTAATACAGATTACATTAATGGGTTTCAGATAGAGAAAATACAAGGCTTGAAGAAGGCTTTTTGGTTTGCTTTTATTTACTCGTTTATTTATAAAATGAACCTAGTCCAACACCCAGTTGAATCTACTTGGGTCTAGGTGGCATTGAGCTTCAGTCAGCTTTAACCTTAAAAGAGGACATTGAGCCAAACAGAAATTATTCTGTGCAAAAAGAGAAATTTTGTCTCAACGCAGATTCTGTGTTAGAGAGGAGTACCCATTGCATACTTTCTGAACCTACAATGTCATTCAAGGGATGCAGAAGACACGGACATAGAGCAGTTCACTTGACAGGACATCTAAATCCTGAAAATGGATGCTCACTGGTACTTCCTGCAAAAATAAATTAGAAATAGAGATAGTGCAGCTCTATCTGAATGCCACTTAGAAGCTTTTTAGGAGCTGTCCAGAATTAGGTACAAGTGCTGCTTATTTTTCTCTTGTTTCAGATATAACAAATATTTAATTCTAAAACCTTGCTGAGTCTATGAAATACAAGTGAAAATCTTAGCAAACTCTCTCCAGCCCTTCCAGCTCACCCATACTGACCAGTCTGGCATTGCTCCAAGAGCAGCTACAATTCATAAACTTTAAGAAGCATTAAACACATTGATCACGTTAACCAAGAGAATAAAAGTTGCTGCCTGCTACCATTAGGTTCAGAAACGGCAATCGATAGGGTTCTTTGGGACTATCATTTTGTAGTGGTGGAGAAATTTAATTTCAGACATAATTTTATAACCTCTGCACAACTGTTCTACAATTTTCCATATGCTTTATTTGAATGCCACCCATCAGAAGCTGCCCAAGGCAAGGATGTCTGTCCTTTGCTTTTGACTTTTTCTTTTCCTTCCTCTGCTCAATACACTTGCAGCTGTTACTTGGGGTACACCCAACCGTAGCATGGAGCTGAGTTCCTCCCACAGCTTCAGCCTTCATGAATCAGGAAAACACAGCTGAAACTACTTAATTAAAAACCTCCTTGTTCCCAAGGAGCCCTGCTGACCAGTGCTGTGTTTTTGTAAAGGGAAATTCTGCCTCGATGTCAGGTGTGAGGACGTGTGGTTGGGATCACAAACTCACATCACTCCAAAACGGATGAAGGCCTGAGTCTGTTGGGTACTCTTGTGTTGTTACATCAAGGGTAGGATAAGGAAGAGTGGTCACAGCTAATGGCAACTACACTTTCACCTGGTTTCAACATTCATTAAGGGCATAAGAACATATATATAATGGGTTACAACTTCAGCCCAACGGTCCTGCCAGTTCTGGGAGTTTGTGCAGCAGTAGATGCTTGGGGGAGACATAAAGGTGGTATGTGTGTCCTTTTCTTTTGCCTTCCCACAGTTTGCATTTCACAGACTGTGGTATATTATGCCAAGCTAATATTTTAAAGCCTACTGAATGTTAACTGGTTTTGTTGCATACATCTCCAAAGAAGACACCAGACGGTACCATTTCCAGTGCTGCAGTTTTACAGGTCAGTGATTCTTTCTGAAGAGATTGAAATGTCTCCGTGTACAGTTCCAGCTCAATTTAACCAGGTTAACAGTACTATATCTGCAGTCTCTTTTAGGGAACTTCATGATCTTCTGTAATGGCATGTCTTTTTTAAAACTTATTTCAGCACACTGGTAAATGATGATTGTCCTTGAAGAGCTGTTATAACTACCTCCAGCATTCTGCTGCATGCATGGGGATTGCAAATCAGCTGGAGGTTAAGATATGATTTTCACTTCTTTTATATCCTCTTGGTTTAGTGAAGGTGTTTTTGGAGAAAGTGATTTAGAAACTAAGCTAGTCATTGTCTGGCTGTCTCAGTGTTGCTTTAAGTGGGAAGCCAGTCTGTCTCTTTTTTTGTATGCATTGCTGTTCAACACCTTAGGCTCTGAGCAACACTTTTGCCCTGTGTGCTAACATGATGCAAAGAGAACACAGCTGTAAATTTACAGGGCAGCTGTGATTCTGCTGTACCTCTGAGGGTAGGTTTTAAAGGGCTAAATATCTGTCTGTGAATCAAGAGTACAGGACATGGGCTGTTTTCCTCAATCCAGCTGGGATGTTTTGTGAATTTATTGTCTATAGCAACAAAAACATGGAAAGTCACAGGTGAAGCCAAAATGACCAAGAACCTATTGGAAGCAATCTAGAGAATCAATATCACTGGTGACAGTTTTGTCAACTGTAGGGTGCCTATATCTGTATCCTGCCTTACTAAATAATCAATCTATTGACTGCCACTTTAGACTTGCTCTGTATTCAAGGCACCATGCTTGTGCCTGAGATACAATTAATGTCTGGGACTTGATGAATATGGGGGGAAATCTATTGATTAGGATTTTCCTTTCATAAGAAGGGTGAAGGAAGCATTTTTTTCAATGTGTTGAACATGTGCACTGAAATCTGTTTAACTTCTAGTTAGATAAAATATGTACTCTTTGATTGTAACAAAATGATTACTGTCTCAAAACTACCAGATAAAAGCATATTTATTAAAAAAAAGGATAAATAGACAAGTCTGTCTCTAAATACAAATGAATATTTATATTTTAGCATTGCCTTCTTTCAGTTTACTACTGGATACATACACTTTAAAATTTCTACATTGTTCAGCATTTCCTTAGATGAGACTATGTTACTTGAGTGACTCATAACATGGAGAAAACATGCAGATTTTCTCTGTTGCCAAGAGAATGAGGGAAAGAAATCAAAAATGGCATGGAAACTGACTTAATGGAAGTTTTTTTCTTTACTTTTTTTTTCTTTATCCCCTGTAACCAAGTTTTTAAAAAATCCAATGAGGTTTAAAATAGGTTTATTTCCTTTATTATTTCTTTATGAAGTAAAGAATTCCTGTAAGACTTGTCACAGATGATCCTTTTGCTTTTTTATTAGAATTTGAGGGGGTCTGGAACAGAGTGTGAAAGCTGGAAAATTAAAGAATTTGTGCCAGCATGAGCATAACAAAAACGAATACTGAATATACCAAAGGGAATAAGAGATTCAAAAATCTGAATTTTGTGGATTTCTTTGACTTGTATCTGTGCATAAAATATCTAAGCATATCTTTGGGTAATATTTGAGACAGGAATTTGTTAAAGTCTTAAATTTGAAAGTGTATCACCAGTAAATCAAGCAGGAAAACCAGGGAAGAATAGCCTTAACATACTTTATAAGTTTTCAGTTATGAATCAAATAGATAGAAGAACTTTAAACCTGTCAGACCTTCTTTGGAGACATCCTAGAGCATTGAAAATGTCTCTGTGGACATTTTCCAGAATTCATTCGATACTCTTGTATAAATTTCCATGTTTCTCAGATATTATAACTAACTCCAAATGAGAAATATTCAGACCTCATATTTTTGTACAGTCTGTATGGACTGTATATTAGTTTGAATAGTGAGGAACTCAAGGTAAAGTTACAAATGGAAAGAAAGTGATATAAAACTGGTTGACAAGTTTTTGTAAAAATTATGGCAGTTTAATTTATAGGTCACAGTCAAGTCTTTACCCCTCCTTTTTTTCTTCCCTCTCATGTTTTTGGCAATACCTCAATTGTCTGTTATTGTCCTAGATCTTTCATGCCTTTTCTTTATAACTTTTGAGTCAGCTCTTCTTGCTGAAGGCAGAGTTAACTCATACTCTAAAGTGTTCTAAATGGATTTTTGAAGACTTTAGGATTTTTGAGGTAGCGAGAATATTCCCTCTGACTTCTCTGGTGATACTATTAGATCTGTGGTGCTTCCCTGAGTACCACAGGCTTCAGCAAAGGAAGCTCGTCAACAATGGCTTTTTTAATGAAAGAAGTTGGTAAGTACAGTATATATAATTTTTTTTATTACCTTGTTATAAATCTAGACTGAATGGTGAATGAAGCACCTCAGAAGTTTGTATGGCTCAATAAATTTAAATCAAAATTTCTTCCAAGGCATGGAGAATGCAGTGATGGACATCAGTTTTGTGTTTGGAAAGAGTTTACATCTGTTAGTAGATTTAAATAATGAGTTAAATGGTTTTTAAATGATAGAGTGTGAGGGCATATCCTTTGCATAATTACTTTAAATGCTTTTTTATAGCTTCAGGTTTTATGTTGGTAATCACATTGCTACCTGACAGTCTGCATGCTGTAATCCTGCCTCTTTGATGGCTTTCACCTTGTTGAAGGGGGTATTCATTTGATCTCTCTTTAATTGCAAAGATAACTTCAGTAAAGAACAGTGCTCTAGTAATTCTGAAGTTGTTTGAATGATATGCTAATATTCTATAAGCAATGGATGTTTTCTTGAAACAACTTGTTGGCTTACAGGGGTTTTTGCAAAGTAGGAGTTTTAATAAAATGCTAAGCAACAACTGGGCTAGTTTTCACAATGTATAAGTTTTAGACTCAATGATAGTTCCTTAAGGAAGGGGGATAGAATGTCATTTTCTGAAATGAAAAGACAGTAATTAATTAAAAGATGGTAGAGTGGCACAACTATCTTTTTCCTTTGTACTCATTAAAATCCTTATGTAATAAGTAAATATATGAATACTGCTTGTGTTGTATGGATGAAAATCATACAGTTCAGTCTTTGAAAATGTTTTAGGGCCTTGGAAAATTCTGCAGCTAACCTGGATCACTATTTCTGCAGATTGTCTTATTCCAAGGAACCCTAGACCCCTTGGCTTCAGTTCTGTAAAGCTGTTTTTGATTTCCTGTGGTCACTGAGCAAGCCCCATGCCCAGACACAGAGCTTGCTTTTCCCCTCTCCTGGCTGCAGGATATGGTAATTGAGCTCCAGGGAGCTGTGCTGGGGGAGGCACAGAGCATCCTCCTGGCCTTGCTGTGTTTTTCCCTGAGCAGTGGGCAGGTAGTGCTGCTTTTCATAGCTGAGTGACAGTCACGTTGGAAGGTCTAAAGGGCTACAAAAGCTCTTCCAGCTCTGAAAAGCAGTTCAGATAATGGGCATTATACACCATTTCCAGCTTTGCTTTTTTTTCTCCCTAATCCAAGAGAGAGGTGAAAGACAGCACATTTTAAGAATCAGAGAAACCTTTTATTTGTTAGGATAGCTCCCACATGATGTTTGAAGTAGTGAGATGGGCTCTCAGAGGTGACCTCTGGCAAGCTGAGCTGGTTGGTGTCTCTCCCTTCTGTTGGTGGCTTGTCCCTCTGGAGCAGGGTGCCAGGCCAGCAGGTGTGCCCATGCCTCTGGCACCTCGATCAGCAGCTTGGTGCATTTCTGGACCAGCACGGTCACTGAGTCGTGACTGAGCCAGTGTGACATACGGCAGCACCACCTTTCATGCTCCTGCAAGAGAGCTGAGTTTTCCAGAAATGTGTACATTTATCTGTTCTGAAAGATCCATGCTTTTAACAGCTATCTCAGCTATTGCAAAAGGTTTCTTCTTTTAGGTACACAGATACATTACTTATATACCATGATTGTGACTGTAAATTATTATCTCTGTACAGTTAAATGTGATGTGTTTTGTGCTGTACAGTGTGGCTTTTCTTTTACTTTTGTACCGGCTCTTTGTCCCATGCTTGCTGGGCTGATGTGTATATTTACAATTGTATACAACAGTCTGTCACTAGTAGCATATTTCAGAAGATGAGGGGGAAAATCAACTGACTGTCCTCTAATCAACCCTGGTCAGTAATTTAAATATTTTCCATTAAGGTGAGCTGATTCTGGGCAAATTTGCTCTACTTTTCTTCCTTCCAAGTAGCCCTGCTGTTAGGTTTGGAAAGTCCTATACTGTAAAGTTGGCACCCTGGAAAAATAAAGACAAAAACCACAAGAAGAAGTTCAAAAGAAATACAGACTAAGAATGAAGTTTTCAAGCTACGTTCCAAGGCAAGGACTTTTCATCTTTATACCTTTGAATTGTGAATCAAGGCAGTAAAAGTTACTACTAGGTTAAAGTTTAAATGGCATAGAAAAGGTAGAAAAAAGATTAAACATATTCTGTCTGGACAGTGGAACAAAGACTTTGAATCCTTATCTATGCACCTGTCTATTGAGTATCTAAGTTCCAGGAGTCCCACAGAGGACATGCAATGAACACTCTTATTGTTCGTATTAAGAACTGAAGTAATTGAAAGGAAAAGTAAGGTAAGGAGAATCAGAAATCAGATGTGACTGCCTGTATGGTTAAAAAATAATTTAAAGGGAAAGTGACTATCAAGCAGTTCATATTATGGAAATCTGACCATTGAAGATAGAATAAAAAAAAAATCTATTATTCTTTGAAAGAGTTTTTCCTCTCTAAGTGAGACTTAAATATCATTTGAAAACCAGTAATTTTCACAAAGTGCCTTACTGGCCACTTGTAAAGCAGCAATTCAAATGCATGTTTTTTTGATTCTTTGAATTTGTCTGATAGCTGGGTTTGAGCCATGGAGATTTTTTATTTTGTTTTTATTTTTTTTCCTGTAGAGACATCTATTTTGTGGCATTTTAATGTTTGAAAAATTATGCAGGTATAAGTAAGCATATTAAAATTTAAAACTCTATTTACTTTGGCTTCTTGTTGAATACAGACATATAAGTCAAAATTGATGTGACACCTTTATTTTGCTAAGAGTGTAGTAATCCTAATAATAATTTAAATGTTTTATATTCTGAGTTATTAAGTTGTATTATCTGCCCAAATCTTGGTTTTGGGGTTTTTTGAGCATTCCTTTCAGTTCATTAGATTGGTAACTGCAGTGTATTATATTGAAGATGATTTATGAGCTTATACATGTTAAAGAACTATATAAAAATCTCTTAATTAGATAGAATGAAATCAGTTTGATCGTTATAAATTCTGCATTAAATAGAATTTAAATTATCAATTAGGACTATAGCTTTTGTTTCATTATGTTGTTGGCTATGGTGGGGAGAGAAGGACAGCAGATAGTTACTGTCTGGTGAAAAAGAGGAAAAAGACAACTTACCAAAGAGAATGGAAAATGCTTTTTAAAATAGATTTTTTTTTTTTTTAGCTTTTATTTAATACAGATATTTTGTGCTCTCCAGAAGTTCAACAACTTTCAAAATTGCCTATTGCCACGGTGCTTACTATGGTTTAGGATATATTCAGGAATATATGTGTCTAGGATTGATATGAAGTGTTGCAGTTTCTGTCGTTATCAGATGGTATGATTTTATTTGTGTTATTATCTCCAATGCACAAGGCAAGTTTCTGTTCAGCTTTCATATGTCTATCACAAAGGTATTTCCATTTTAACTTTAGACCCATTCTGAAGGTGAATTATGGCTTTATCATCCATATTTCTCACTGAGGCTCTCAGTCTGATGGCCCAGTTGCCTCAACTTAGAATAAAACTTTGTCATATATTTAGGACTTTGAGCAGGAATCACAACTGATGAGCTGATTGTGTGCTGAAATGTTGTATGCTGCAGCTATGTGGATTTGCTGCACATGCTAGCACTGCCAGGACCAAAATGTAACTGAGTGCATCTGGGTTTTCCTGGGAGGTATTATCTGGATACTGGAAATATAGGCTGAATTTAGAATACAAGATGACTTTGCTTTTCTCTGTGAAAAAACACATACATGAGAATCCCAGACACACAAGGGTCTGTTTTATGAGGTCAGAATTCTTCTGACAATGTGTTTGCCCAGCCAAAAAATCAGCCTGTTCTTTAGACCTTAGTGCAAAACTGAGCAGGTAAACAGAACATACTCTTCAAAACCACCACATAATGTCTCTGTTGGCCTTGCCTTGACTCTTACAGAATGTTGTGTATGTGGGGTTTTCACATGTTTGCTGTAGTTTTTTTCTTGAGTATAAACCACCACTCAATACAGCAGATGTTACCAGTGGTACAAGTGTGTCTGTGTTATCCCATGGTGATGTTTGCATATCCATCCTCTGCATACCTTTAGTCCCTGGAATGCAGTTTAGCATCCATGCATTGACAGTTCCCATGGCATTACAAATTCCTCCCCATCAGCTTCAGGCACACAGTCAGTCCCATCTCACAGGGGTTAGTCATGTGTGATGAACCTTTTTCCTTTGCATCCCAGATTTCATCCCATCTCATCTCTCATTCACACTGTGCTGGAAGGGGCCTGTCCTGTTGCACAATAGTGGCACTTAAGATGTCACCTTTAGAGAAAACCATCATACTTGCTCATCCTGCTTTGCCAGAATCCTCATTACACTGAGAAATGTGGTCAAAAGTCACTCTTTTTTTTCTTACTGTTACCTTTGCTTGGTCGTTGGAGCTGTGCTGGTGTTGAGCTGTTGGAGGCTGTTTTGTTTGGGGTTGTGGTGATTTGCAGAGAGCTGAGGAACACTGGGGAACCCCAGGTTGGTAACACCAAGAGAACATCAAGGGGCTATTAATCGTCTGGAAACTTTAATAGTGAGAAGAGGATAAGAAGAAACTGATGCAAAGAGCTGTGTGCTATCTGACAGATGCACAGGATGAAGATTGCACTTACATGATCTGTGTGAGGTTTTCCTCTTAAAAATTCTTTGAATTATATCGATCCACTGGAATGATTTGACGCTAGTACAGTGCTTTGCATCATGTTACTGAAGTGATTTTTATGTCATTCTGAATATCCTAAAATGGGCACTACATAACTGTAAATGTTTTTAAGTGGAAAAAAGCTTCAGAATTCAGAAATTGCAGTAGTCTATTTGTGTAATCATAATATTACAACTTTTTTTGTTCTCCAGACAAAGAGCACACATATCATGATTACAGAGAAATAAAATAAAAAGTTATTTTTCATAGGTATTTCTATATAAGCCATTTGTGTGTGACAGAAAAGTGGATTTCCATTAAAAACAAGCTTCAGAAGAAGTGAATATGTTACTTGGATGTTATTGATGTGAGCAATTCACTTAATTTGTTCTGCATAACTATTCATTTTGGTTTGAAGAGGGTTTTTTTCTGATTCAAATATCTTATATAAAATGTATTTTTGTCTCAAGTTTTCAGTATAGGCCCACTTATATTATAAACACAATGCAGCTGACTTAATAAATATTTTCAGTTAATACATACACAATGTCTATAAACTAGAGATGGAGTAGCCTGAATAGATGTTTTACCCAGTCAGTTGAAGGGTTTTTTTTCTGCAGTATATCCTAGATGCTGTTCTCCTGTAATCTTTCCAGATTTTAGAAGATGAGCAGTTATCTGTGATGTCCTTCAGGCAAGATGTCCTGTGCGAAGAATTTAGATGATGCTCAAGACAAAATTGAGGAGTACTCTGCTTATAAACAGTGCTAAGAACAGTGCTGACTCCTAAGTGTTAGGAGTCAGTGGGTAGCTGAAGTGCTGACTTTGGGTGATATATGAAAGCAAACTCTTTAGCATGTGTGATAACTATAGATTTGAGGCTGCTTCATGTACAGAAGGGGTGTTACACCTCCTCACAGGCCTGGCTTGTTAGTCAGCTTGGGAAATTACATTCTTATCAAAATTCCACATGAAATTCAGTTGGGATAAAATATTAATCTCTTCTTGTCCTAAACAGCTCATGTTACTACAAAGCTGCTGTGTTTCAGCTCCAAAAGACTTGCATTGCATTAAGTTACTAGATTATTATTTTGTGTGCTATTCAATATTTTTGAATGAAAAGCATTTGCTTGTGTCTCCTTCCTTGCCTCAATCAGTCAGAAATCATGAGCTTCAGAGTATTTTCAAATTTGGAACTTCACACTGGGTTACACAGGAATGGGTACATATTTTAGACAGAGATGAACATGTTTGCCATAATTAAGATGAGAGGTTTATGCCTATTTGTGTAATATAGTATCCCACGTCCTGCTTTAAGAAAGGCTGTGTATGCCTTGTCTTTTTAGCCTGAATTTCTTTCATAAAGTAAATTGCAGCTAGCAGATGAGGTTGCTGTCCTCTGATGACTTTGATGTCTCCTGAGCAGAGTGGTTTTGCCCTATGTACCATAATGAACATAGTATAATTAACCATTGGAACATCTTGCCCCGGTAGGTTCTCTGTCACTTGAAGTCTTGATTGAAACACTGTAATTTTCTTGAGAGACATGTTCTAGTACATCTAAGACCTAAAGTGCACAGGAGAGGTGCTACTCAGTGGAAGTCTATATCCTATTTAACCTGAGACCTCAGAATAAATAGTCCAGATGCCCCTTTTTTTAGCTTTAGAAACCACATGAAGACATTTATGGCTATATCAAGATAACATCCCATGGGCTAATCTGTTTCACTCAGATAACGTGTCACTGAAATGTTTTTTTCTTAGCAGGTGCTGCAAAACAAGGTACTGGGTTCTTTGCAGATTAATAACCAGAGGCTTTCATCAGGTTTTTTCTCATCAGTTGTCTTCCTGGACTTCTGTTTCCAGTGGTCTCCTTGCTTCCCTCTTTAAAATCATCTCCGCCTCTTCCTTTCTTCCTTCACAAAGATGACCTTTTCTGCAGACAAAAAAAACCCCAAAAAACCAGCAACAAAACAAACCTTACTTGCTTCTGTCTAACATAGCTTAGACTTGGTCAAAGATGTTCTATTATTTATTAATCTTGCCAGCTTGGCAAGATTTGCATTTTTATGACTTAGCAAGTTATTTTAGGATCAACTTGATACATGGTTGGATTTGTCATCTTTCTAAATCTTCTTCTTTTGCATTAGCAGAGTACTCTGGGGTGACATACTCTGTGTGTCTGCATCAACAGAACAGAGCAGGTACCAGTGATGGCTTCTTGTAAAGGTACCAGGTTAGGCTCAGTTGGTGGCACAGCTTTGGTCTTGTTCCTGGGGAAGGAGGCTGTAGGTAAAGCTTTCAGTTCACCAGAAGAAATTCAACACCAAAACTGGCCCATTTGTGTCACTAATGCCATATCTATGTACAAAACTCACCCATAATACATAGTTAGAATTTATTACTCTGCAAAATAACTGATGAGAGAAGCATACCTGAATGGATTTATTTAGGTTAAATTGTGCCATGGGAGTGGTTGGAAATTATTTGAAAGCAAAGAAAATTTATATTATAGGGAAGCAAGATTTGAGATTAATTAATCAGTTGCATATGTAAAGTAGGTGTTTGTAATTTGTGTGAGGGGAACTTTGTGTAAAATAGGATTGTGGGGTTTTATTGTGGATTTTTAGCATCTGTTTTAGGGATTGTACACAAAATTTGAGATTGCTGGCCTTTTCCTTTTGTGATGCAGTGCAGAATACTGTGCTCTGCCCTATTATTGTGCTTAAATTGGAACTGATGCCACTGTGGAAGCACTGTGGTTCTTTTTTGCATTCAGTGCCTGTGCAGTTCTGAAGCAGCCTGCAGGCGCTCTATTGTAGTTTGCCTCGCACAACACTTGGGGCCCAATTTTGAATGGCTTATGCATTAAAGAGACATTTTCCTTATTTTTCTAAATGTTTAGTATTGTTCCATGAGGAAATTTGTAAATTTTGTTTGGTTTAGTACTACATTTTAAAGAAAACACTTTCAACCTGGTAGGTGATACTTACGTTTTGCACTTGCATCCGAGCAGATCACGAAGTGTATGTGTGTCTCTGTGTAGTTCACGAAATAAATTATATAATATATATCATGTCTGGCTGTTGTTTTCTGGAATTTGACTAAGGTTTGCAACTTCAAAGGTGAGACTGGGCTCCTTTTTTATGTTCAGAGAGGGTGACTAAACTATTGTGGCCAGCATTGCAGTGTAAGACTTGTGAGGCTTGTCCTTTGTTTTAATCTTTAAGTGCCTCAGGAGTCATCCATAAAGGATATCCCAGTGGGGGAGTTGAGGTCTTATGGACAGTTGGTGGAGGGGGCAGAGTAAAAATTCTGGAAAAATCTGCAGATCTCCTTTCAGGATTTCCACTTTTGTTCCCTTTGGCTAAAATAAGTCTTTGAAAATGGTGCTGTGGAAGTGGGTAAATGAAAGAGAACTACATGGGGCTAAGGAATGGTGATGTTCTTTTGGGAGTTCAAGGCATTTATACAGTTTGAGAAAGAGAGTGGGGAGCTCAGTATTTGATAAAATCTACTGGAGCCCTCTAATTTGTTGGAAATAAAAAAAAGGAAAATGGAAAAAAATTTAGGTTATTCCCTTGTTTAATTTGCTAGACTGGTACTAATTCTGCAGTTCACTTACTGTACTAGTTAATTTCAATATCCACTCTGCATTCTTGATTTCAACAGGGGAGAAGGTGGATGCTGAGGGCAAAAGGGTACAGGATTGGAGGGGGTTTGTGGATCTTTGCAGCAAATTGTGCATACCCTTTTCACAGCTGTACCTGAATACAACTCATGTAATTTTTTAAAAAATTATTTAATGAGGTTTTTAGTGGAATTGTTTTTCCACTTAAGTGAAGCTTCTCAAAAATAATTTTTCTGACAGATTTTATGAAATTAGAAGGAAATCCTCTATCAGAAAATATGAACTTGCAAATAACACAAATAATATAGAAAGTACTTTCTAACAGCTTCTAATTTGAGTTCATGCTGCAAGGTTACTTAAATTTCCAACAGGGCAGAATGCTGGTGCTCTAGAGATACTGTCAGCCTGTAGCCCCCCATTTTTCATTCATGCATTGCTCCCTTTGCAAGATGAAATGTGGTTTTGTTTACAAATCTTTCCCTTACTCCATAATCAGCTTTTTAAGCCAAGCTAACTATAATTTCTGATGTTGACTTATATTTAAAGACACTGTTTAAACTTCCCAAAAAAGTCACAGTTCCTTTGAAAATATCAACAGAAGTTTGTGCTTCCAAAAGTTGGTCAGGATGAGGCCCCTAAAATTGCCCTGTGTATATTTCCATACATGCAAACAATGTACAGAGGGGTGTTTCAATATTTTTGAATAGTCTTTTGAGTAAAAACTAGTTCAGTTAAGTACCTTAGCTCTCTTCTGTAGGAACGGTTGTTTCACACAATAGAATTCCCTCTAACAGTTGTCTCTTTTCAGAGAGGTTCATTTAATATTTGTCCATGGTATCACCAACTGCAGTGCTCTTTGAATGGTCAAGAAGGAAAAGTGCCTGTTCTAAGCAGATTCCAATCTAAGGATGGACAGCTAGACAGATAATATAAATGAGAATATATAACAAATGCAGAAGAAGAAAGGGTTTGCTGGTGTGAGGGGGAGGAGAGACACTTCAGCATGGTGAAGCTGTATTTTAATCACTCCAAGGAGTAACAACAGGTTGCATTATGGCAGGGCTGTTATTTAATGCTGGCAGGGGTTCTTTTTTTTTTTTTTTTTTTTTTTTGTTTGGAGGTCCCAATAAAANNTTTTTTTTTTTTTTTTGTTAGGTCACTGCCATAAAATGTATTTATATGTTTGTGCATAAGAAACTGCATCCTTTCCATATAAAATGTTGGTTGTCCTTTTGTATTGGAAGAAGGTGGGTTTGTTTCAAAACTCTAAATCTCATTCTGGTCTAAAGCAGCCCAAATGGCATTTATACTGGTGACTTGCTTGTCAAGGGTTCTTTGTGAAGGTGCAAATGTGCTGCAGTCTCCCTGCTGTACAGTTAAACTTCCTGTGAATAAATCATTTTAGTAGATTGGGCCAGCAGAGGATTGCTTGTAGTATTGTGTGTGATTTAATATTATGCTATATGCAATGCTGGAGCTTAGTTCCAAATCTCCCAAATGAGGTAACGTACCAAAGACTGTGTCCACACTGTTTTAGCAGCTAAAAGCCTGGCAGAAGCAATGTGAGTCCTTAAACAATTTTAAATCTTTTGTTTCTCATAAAAACTGTTTGCAATATTGACACTTTCATGCCAGTGAACAGCTGAGCCAGGACCAGTCCTGCAGTGTTGTTTGATTCCCACCCACTTTCCTGGGGAAGGGGATGGACTGGTGTCAATGTTGGCCCTTTCATTTAGATTCCCTGCTGTAAAAGTTCCCTGTAGACTTGTAGCAAACCAATTTATAAACAATGTGCCCACACAAGGAGAACAATAAGAAAATGTCAGTAAAGATTTTGGTTAATTAAAACACAGTAAAATGATATACTCAAAATTGAGTTATTCAGGTGTTATTTTTTGAAATCAGTAGATTCATTCAAAGGAGAATGATAATTTAAAATAATTATCTTCTTAAGGAATCAGTCTGGAACAACACAACTTCTGTTAGATTACTTCTTTACTGAAATCAGTACTGAAATTGATGAAATATTTCACTTTTTCTGTCCTCTCTCCAGGTGAGATGATTTTTCTGAGAGGTACAAAAAAAGATGAATTTTAGCTGTCTTGGAAATCAAAACTTATTAATTAGAAGAAATTGACCCTATGCTTTAAGTTTGTGTGAGAATAAGATAAAAATGTTAAAAATGCAACCTTTTAGGTGGTGGCCGATTAAAATTTTTGCAGTTTTAAAATTTGCTGTGGTATTTACAGTAGTCATAAATGGTTTCAAAGAGGCTTCTAAACAAATTTATAATTCCTTTGGCCAATTTGGGTTACCTGTCCTGACCATGTTTCCTCATAGCTTCTTGTGAACCTGCTCTGTGGCAGAGCACGAGAAACTGGAAACTCCTCGTTTTAGGGCAAACACAACTTAGCAACAACTAAAACATTGATGTGTTATCAATATTATTCTCACACTAAATCCAAAACACAGGACTAAACCAGCTGCAAAGAAAATTTACTCTATCTCAGCTGAAATGAGGACTTCTTCTTTCCTTAGCTCAGTTTAGAAAGTATTTTTTTTTCTTTTGATAAAAAAGTTTAAAAAATGTCCTTCTGTGTTGGGGAAGATGCGCTTCTGTTATTGTTCATAATCATTAACCTAACTTTCTATTTAATATATTTTTTCAGGAAATCATCTTTTGAAAATAGTAAGTGCAGGTAAATATTTCAAGGCTTCCTTTTTTGAATATATGAAAATGAATGAAAGTGCTTTGAATCCTTCATTCTTTCAGCAAGGTGGAAAATACTGCACGTTTTATTTTAATTCTAGTTAAGATGTTTAATACTCTAAGGGTGGTATAGAGAGATGTGGAGCTTCAGAAATAAGGTTAAGCTGCATATGTTTAGAAAGGGTCCCTCTTTAAAAGGGACTTCTAAAAATCAAGCACAATGATCCAGCAAAACCTCTGTTTTGTATCTCTGTGTGTGAAAAATCAGGCATGATTCCCAGATTTTTGTTATTCATATGAAATAATATGTACAGTATGTTTTCAACAACTTTTCTGTTAGTGATATTTCCAGTGATCTTATGAAATTGTTCTCCTTTGGAATATCAAATTTTTGTAGCACATGGATATGCTGTAAAAGGTATGTTTGGGGAGAGAGTAACATATCTTCATCCTAGAGAAGGAATGGTGAAATATGTGAGTTTTTATTGAGAAAATGCTTGTTTTAAACTCTGAACTGTACTCCTAAGGATGACTTTGTGTGTAGCAGGTATAGGGATATCCATTTATTTAGGGATATCCATTTTAAGGACAGTATTTGATTATCACACCCTCTTTTAGTCACTTTTTTCACTCCCTGCCATCTCAGGTGTGCATCTGTGACATACTAGCAGTTCCCTTTTGCGGTGTGGAGAAACTGTCAGGTTAAAGCAGAGATGCCTTTGATCCCATATGAGCTATTTTCTTGCTTTGACATGGCTTCTTTTTCCTTTATAAATGGCTTGGTTAGTACATCTAATATCTATTTCATCCTTCTATTTTAAGTATTTATTACAAATGTAACAAGAAATCCTGGCTAGGTGTGTATTACAGGAAACTGAAAAATTCTATGGATAAGCAAAGCAAGCTTTGAACTGCAGCAATTTATATATAAAACATACACACACACAGAAATAAGGCATTTACACCATCTCTACTGTTGTAAACAAAAAGCAAAGAACATTTTGCTCCATAATTCCACCTCTAAACAGCCAATTAACTCTGCAGAGCTTTTTAGTTCCCAAACTGCAACTGAGAACCTGTAATACAAGCAGAGGTATTCCCAAGGGACTGCTGTATCTCAGTTGAAATGTGTCCTGCAAGAAGCAGCTGTTTGCCTCTAATGAAAGCCCCTGGCTTTGCCATCCTGATCTTAATATATGCAGCCAAACTAGCTATAGAGGTGCATAAATTAGACATTGTGAAGAAATTCTTCCTTGTGAGGGTGGGGACGCCTGGGCACAGGTTCCCAGAGAAGCTGTGGCTGCCCCATCCTTATAAGTGTCCAAGGCCAGGTTGGACAGGGTTTGGAGCAACATGGGACAGTGGAAGGTGTCCCTGCCCATGGCAGGTGGTGGAACTGGATAAGCTTTAAGGTCCTTTTCAACCCAAACCATCCTGTAGTTCTAGGACAGTTAGGCTCAGACTCAGTGGAAGTCCCTCTGTGCCACACAAGTTGTATTGGGATCTGAGCAGGTGAACCAGCACTGTGGGAAACATTATGCTGTTCATGAACTTCAGTATGAAATTAATTCAGAAAGGGAGATGTGGCCTATGAGGAGGTTAAGAGAAAGTTTTGGGCTAGCTCCAGTTCACACAAGTTATAATTGTAAGAATACAGCTGTGAGGACAGTAAAGCACATTTTCTGAGTCATAGCGGCTATGAAACTACAGCATCTTAGCAGGGTCAGCATGTGCTCTTTAGGTAATTCTCAGACCTCTAAAAGGTGCTCTTCAACTTTGTTTTTAAATGTATTGCATGAGGTATTTGTGAGGTTGTAGTTAATTTGCTGAGAGTCAGTCCTGACTCCTGTAATCTCACCCAGTAAATGACAGGCTCATCTGCAGCAGCTGTGGTGGGGTCTTGTGTTCACTGGAGTACACCAGCATGGGTCTGATTGCAGCCTGGAAATTAAATGGTGTTCTAGCATTCACCCTGTAACCAACACAATGCCAACACCTTCTGGTAATCAAGATGAATTCAATCATATTTGAAACCTACATGACATTTCAGCCTGTTTCTTGTAAGGAGTTCTGAAATCTGCAGCCCTCCATGAAATAAACTGTTAAACTGACAGGTTTTCTTTAGGGTGAAGATCTGATACATTATGTCAGTTGCAGAGCTTCACTTCAGTCCAGAACAGCTATTCTATAAGCCTGTAAAATTAGACCACATTTGATCTAGTGCTAAGAATGTAGCAGACTTTTAATTACAGCCTCTTTCTGTAGGAAATTTGTACTAAAAAACATTTAGAATGTGAACTTGGAGGTGGCCAGGAATTTCATCTCCTCTTCCGGACAGTTTTTTTGATTGTTTTTGTTTTTCCATTGTGGTGGTTAAAATAGGGCTAAATTCTTTTAGAAAGCTAGGTGTGGATGCCACTATGTGAGATTATTCAGGAGTGCTTGTGGATGTGCAGGATCTCCTTGCATGTTTGAAACTGGATGTCGTTACTTCCCAGAAACAGCTTGCTGCAGTGCTCTCACCTGGAGAGGAACAGAGCCCAGATGGGGAAGAGAAAGTTGTTTGTTATCCATTGGCCTTTTTGGGACCTTTAAAAAATATTAGTATAAGTGCTTAGAAAGTTTTAGAAAGAAAGTCTTTAGAAAGAAGGCTTAGAAATTAGAAAGTTTTCAGAGACAAGCGTTTTAAGAGTGACTTTGACTGTGGTTTAATGAGAACACTTTTAAAATCTGGTTTTACAAATCTTAGAACTTCATAGTTGCTGACAAGTCAGAAGAAAGCTGTGAAGGCCAAATGCTTTTCCATAAACTGTCCACTGGTGTGTGTGTGTGTTGTTGTAATGGCAGATGATGGAGAGATTATTTTTATTGCCAGTTTTTTCTCTCTCTACTTGACCCGTGTGATTTTCTGATTTTCATTTATTTTTTAAGTTGTCTCCTTGTGCTGGATTTTACCTTACTATCCTTGCATCAGCTTGATTTCAAGGTCTTGAATAAATGTCTCCTTTAAAGAAGGAAGAATAAATTCTAACCCAGTTTTAACTGTAATACACAAAGGCAAAGACCATTGCAAGCCAAGGGTATTTATTGTCCAGACACACATTATTTTTCTCCTTACAAGACAAGTGTGCACCTTTGTTTCATTATTTCTTCCTGGTAAGTGGACATTTTGTAAACTCCCACCTAAGGGCATGGCACCTCGAAAAAGGACTGTGTCAAGGTTAGTTGTAATGAGTAAAATATGCAAATTCAAATTAAAAATATTTTCTTAATCGAGGATGCATAAATTATTCCCAGTGGGCACCTAAGTGACAATAAATTTCGCATGCCTGGGAATTAACATGCCCCACTTATATTACTTTTCTGTTCCATTAAAAAAATGCATTATTCATTTAAATGGCTTCCATTGTATTTGCTTTCTGAAAAAAAATCAAACTACTATTTCAAGGCCTAAATTTGAGCAACATATAAAAAAAATTTTGTGTGTACTTTCATACTAAACTTGGAAAAAATCTTACATTTGACATGTCTTCAAAAGTACAAAAATAAAATAATTCAAAAAAAATAGGCAAACCTATTCAGCTAATTGCTGTGATTCACTGAAATGATGCCTGCATTTCTGACACGTAATTTTGGCGTATCCAGGATCTTTCTGTACATTTGAGCTGAGGCTGAATCCCTGTTAAGCTGTGGCCAGGCAATACAGGGCATGAGCATATTTTGTCCTGTTCTCGTTCCAGGGCTGCCTGCCTGTGCCCTGATCTGCCTCTGCAGGTGGCTCTGCTCTGTCCATCCCATGCAGGGCTGGGAGGGGACAAAAGAAGCTGAAGCTTGAATTTTCAAGGGGGGGCAAGGCATGTTTGAGCTGGGAATAGGCAGGAGGGACTGAAGTTCTGTGGGGATGGCTTATAGAGCTCTTGACTGTCCCTCTGTAGCTGTCTTTTGATAATCTTTAACTACCAGTTTGCTCATGTGAGCAGCAGTTATTAAAAATGGGGGGTAGTTTATCTGCACGCTTTCTTCTTAGCTAAGCAGGTTTGAATGTCCAAGGGTTTCTGTGAGCTCTTACTCGGTGTATACTGAGCACATTGTATCTAATCATTCATTTTTTTTCAAGTCCTCGGAGGTGCTTATAATCCTAAGGATGCCATAGAAGCTCTGATTCTCTCCATGTAAATCATTTACAGTGGGATTTCAAAAAGGCTCAGCCTAACCCTGCTTCCTTAGAAATCAATTGTTAAGGTCCTTGTGACTTCAGTGGGAGTAGTTATGCCAACACAGAGTGCTTTGAAAATGCCTCCCTAAACTGTGAATGAGAATATACATTTGAGAATGTTGCAACCTAATTTTTAGACTGAGCTTGTGATGGTAGTAACAGAGTGCCCTAGATTTAGTGCTGTATCTACTTGATTATGTCACTTTGCCACCTTGTCTGAATTTGGCATTGTAATTCCTATTTACACGGGATTTATTCTTTTTGTCTGTTTTGCCTTTGTATTTTTATTATAATAATCTTATCAGTCCAGCTCTACACTGTACCCACGCAAATATTTAAGAAACTCTTTACCCTAAACATTTCAGTATACATAAACATGATATACTTTCATGTATGAGTGTATATTTATATATATATAATTTTTTTCTTTCTCTTTTTCTGTTTGTACATGTTTAGGGACAAAGTAGATGTAGACTAAATTGAGATTATTTTGGATTTGTATGTTGGGATTTTTTTGGGGAGGGGGCTGTTTTTTGTTTGTTTGGGTTTATTTAAAACACCAAAAGAAATATTTAAGTGGCCCTTTATAGACATCTTCATACTTCATTGTTCAATTATGACTGTAATATTAGAAATGATAAACCGTGACAGATTTTAAAGAATATTTCAAAAACTGAGTCTGGAAGTAACAGCTTTATTACTGCATGATGACTTGACCCATATTTCCTAACATGATTTCCCTACTGTAACTCGTTCATGTAAGTCTAATGATATCAGTTGACCTTGACAGCTAGACCTAAAAGCCTGTGGTTGTCCTGTTTTTTTTAAGATATTTTAGATTTTTCCTATTTTGGTTTTTCTTATTTTACTTTTTTCAGCAATTTCAATAAATCCATTTTTAATATAGGATACCAAAAATTCTACTGAGAAGGTATAGCTAATTCTAAGCAACCAGAATTTTTGCAATTCCTTTGACTCTTTGAATTGAGCATATTTTACATACAGTTGCACAGTGATACCTCTCTCTGGCATAATTCTTAACACCTGTGTAGCAGACAAATAGTGCTAATTACACAGCCACATGGAAAAATGATTCTCAAGTACTTTTGGTATCTTTAGTGAGAGATGACTTTGCTGTTGTTGTTGAAAATTATTTTTAACCTTCAGTCTGCCTTTAAATGAATATGTTTTTCTTTGGTCTTTTTAAAAAATCCCTCTTGTTGTAAGTGTTTTCCACTTTCCCTAAGTGGAATTAGAGTACCTTGGCCTGAAGTTTAGGTCAGTTTTAGTGATAATGATGAGATTATTGCTGGGTATTTTAAAATTAAGTCTGTGAGAAACATTAGACTTCTGCATAATAATGTAAAGAGGACACCACCAGCTTTCCAGTGAGCATGTCACTTTTAGCTCTGAGATCACATCTTCAAACCGGCTTTGAGCCCTTTAAGAGCAAACCTGAAAACCACCTCATTACTATGCATAGAAAAACTACTTTAATCACTTTGAGATTTCTAAAATGTATTTGTTAAAATCTTTCTCTCATTCTGAGGCTGATATCATTTGACTAAGGGCACTGAGGGAGCCTGACTTGAGAGGTATTGGGACATGAAAATATTGAAAATTCTTATAAGCAGTGTTTAAAATAGCTTTTCTGTAAATGATTTGGTTCACACAGAAAAAATGATTGTCTGGTGCTGTGGTTTGGCAAGCACTCTTGATGAATATGAATAAACTCACAGGTGATTTTCACCTTTTATGAGTAACATGACCATGGTTTAAATAGTTGTAACAACTTTTCCAGCATCTCGCCTTTTTGTGTTAGGCAGTAGTGTAGGCAAGAGAGACATGGAACTGCTGGACAGAGTCCAGTGAAGGGCCACATGGATGATTAAGACATTGTCTTTGTATCATCTATTCCCAGAGGAAAGTCTGAGACAGAGGGGACTGGAGAAGAGAGAGTTCAGGGGATTTTATCAATGTACCTTCAAGGGAGGGTGTGAAGAAATCAGGGCAAGGCTCTTTTTGCTGGTCTCCAGTGACAGGACAAGAAGCAGTGCCATGGTTTTGCTCTTTGCTCTGTACCCATGTGCAGACAGCCTAGATCCAGAGTCCTTCTTCCTTGTTAGCCAGGCTTAAACAGTGCCCTCCACACAGGACCCCCAGTGCAGCCCCTTTGGCCCTGTGCACGTCCTGGCTGTCCTGCATCAGCAAGCCCTGGGCTCAGGGGACAAGGCTGAGGGTCAGAAATGACCACAGAGCTCAGGAGCTGCTTCCCAAGGCCTGCAGCTGATTTCCACCATCCCAGTCTCATTCCTGTATCTTACAAGCTGCAGAGAGCACAGCCCCACGGCTGTGTGCATTCCATAGCAATCCCTTTCAACACCTTTCCTAGGACACCCATCTGTCCTGAGCCAAGGGAGAGCCTTCCTGTATTCCCTTGCAAGGACAACATTAGTGCAGAGATGTTGGGGGGAATATCTGACAGGAGAGGGTGCAATACTAAGAAATAATGCTGTTGGCATATCTATCTGTTCTTACCAGATGCTGAAGGCATCATTGAAGGGCAAAATACATTCTTTTGGGGTTTTGATTTGGTGTTGGTGTTAAAAAAAAAAAATCAAGTAGGGAAGATTTTTTTGTTTTTGTTTTGTTTTGTTTTTTAATTTTGGTTTTCTTTGGCCTTGATGTTTTTACTTTTAGTCAATTATGATATTGGAGATATTTCAAGTAATAAAGGGGCTCTGTGATTGGTGTTGAAAAGGCAGGAAAGAGACCCAAGTAGTGCAGATCAGTAACTTACTGTCTAGGAAATTTGGTTTTATATTGTTTGTTAGAAGTAAATGACAACTGAAAATTTTACATGTGTTGATTGTTACTGACAAGCAAGTTACAGACAACAACAGATTTTGTGAATTGGTAACAATCTCATAGTATAAAATTAGTTTATGAAATTACTTTTATATGATGATTTTATTGGAGAAGTTTGAAACTGTAGAGAGAGGACATGAAAGACGTCTCCTTCTATGAAAATACTCCATACCTGAGCACTTAAGAAACAACCTGAATGAGGAAGAAGTATTTTGCATATTAGAGACCTAATGGTTCTTTTTTATAAGTCTGGTTCAGCCAGGCAAATTGATTTCTAAATTTTGGCCTGGATGCTAATAAAGACACCTTTTAAATATGAGAATCAGATAGAGAACTTGAGAAAGAATCATGATTAGAACTACTCCAAGCAGAATGCAAACAAGTTGCAATGCAATTTAGCTGTAACACTGGTGTGATGTATTTGATGCAAAGATATTTTTTTGTTGAAGTTCAGAGCAAAGTAATTTAGGTTTATTTTTTGTTTGGAATTTTTTTGTTTGTTTTTTGTATTTTTATAATTTTGTATACTGAAAAAGTAGTTTGTTTACCTCATAGCCAAGGAAAGGAAAGCAAATACTAACTGAGATAAAAGAAACTGGTGATTACTAAATATTTGTTACTCTTTGACAGGCAAAGTATGGGGGTTCTGGGTGTGGTTTTGGGGGAGGAGGAGTGTTGGTTTTTCAATGGGGCTTGCTTGTTTTATGATTTAAGTGTTGTGGGTTGTTGGGTTTTATTATTTTTTGAAAACAAGTATTTAACATGATAAAAATATTATTTATTTTTAGTTTTATTTAATAACTGGCACAGAGTGCTATGGGTAGATTTACTGATAGACTGGATATTAGGCTTATGAAATGTTAATACAGCTCTTCAAAAATATTTCGATAGATGTTAATATTGAAACAGCATTGGAAAATAAGGGAATATTTCAACATAACTAGCCCTTGTAGTTTGATCACCTGATCCAGTATTTTTGAATCCTTGCCCTTGCTGGGCTGGAATATGAAATTAAGCATTCAGATCTGGAAACCCCAGTCTCTGGAGAATTTTGCTCTTTTGGAAAAGGCAACTCTGTCAGCACAAAGGCATTTCTGGAAGGCATTTCAATGAAGATATGAAACTGTGGAGGCCACATAGAGAGAGGGAGAGCAGGGAAGAAATAAGGAAGTGTCTGGGTGAAAAAATGCTAGAGAAGGAGTGGGCCAACCCCATTATTTTTGTGCTAGCTTAGGTTAAGCAAGCCTATAGTATGAAAACTTACTGAAGAAAATCACAAAAAAGCAGCAACAAAAAATGTTTAATATATTACTATTGAAATGAAGATGGCACCTGCTGACTTGCTGTCCTTTTATGTGCAAATCTGTTTTTTATAATTCCATTTCTGCATGATTCTACTAGTTTAAGAAAGTTTTAATACAGTCTTGAAATACCTTCTAATTGAAATTGATTAAAATGTGTTTCACTGTTTCTGTGTGGTCTCATTTTTGCATTTAGAATTGGTGATTTTTATTTTTATCTGCTACATAGTGTAAACTGTTGATGTAACTTCAATGTGTGCTGGATTAGCTTCTACTGTTAACATTCCTTTTTATTTCCAGTTGCTGGAATTATTGCAGCTGATTTTGCCCCAGGCACAGTTCACTAGGGAGTTGGTACCTGGGGTTCTGTTGATATCCCTGTCACTGACAAGGTAAGGAGAGGTTGACTTGCATTTGCTATGAGTAGCAGGCTAGAAATAAATCATTTTAATATGCTTTCTGAAGATAAAAAATTAGGAGGGGCAGTGGGTGTCTTGCTGATTATTTATATGCATGCCAGTAGCAACTGGGAACCTTGACCATGGCTTTTGAAAAAATATTCTTTCTTACTGATGTGTTGAGAAACAACTTTTGCTCACACACTGAAGGAACTAACCTATTTCAAAGGGAGTATTTTCTGTATGACAAATCAAAATGGATTTTTTTTTCCTTGGGAAAAAAACCTCTCTTAAATGAATATCTGTAACAAAGAAAATTTACCACTGAAGTACAAAATTTGAGCTTCTTCTCCATTCAACAAGTTTCTTACATGGCACGTCAAAGCTGGTTCATGAAAAACTTGTGTACCGTGTGTCCATTGAATTGTTTGTTTTGTTGCTGGCTCTGATGATGTTGGATTAACAAAATAACTTGTCTTTTAGGAGTGCTTACTAATTCCTTTTCTTTCCTAATATCATGGAAGGACTTACATAGCTGAATGACATTTGTTTATATAGTAGTATGATATTCATATCTTTCAAAAGAAGAGAGCTCTGAAAATGAGCTCTTTTTAAAAAGGATTCCGTTTTGACAAGTCTGTGCTTAGGGTTTGAATACTCATGAAATTATTTCCTTGTAACAATGCCATATTTAGCACACTAATAAAAGAGAGGAAGGGAAGTGGATCTTTGATAAGCTAATTATTTTTGGAACTTGCATCAGAGTTTAGTAAATCAGCATGCTGCATCTGCAGTGCTAACCAAACTAATCTAAAATACTTGCCTCCCTGTGGAGGTATAGAAATGTCATAGTCCGTGGAGACCTGCACTGCATTTATGCAGGTCTGCCTTTTCTGTCATAGATTCAACAGACCTTTCCAGAGAAGAACTACAGTACTTTAAACAACCTTAACATGGGGTTTAAAGAGATTAATGAATATCAGTCTTGTACTAAATAAATCTTTATTACTTGCTTTACCTACTGCAGTAATTGCCTCTGTGCAGTGGAACCCATTCAGTCTGTCAGCTTACCATTAATCTCAAATACGTCTTTGACAAAAGAATCTACCTTATCTTCATTTTGGTTGTCTGTATTTGTATGTGAGCTCTGGCACTTAATCAGGTCATCAAAGTACTACATATGAATCTGTTTAGTTGTATGAATGTTATATGTTTTAGGAATTCCAACCTCATGTAAAAAGATTTATAAATTAACAAAAAATCCCAGGGCTTCTAAATCAGTTTGTTACAAATATATACTCATTCCTGTCACCAAATGAAATGTTTTAACAGATATGAGGGCCATGACTGTACTATGTGAGGTTTATGCAGGCAAACAATATGTGTGTCTTGCCTGGGAAAACAGCCTCACTGGCCCTCCCACCCAAATAGCAATAAGTTCAGTCATACTATAGACAGTTTTGTGCGTGCTTATGTTTACAGATTATGGTTTCAAAACTGAATTTTGTTTTCCTGTGTGATAAACCACCTCTTTTAATATGGCTACCAAATTATAATTGAGAATCAAGCTGCTGTGGTATGTAATTAATGCACATATTTTATACCTGCTTCATAATGCACACAATTTAAATTTTTATTTAGCCCTAATATTACAATGAAATGAATTATGTACTTCCATGTGAATTTAAATGTCTTTAAACCATTTCTGAATTTTTAGAAAAGTACTTGTTAATTTGGTATTTCTGGAGTATTTTCAGACTCACTCTTGTGAAAGGACTATCTGCTTTCTGAGCTCACAATTAAACATGTAACCAGAGTCAGATATTTTTGGATTAACAAGTAAGGATAAATTATTTAAGTTCTCCCTGTAAAGGATAGAGGTTTAGGAGGAATACAATTCTGTGTGTGGATGGAGCCTTGCAGATTTATTCTGAGAGTTCATGTCTGCACAGATAATTGTGTAGCAAAAATTAAGTAAGAACATGAAAAGGCAAAGACTGAAACATGAACTTTAACATGAGTCCGAAGTCTGATAGTTTTACATTGGCAGCCTTAAATTAGGTTCTGTTTTGGATTCCCTCCCAATAGGTAGGATTCAGATGAGGAAGTGATGTACTCATTAACTTCATCAAGGGAGATGATTAACAGCTGCATTTAAGCTGTTTAACCTCAAAGGCTAGGGAGGAAGATGACCAAAACCTAAGAAAAGTAAATTTTCAGGGTATAAAGCTCCCTGTGGATTGAAATATTTGCTGTAAGTGTTACTGAATTAATAAGTGAGTTTTGAAGTCATCAAGAATGGTGAAGTACCTTGTAATTTATTAAAAATTAACCTATTTAGCTTAGGTTTTCCAAATGGAGGCTCTTAGGGGTGCTTGTTTCATATTTTGAGTGTTGCCCATGGCTAGTAACTGCTGCAGCTGTGTGAACAATGCAGGCAGTGGCTTTGCTGGGTACCAAGGAGGTGGGGACCATGGGTGTGGTTTGATGCAGTATGACTGGGTAGGGCTCCCAGCGTTGTGGGTCTGCATGGTGCCATGTAGATCCATTCCCAAATCAGCACAGGTGTGCCAGCACAGCACTGAGCCCCACGGGCACCACACTGCCTCACACAGGTCAAGGTGCTGCTCTGGTCTTGTGCTTGCACCCAGCTTGTTCTGTGCTCATTTGAAGACTTTGTCCTCCCTTGTACATCTTAGATATGACCTATGCAACACCACACTTAAAGGTAGGAGACCTGGGTCCTGTGTTTGGCCTTGGGTATATTTGTCATATCACAATAGTTCTGCCCTTCACTGTCTTTCTCTAAGCACACTGACACAGACCTGGAAATAATTATGTAGAAATATTAAGTAATATCATTGCTAAACACTAGAGGATATCCCCAACTCCTGTTTTGTCTTTGCATACCAAATTTCTTAAATCTTTAAGGAAAATAGATTTCTTAGTAAAAATAGTTTCAGTGAATAAGGCAATATATCCTGGTTATCCTGGAATTTCAAATAACTCGTAATGGGATAATTGAGGCTAACTGTACTTTTATTTGAACTGTTTTGATTAAGGGGTAGGTCTGTTCAGCAGAAAAGCCACAAGTGAGAATTTGCCCTTTACATTTAGATTATTATTTTTATGCTATGTTTCTTGACCTTTCAGTGCTGTGTTTGGTGCTTGTGGTTGCTAAGCACATTTAGCTCCTTCTTTAAAAATCAGTCACAAGCCACTGATGGGTTTGAGACTGTATTCAAGAGCTGACAGAAAGCTTGTTTTTTGCATGTTTTGTTGGTTTTTTCCCCCCACTCATTCGCAGCAGTCCTCACGTATCTCTTGCTGTTCAGCTGCTAAGACCATGACCCAGCTGATGCTGTAATGCTTCTTCCTTTTTCTCCTTTGACCTGCTGTTTTCAGAGTTTCCTTGGAGTCCTGCATGTGAGCCACTCATACTGCAGCTTGATGCCTCTGTATGGAGCTGCTGGCTTTGCCCTTGCTCTACAGTTGACCTTGCAAGGTCTTTCTTTCACAGTAAAAGGCTTGAAGACCACACTCCTACAGAAGTGTTTATCCCGAGAGCTGTTGTTCAAGTGTCAGTAACAACTGCAATAAACGCATGATTTACAAATCTCTGCCAGCAAAGCAGAAACACTTTTACATGATGCCAGAATTATAGCTATTTATTCCAGCAGCTCTTCCTAAGTATTCACCTCACACTGCAGAACAGAAACTTTTCAGTACATATCTCTTCTTATAGACTGTTGGCTCAATGTTTGAATTAGGAGGTGGCAAGTAAGAACTGAAAGGTTCTGGCTAGAATTCTTGAACTGTGTTCCAGAGGATTATTATGGTTTGATCTAATTAATAATGTGCTCACTTCAGAGCTTTCACTGACATGTTCTTGCAGGAATGGCCATCAGATGCTCTTGGGTGTAAAACTCATATGGAAGAGAGACAAGGGCAGAGACTTCTCTAGTTTTAGTCAATGAAGACACTGGAAAGAAAAGAGGTCATCCTGAGAAGAAAATTATTGGAAAGAATGCTGGATGCAGAGGCTGGGATGAGAATGATATAGTCAAACCAGAGGCATGCTAGAAAATCCTACCTTGACCTTCCCACAACTATCAGCATTAAATTGTGCTTTTTTGGAAAAGGTTTTTCAGTTTCTTGTCTGCAAAATATCTCTAAACTTGTTGAATTGTCATGTCCCTCTTCAGTCTTACTCTGGCTGCCTAGTTTTGTTCTTGATTTTAGGGATGTGATGAGAATTTTTCAGTTACCTGCAGACATCATGATATGACCACCTGATACCAGGCAGGAGGTTTTGCTAGTCCTGCTGATGTAGGTCACAACTCCCAGGAGGTATCTAAGGCAAGGGACACTAATTTAGGGTTCCAGGATGAGTTGGTGATGCAAATGATAAGAATTTAGATACAAATCTAGTGATTAGAAGTCATATCTGTTTTTTTAGTAATTCCACATCTGTTTTCAATTTTATGAGAGACTCTTGGGTATCCTGAGCACTGACACTTTTCTGAGTAGCTTCCCTATGTTGGTTTATACCAGCACTCATTTCTTGTAAGCTGAAAGGTTCTTCTCTAGCCACTCAAAATCATAGATGGTGTGGTCTATAGAGCAGCTCTCAATTATCTTGTTTCTAAACTCTGGCTAATAGAAGCTCAAGCTGAATCTTACTTGTAGATGCATTTACTATTGACATATGGTCTTCTAGGATTTTTATAGCACATCATCCACCCTTTCACGTTTCTTGAAGAAGCGTCTCCCTTGTGTGAAGAATGTACTATGGGTCTAATGTGTCTCAACAACATAATTTTATTTCAGTAGTTCATATGTTCATCATTAACTAGTGATCACTACCTATTTTTCTGGATGTAGAGTGAAGCAGTGCTCTAAGTATATTTGAGGGACAGTTAAAATATATTAATATTTCACATTTCTTTATTTGTACTTGTTCTTTTATTAAAAAAATAGATTTTTTTTCTTCAGTTTTTAAGGTGTTATTTTATTTTAAGAATTGTGCATTCCTGTTCCAGAATTGATTTTACTTTCTCTCTTCTTTTGGGGAAGAGCAAGAAGCCGGGAGCTCTGATACCTGTCCTGCACAGCTACTGGGCTGTATAAAGGGTATGAGCTTGGAAGCATCTCTCATCAGAGTCCCAGACCTTCAGTGCCTCAGGATACTTCTTAGGTTATTGTGATTCCTTCAAGCTTTTTGTAACTCTGTAAGATTTAGACTTTTTTACTGCTGCAGGTAGTGATTTCCAAATACAAAAAGTTCTAGTGGCCTACTAGTCATGCAGGTAAAATTAATGGAGAAAGAAAATTTACTTTTTCTCTGGGTAAACTCTTTGTTTTTAAGGAAGGCTTTTTGAGGAATGCCTTGCTCTTGCATATCAAGTAACAAAATTTCCCAATGTCAATCCTGTTTCTTTATATTCTCAAAGCATTGTTACCAAAGAGAGGATTTCTTTCAGACAGCTCTCGTTTTGTCATTTTGGAGTTCATATATTAATACCTTTTTCTGTATCACACCGTGTGGGTCAAACTTCAGAAACTGGAAACTGCATTGATGAAATAACTTTATCTTGTGTACTTGAGATACTTCTATTTTTAAGCCCTGTATATCTGACAATAATGGCTGATGCTGTCCTTGCAGTGTAAATGGGCAAATACAGGCAAGTTGCTTGAAAAAGACATTTAATATAACTCTGAAAGCATTACAGCAAAACTTTGAAATTAGGCTTTCTTGGGAATAATTAAAGGAGCAGGTTTGGAATCAGCTAAAGACCATACCTATATGTAGGAAGAAAAGCAGAACAATTATAGTGGAAGGATGTCACTCTTTGTTCTTGGATTTTCCAAGGCTCCTATGTGGGAAAAGATGAATTAGAATTAGTATGAATGGATGAAAATAGGTTTTTAAAATATTTTCTTTCTTTTTCTCTTAAGGCACTGCTTCCATCTACAGCTTTCTTCCAAAACTTGAAATGAATGAAAGCTCTTTTAACTTTAATAAAATTAGAAGAACTGTGAGAAGCCTTTGGGACAGGGAATTTTCACATATATTTTTTAATGAATTACATTCTTCAGCTGGCCCTGTACCCTGCCTAATATTTTGCATAGCCTTAGAAATTTTGGTTCTGTATGCTTTATTTGCCATGGATATTTGCATCACTGAATGTATTTTTAGAGACTCTATTGAGAATTAAATTTTATTAACTCATTGAAGATATATTATTTTTTATGCATTTATTTTCCACTTCAGAAAGATTTTGTGTAATATTGCAAATCAGGTTTAAGCCAAAATATGCACAATGGAATTAAAAATCCTTGTTTCCCGAGTTATGATGATAGAATTAATTAACCTGTTGTTTACTAAGGAGTTTCAGTCCCTTATAGACTGTTGAATAGAGGGGCAGAAGAAACTCACCCCAGCTTGTCCATGATGTCTAGGTGCTACTAATAGCAGCCCAGTGCAAAATCCTCTCTGGATCTGGGAGCACACACCTGTCCATGCCTGTGGGCCCTTGGGCAGCTTGGAGAGTGTGTCCTTGTCCCTGAACCAGACACTGCAGATCTTTTTCTGTGCAAGGATGCCAAGGGATGGCTTCTGTTGTTAAACAAATGGATTGTGTGTGCTTTCTATTAAAGGGAAGGATGATTCCTGGAAAAAACTCCTGATGACACTCAAAAAGTGACTTGCTTTGGAATATTTTTGGTAGGATTTTTCTCTAGTTTCCTTTAAAGTAACCTACTTTGACTGACAGGCCTTCATCTTTCTTCTAGGAGACGAAGGAAGTGAAATAGCAGGTTTGATTCACCTTTTTCTTGAAGGATGTTGCAATAAATTCAGTAAGTCGCAATGTCATCTTTATACCAGTGATATTTTCTTTTTCCAATGGTCTTGGATTTTTCTTTTTTTCTTTTTTCTTCACATGAATTCATGTGGTGACTTACGAAAACATATGGAAATCTTCCTATTTGCTTTAATTTCCTGGAAGGCTGACCTCAGAAATACTCACCTCAATCCAGAGAGGATGAATTATCACCAAAATGTAAATACTAGTGGGATTGGTTGGTTTGTTTGTTTTTTCTTTGTTTTTCCGTTGTGCTTTTTTTTTTTTTTTTTAATTCTATGAGATGGTGATTTTCTTTGCGCTGTTTAAAGTTCAATTTTGGCAGTCTGCTGTGGGCAGAGACACTGTGGTCTGTGAAGACACACTAGTAGTGATACACATACCCAGTTTTTGGAATAAGGGATTATGAGCTACCAACTGGTTTTCATCAACCTACAATTTTCCTGTCAGAGCCAAAAAGAACTACAAACAATTTTGTTTGTGGAAAAGCTCACTGCCTGCTTATAATTAACATTGTGACAGTGGTTTTCACACAAATCTATTGCTTATTTTATATAAACTTCAAAGGATTTTATAAACATGAAATATTTAACTACTGGAAAAATAAATAAAATTGAAACATTGCAATAACTTGGAGGAGATATTTTTTCCAATGTTTTCTGGGAAAATTGGTAACACAAGGTGTATCTGGAGATCTGGCCTGGATGAGCTCTCCCCTGTTGAAGGCTGAGTGCAGTATGGTCTTTCTACCTCTTTTGTGTGCACCAAGTTTTATTGAGGACAGCAAGAGGAACATACCTTTTGAAGAGCTTTATGTGTCATGTTATTTAGTTGAGTGTATGAAGTGCTTTAGGGTTTCTTTCTATTTAAACAATGTTCTATCCATGTTGTTCTGCAAGCACATCCTCTTGATTTGCTCTTCTAACTGCAGCTACTCCGAGGTCCTTTCTAACATGTGTTCTCTTAATGTATATTTTTGAGACTAAGTGCCTTTCTGTAATGAACTCCTTCTGTCCACATTTTCTTACATCACAGGGATCTGGTTTCAGAGTGGAAGATTTAATTATATTTATGTCAAATTAAATACAGAAACTCAAATTGCATTACAACAGAGTTTTTGAGAAAATTTTTAGATTATTTGTTCTTAGGGTGTTTTTAAATCCATGAAGTAAATTATTTCAAATTATGATATGATTTTTCTTTCAGTTTATTTGGTTATTAATTAAACATTGACATAATACTCTACAGAACAAGGAAATGTTTTGACATCTGAAAGTAGATAATGCTGTAACTTAACAGACAAGAGAAAGTGTTTTCTTTTAACATCTTTAGCCATACAATTCTTTATAGCAAAGAGAAACTGAAATTTTGTTGGTTTTTTAATATCTAACATACCCTTTTATTTTAAATTATTTAAATTATTGCTATTTAAATTATTTAAATTATTGCTATTTTATTTTGGTTTAAGAGATCTTTACCAGCACAAGACTATCTCACATGTATAGATGAAATAAATATCTAGATTTCATGTATTTATGTTAGCATATGTTCTTTATGCTACTTTATTTGTGGCTACCATATATCCTAGTTTCTTTGTGTTACTCTAGAAAACAAGTTTTTGAAATAATATAATCATATATTGTTTTCTTTCACTTCATTATGTTTATTTAATTGGAGGTGGGTGCCTGGTACATACCAGACTTTGTCACAGAGAGTAGTATTTGTTGTACAGTTTTGAGTTGAGGAAACTGCCCCTGAATGAAATTTGTTCATAGCAGTAATAGAGTGTAGTTCATACCAGGGAAGAGAACTTAAATCAGACTCAAAACACACACTGTGTGTTCTGCAACATTTTGTATAATTTTTACAGTCACTTACAAGATTTATCTTATCCAGAGTGTTCAGGCATATCAGATCTATCACTGCTTTCCGCAGAGAGTTAGATATATTCTGCATGCATGCAACAGCATTGTGATCATGTGTCATCTTGCTTTTGGCAGTTTTAAAACAGTTTGATTGCAACTGAGTGTGGTAGTGGGGTTCTCCACTGCCATTAATTGCAGGCAGAAGAGGTGTCTATATCTCTGTCTTTGGAATTTTGCTGTGTGTTTGGGCTGCTGATACACAGGACTGAGGCTGTGCTTCCCTTGGCACAACCTGTGACAGCCAATGGAGATAACTCTTCAAAACCATCATTCCTCTTGCCTTCATGCTACTTAAATTACCTACTCAGTCACTGGGTAAGCCCAGCAATTTCCTTGTTAGTTTCTTTGTTATTAATTTTTTTTGGTATGTGTAGGTGAGGATGAGTGACTTTGGCTGTTGGTAAGGGAGATAAAAGGCCTGCTTCTCAAGTCTCAGCTCCGCATGTTGCTGTTGCTGAGTGCAGATTTTGGCCTGGGACAGGTGGAACGGGAACAAAGTGCTCATACAAATCTCAGTGGTTTTGCTATGTAGTGCTCTGCACATTCCTTCCCTCTTATTCTTTTAAGTTCCCAAGACCAGATTTTGGAGCGCCAAGTTCCTTGAGGAATCAACAATCTTCCTCATAGCACTTCAGGAACTATATTCCAGCTGCCTGGCTGCTCAGCTGCCTCTGTTGCAAAGCTTCCTTCTTATCCTGATGTCAGGAATGATGGGTATGGGAGTTGAGGGAAGGGAAGATGCCTTAGCCAGCATCACAACAGAAGATCTCCCCTCTCCTTAGCCTCCTGGAAATGGGTCTGTGCTTGGCTTGTTGCCATGCATCTTTGAGTGGGGCATTATATCTCCCTCTGCTGAGCTGAACTCATGACTTTAAGGTTTGTTTGGGTTTGTTTTGAAAGACTTGGATGCAGCTGTCTCAAATTTCCACTCAAATATGTTCATTTGGCCTTGCTTGTAATGAGCTGAATTTCATACTGCCTGTACTGCACAGTCAGCTTGCTACACAGAATCTTAACAGCTTTAATAATTCCCCTAACCATCCAATTAGACTAATAATAAAGGCTTAATTACATATCCAGTTAATCATCAGATTTGTTCACTGAATGGCTTTAATTGGTAGATAGAGCTGTTACACTATTCCAGTTTGAAAGCTATCACCCATTTTTGCTCACAGCTATATCCACACAGTTGTTTTTTATGATTTAGACTTGACCAGCATTTATTGAGACAATAAAAACCTCTTAAGCAAAGAAATATAACCAGCCAGTGCTGTGGGAGCACCCTTCTACCTCTGGGTTCCTGTGTTCAAGCCAGGCCCTCTCTTCACAGTACTCTGTACTGCCCATGTTGAAGGAATTCCAAATAGCAAATAGCTACTTTACAGGTTTCCAAAAATGAAGATGTTCTGTATTCTGCCCAGGTAGTTCTTTCAAAATGACTGTTAAAGACTCTGGGACCTGGAAGCCCCCTTGGCTTTGTAGGATTCAATAATGCACCACCTAAGCCATTTTGAAATAGATACTTCAGTAGCCCTGAGTCTTTTCTTATTATGGAAACATATAAATTGGCTCATCCTGTAAAACCCTTCAGTTTTAAAAATGTAAAACCTAATTGCCTTATGGACATTCAAAGAATAGAGGCGCTTCTCTGGGGAGATTTTGCACTGAACCAAAAGATGACAGAACTAGTTACTGATTAAAAAGAAGAGTTAACCTCTTGATGCCGGTTGTCAGGATTTCCCCCACATATATTTCTGCCTGGTTTAATTGCTACTGTATTTCTATACCATACAGATTGTACTTCATTTTCTTCAGGGTTGAATGGGGTAACTGGTTACAGAAACCTCATTGTCCCAGTCGTGTTCCCTTCATGCTTTCACATCAAATGTCCTGTACAACTGCAAAATAATTTCCTTCCCTTAACAAGCCTTCCAGCATTCTGAGTTCGGAAGACTCATGGTCAATGTTGAGCTTTACCTGACAATATTGACCTTTGCTGTATTTCATGAAGGTATCATTTAAAACTACCTTAGCTGGGGGTAGTTGGGGGGAGCAGGGGGAGTCTTCCAGTATGTCAAGAATAATTATTCTGCCTTTGCATAAATAATCTGTTATCAGAGGAGAAGAAATGGTGATATTTTTAGCAGGCTCTACACCCTGGGGAAGTAAATGACACATAAAAATGAACTTTCAAAGTCTTGGTCTATAGAAAAAGGAGCAGTGTGTGACAAGGAAAAAAAAAGTGAATTTCTGTGAATTAGTACAACTCATTATTCGTGCCGTACACACTCGCTGCCTTACATCCCCTGCACTGCCGCTGGAATAGAAAATCAAACTCCCGGCCGCCTCCCTGGCCCCAGTGGCAGCCGCTCTGATTGGATGCCTCCTGCAGCATGGCCGGGAGCATCAAGGAGCCGCGGGCCGGGGAACATGCAGAGCAGCCCTTCTTCAAGTGCGTGTCACAAGCTACCTTTAAATAGATGTAAGTGGTTTAGGTTTAACAGGCACCCCAGCTCCCCCTTGCAGCTCATTTAAGTGGGAGGAGGGGTGTACATACAGATCAATAGCCCTTTGACAAACTGTGTTTCCATAGCATAGGATTCTTTAAAAAAAAGAAAAATAGGAGAAAAAAGAATAGAAGATTTCAGGAAATGCACAGATGCTGAACCTCAAGTATGAGAAATTATCTTACTTCAGCAGTCTTGTGTTCAGAGTCCTGGATTTCTGGCTGTTTGGTGTGGGAGTTGTAGATTTGTTTAATATGCATATTGCACATAAAAATGATACAATGTCAGTGAGAGTGTAGTGTGTAACCTTTCGATTAACTTCTCTTCAGATAATTAATGTAGTTATTCATAATGTGCTTGTGCTCACGATACAAATCTAATCCTTTCTGTAACAGAGGTTGGAAAAATCAAGGTCTTGTTGATTGAGCCCAGAGGTACTGTGTAATGTCCTCATGCAGCAATTTGCAATATATTGATATCACAACAGCTTCTAGGTGACACCAAAAGCAAAAGCTGCTGGTCCTGGAAACCTGTGAGTTGACTCTCTTGAGCTTTAGCATTACTCTGTATCACCATATTTTGGCTCCTTGCGCATCCCCCTTCCCCATAACTGGGAGTCCTGGCATGGCCTGTCCTTCAGCAGAGGAAGGAAAAGGGGTGCTGAGCAGAGCCCACCAGTTCTCCACTTTTGAGGGCCAGTGGAGCCTTTGGGACTACTGTGTTTGGTGTCCCCTCTTGCCTGCACTCTTTCTGCTTCTGGATGGCTGCTGAAACATCTCCCTTGCAAAGCACCTGGGCAGAGCTGTGTGTGGAGGCTCCTGGCTGTGGAGCATGGAGAGGACAAGCTGTGCTAGGATACAGGGACTGTGCACGAGAGAAGGGCAGAGCAGGCAGGTGCCTTTCTGTCTGTGCCATGGCAAGAACTTCTAGAACAGGTTTTGACCTCACCAGTGCAGACAACTTTGGGAAAGAAAGAGCTGGAGCTGTCTATACTCATCCATTGCCCTTGAAACTTCATTAACATCTTCTTCACAGAGATTAATAGTATTGTGATGCACAGTGGCTCAAGTCCCCTGAGACTTTCAAGTACCTAGTTTTTCATACACTGATAGCAGCTAATTTTGTATTTTCCATGATTTTCTTGTTTGCAGCAGCTATTGGCTTTCTTGTTTTTCCTTCTACATGTTTAAAACATCTTCCTTTACTGTGTTTAGCTGCTTGATGGCTTCCTACTGAAGGGGCAGTTGCAGATAAGGCCTATGCCTGTTTGTACCCTTGCTTTCTCTTGTTCTGCAGCCCATAATGACATAAGCCTCTGAGCCATTAAATTTTTTCTTTAGATATGATCTTAGCTTAACAAACTGTTCCAAAAGTTGATAGGGATTAGTATGTAAAATGGATAAAACCAAAGTGCATACTTTTTGTCATTACATTTGAATGTGAAATTTTCAGAGGACACTAAGGACACTTCACAGTAATGAAAGAGTTTTGTGCTGCCAATTTCTTCTGTAAATGAAAAGAACTTGATATAATCTGTGATAAGGGGTATTTTTCTGAGAATCTTCTAGTTCTCTTTCTAAATGTCATTAGCCTTTTTTATGACTCACATTGTGAAAGGGACAGAAATAAAAAGAATTTCTTCATCATTAGAGAATTCTTTCTAGGGTTACTGCTTTTTCTGCACCACTCTGCTGTGCCATAGCTATCACTGGTAACACAGGGCCCATTTCTTGCCTTGGTGAAGGCCAGTGCTACCTTCTGAGCTGTAGGACCTTTGCTGTCATATCCAGACAAAATTATTTTGCCGCCTTAAACTTTTAAAGGCTTTTTAAAAATCAGGACCTTATCAGCTCTGGTTATTTGTGTCTGTTATACCCCATTCACTGTAATCAGGCTGAGATTCCTATATCTGTCCCTGCGATTATGCAGTGTAACACATTGCTTACAACCATATCAGGAATCTTCCTGGTTTATGATGGTTCATTAAGTGCATACAATTAAGCATCTGTTCAAACTAAAATGTTAAACTTTATGGCATTTGCATTGACAACCAAGTGTGTTCAGTACAAATGCCACATTTTAGTACTTGCCTTTTTAATATTTTATTATGTTGTCTTGAAATTAACTTTTTACCCTTTTTTTCTCATCCTTTCAGACTCTACTTCAAGAGAAATGCTGAAGTTTGTTCTTGCTTCTCCAGAACTGTTTACATTTCTGCCCTGGCCTATCTCTGTGACCTGTCAATTCTTGTTTGCCTCCTCTGTAAATTATATGAGCCTTGAGACCTTTTTCTTTTCACACTTTGCATCAAACATTATTTCTTCCTCCACATTTATTCAGCTCCATTTCAAACTGTTAAGTGTTCGCTTTTATTTTTTTCACCCACAAGAGCAGCAATTAGTTCTTGGAAAGCTCACAAACCTGCAAACTGTACCCTTGCTAAGTGAACTTGCCTTATGATCCTATTACAGTGACTTTTCCTTTTCTGTGTGGATCCCTCTGCCTTCCTACTGCTCATCATGGTCTTGTCAAGCATTCAATTGGAAGCTCTTCGGGGTAGGGCTTTATGTTTAAATATGTTTCTCTATAGCTGCTGGTGTACTGTAAGAATAAATGGATGTTCAAGGTCAGTCTACTAAAGTTTATTTGATGTGCCAAAACTCTTCTGTACTTTGGAGCTATGAGAATGAGCAGATTCAAAGATTTATGTCAAAGCTTTAACTGCCAAACTATGAATGCAATGTAAAACTGTGGCAGCAGTGTTTGAACATTTTCCTGGTGGTCACCTTACCAAAGGGCTGTTACAGTGGAAGACAACACATTTTCAGATGCATTTGGGTCACAAGCCTTACTCTGAAAGCCACAGATGGGGCTGTCTGGATCTCACCCAGTCTACCAGGACTCTGCAGCCTTTAGAGACAGAAATAATGTCTTGGTCATGCATATGTGAAACAAAAATTTGTGACAGATTGCATTGTATGCAATGTCTGTGATTGTTCATAGGAGATTGGTCATAGGGTTAAGGAACCAATAGAATCACCATGAAAAAACTGAAAAACATGTTTATAATATATGTCATGAAAACTGGGAGCAATTTGATCTGATGACCATGTAGGCACATTCCAGTAACACATAAAAACTATGTTTCAAGGATGTACCTTTGGGTCTGTTTTGTGCCAGTCTGGAGGATAAAGACAAAAAAATAAACTTCTGCTGCTGGATTCAGTAGTTGAAGTTAGAAGCTAATCAATTGGGCTATATATTGAGGGTATTCAGTGGAGTGAATTCATCCAACTTCTCAAGTTGTTCAATAGCAGCTGTTTTAGTGCTAGTCTCAGTTTTGGATATTAAATACTGGTTGTGTTCAGCTTTATCTGTTACTGTACTGGCTCCATAATAACTTTGGTTTTTTTCCATCCAAATCTGTTCTAATAACAATGTATCAGTTAAAATGGTGTTTCTAGTGAAAGAGACAGTCACTGTTAAGCTTTTTTAACCACCTGCCTATGTTGACTTGAAATGTGATAGAAATTGGCCTCTCAAGGAATTATACAGGAGCTTTTGACCATATTTCTCATTTAAAATCATTCTGCTGCTTACCCTAGATTTCTTGGAAGAAACAGAATATTTCTGTGTCAGTGTTAGCATAAACATTACCCTACAAAACCAGGTATTGGTCTTACAGTGGTAGAACCTGGAAGATTTGGAAAACTGGGCTTGGTTCATATAAACATCTAAAAAGCAAGTGCAATCCAGGTGACTTGAAGCTTCTGAATGTCTTTCAACACTGTACATGGTGATGTCTGTTACTTGTTCATACAAGTCCCAGCACTTCATTGCTCTTTTTCTCCCTTTGTGTGAAAGTAGCTGTGTTCATCTCTGCAGCCTTCTGGGAGACATGGCTAAACAGGAGGTAAATCCTTTTCTTCCATCCTTCTCTTATCTTTTGGATGATCAGACCTTAGTTCCCTTCTTTTCTCCCTAAGGAGTTTTGTTTCTCGTTTTCAACTTTCATCTCTTTGCTCAGCTGTAGCTGTAGCCCAGCTGAGAGTGGGTGATGCTTGTGACAGACTCTGCCTGTTTAGTTATTGGTTTCCTTTCCCTGGTGACTTCGGGCCACTGGGCTCCTGTTCCTCCTCCTTGGAGCTGTGCAGTCCCACCTGTAGGCAGGGTCTGGGCCATGGGACAAACTGCTTTACCTCCCTCCTAGATCAGCAGCCAGAAAAGTCTCTCCAGTATCAAGAAGGAAATAAAGATCTCTAAAAGTGTGGTAATTCTAACAATATTTTGTGAAAGGCAGAAATTAGGAAGCACCACCACAGTGTCTTAAGTTGCTTTCTGTAGTTAGAGTTTCAGAGATTATCTTAGAAGTATGCTAGTGCAAAATTAAGTTCAAAATATCAGGGTTAAATTCAGTATCCACTAAAAGAAAATATTGCAGGAGCAGGATAATATTTTTAAAATACCTAATTATATGCAGTATTAGCTTTCCAGACTTAACAAGTGATGTGTTTTGCAAACTCTGTTTATTTCTGTTGAGTACTGTCTTAGAACTGAGGTATTTTCAGTCCAGGCACCCATTTAGAGAAATCAACTGGCATCACAACATTTGTTGTTTAGGGCTGACTTTTGTCATTGTGTTTTTGGTTATGTGTGAAAGACTCTTTTCTACATATAGTTTTTTTAAAAATCTGATGAGTCTTGAGAGCTAATCAATTGCTGTCTGAAATTTCACTGTCTGAAAAGATACTCTTGTGATTGTTTGTTGAAAAATATTGATGGAGCACTACAGCAGTAGGCACCATGTAAATCAAGTGGGTGCTGCCAAACCATGTAGTCAGAGGCACTCTTGTTTGAGATACAGTTTTTAATGCAGAATTAGGATTAGCCTGTGCAGAAGCCAGGTCTGGTAAACCCCCTGGAGTCTTCAAAGATGAAGTCACAGAATTTTTAAAATATATTGTCTATGGCTCTAAAAAATGAATAATGAAATAGATTTGTATTTGTTTTAATTTTAATTTTATTTTCTCACCACTGTGCTGGTGAGCATTTGATGGACTCAAAGTCATTATCTTGCATTTTGCAATTCTTATCTCCTTTATTTGTCTTCCATTATGGAATCTTTCTATCAAATAGGCAGTTGAGGGTCCCTGCTGCTGCTTAACCTGAGCACAGTATGTTTCTGATTGACATCAACCAGAGAGTTCCCAGTGCTGCTTACTTGGACTGAGAGAACAGGCTAAAGCCCTTCTGCACTCACAAAATCCGTCTTGAGAAATTTGAATAGCTAAAATGGAAGCTCAGTTATTTTCTAAGGGAATTACTGCTCATGTATAACTGGGAAGGAGGGAGAAAATAATGTAGCGAGGAAAGCCTTCAGAAAGAGAGAAAGTAGGTGATAAAAATAGGGCATTTCCCTGACTGAATTTCCAGGCTGTACTGCGAGAGGTTTCACTCCTCCTTTTTTGACCTTAAAAAAAATATAAAAGGAGAGGGAAGGATGATGGTACATCAAAACAATGTTGGAGGTTTCTTAATAGATTGAAGTACTGCCCAAAAAAATTGCACTTGATTTTGCTGCTGTTGATTACACTGGAACTGGATGCAGCTGGCTTTAAAGTATTCTATGATTCTAAGGCATTCAATGAGATATTCCCCATCACAGCTCCCACAAACCTGTAGCTAGTTAGAAAGCTGGCACTCTAGCAATAGATCCTCTCTTCTTGCTACTATCAACTTGATCTAAACTGAGCTTACAATGTAAAAGTAGTTCTGAGATTAATGCAGTTATTAAAAATAATGTTAAAAAATCCATAACCAGTTGTATCAGTAAATTAAAAACATAGATTTTTTTCTCATGAGATGAAAAGTGTGCAAATATACCGTGAAAAGGAAAGTACATGCAGTAGAAATACATGTGTGTACAACATAATTTGTGTCTGTAATATAAAATTGTGTCATGTCCAGTGATTTCAGCTATAAGTGAGCCCCATCTGCTGGTAATGTAAAGAAACAACTAAAAGTTTAACTGCAGGGAAAAGATGTACAAAAAAATTCTGAAACTCTTTGCATAAGATTAGGGCCTTAAGTATATAAATTATATATATATGCATCTAGGTGCAATCACTATATCTTAAGAAAGAATTAAAAAAACTATTTTTGGAAAGTTTGCAGACAGATTTTTTTTTTTTGTCCTTTGTAAAGATTGAATTTTAATGCAAATGCTTGTGGTGTTCTAATTTTTCCACATTTCTGATTCGAATAAACATCAACGGTTTCTTCAGCTTAGAAAAACAATATTGAATTGGCTTTTGTTTGTGGAATCAAAAACCTCCTGGAAAAACTTAATTGTCACAAACTCCTCTGGTATTGTTGTGCAAGGTAGTAGCAGTGCACCAGCTAATGAGAACAAGGAGAATAATCAGAAAGGAAGCCCTGACAGCCTCTATGTGTACAAAATTCAAATTGTTGGTTGAGGTTAATTTGCATTCAAGGCTCATGGTGAACAATAAAGAGTTAAGGGCTGTGTCAGCAATGTCTGTGTTGGTGTGACTCCAGGGTGGGTTTTGGGAAACATTTTGGTTTCCACTTTTGCACGGAGTTCCTAGCACAGCAAAAGCTGGCGAGGTGCAGTTCCCAGGAGCTGTCCCGTGGCTGCAGGGGGCTGAGCTAGCTCAGAACTGCTGGGGTAGCCTGGAGGAAGGAGACTGCTGGGTGGCACCCTTGGCACTGTGACACCCACACCAGGCTGGGTTAGGTCGCAAAGGCCTTTTCTTACTTGTGGACTAAAACCAGGCACTTTCTCTGTAGGCAGGTTTTGGAGTGCAGCCTGCCAGCTCAGAGAGGTCAGTCCATTCCTGTCTTAAACCAGTGGATGAGCAAGGCTGCAATGGATATGGGAACAAAGTTCAGGTTTCTGAGGTTTAGGAGTTCCTGTGCTCCAGCTTCTCTAGCTGCACAAAGAGCTGAGTTGAGATTGAGCACTCAAAAGAATCAGTTTCAGTTCTTTATTATTCCACTGGAAGGGGTTCAATTCTTATTCTTCTCTCAAAATATGCATATTTTTATATCCTTGCTCAAGTTCAGATGTTTATAGGTCTATACATCCTACACAGCTTTGTATGACTCACATTGGTTTTAGTGCTACCCAATGTAAAACTATTTTGTGTTTTCATAAATGTAATCGGCAAGTTTATTACAATGATGGGTGCTCCAGTATTTGTAAGCAGTTTGTTCTGTTGTGAGAGAAGTCAGGGAGCGCCTGAGCCATGCCAGTGTGTTCAACACTGGGATGAAGGGCAGGTGCTGTGGGGGACTTCCCCCTCCTGAATGGGGCTGTGACTTGCTGTTAGTCTGTTGTGCCTCCTTCACCAGGTGTAAGTCAACATTGCACTCGTAGATTTGCTTGTTTCAATAAGGCACCTTTTGTTGTGAGCCTTTTTTTCTTTTGTGTTTACCCCTGATTTTTACAGAGGGAACAACAGAGGGAGAGGTGTGGTCAAATTCCTGTAGAAAAGAGGAAATGGATGTTATATACTTTAGTTCTGTATAAAAAGTTTGGGAAATCTGCTGGTACAGATTAATACTGCCTTAATCAGTAATGTGCCAACTGCTTTTTTTGTTTTAAGATCTTCTATTACAGTTCTGTTAGCTCTTGCTAAATCACATTTTTCTATTCTAATTTTTTTTAATGGCCTGTGTGGCTTTCAGCTTTTCCTATTAATTATAACACCAATTTGAGGACCTCTTCCAGTACAGCACACTGTATTCTGAAAAAGCTGGAAGGGGTTATCTGTTTGAGTACATCTTAAAAGGCTGAGAAATGGAGTTATGGCTAAGTTAAGGTTGAGTTATGGCTTTCACTCCCCCACTTGAACTAATATTTAGTCCATTTAATACTGTCTGGTGCTGTGAATTTGCTGTGAATCTCTGCAGAGAAGCTATTTCATGAAGCTTTGTGTATGGGGATTTTATGAGATCCTTCTTTTCCCTTCAGCACTACCTTCCTGCACTGTACAGATTGTGTAAACTTAACCCTTTTCCCACTTTGCTGGAGGGCTGTGGAGGCTGTGATTTCAATTCTGACTAGGCTGAGTGAAATGATTTCACATTGCAGTACTCAGCATTTCTCACAGAGCCTTAGTTTCCATGTCAGTATTTACTGTTCTCTTTTGACCTTCCCATGCAAACCCAACACAATTCTAATGAAAATGGAAATATTTCAGTGTTTTTTTCTATAATGGAATTGCTTGTGAACTGTTAATTGTGGTGGTTACAACTGTGTAGTCAAAGCTGCTTTTCATTAAGATTTTAGGTCTAAAAATAAAAATAACACCAATGTCTCTCCTAGGGGTCAAAGTTGACCACTTCTAGTTTATTCTTAGGTAAATGCTTCAGTGGTGTATTGAGTTTTAGTTTGCCTTTGAATTGATAATTAATAGCAGTTGAAATTGGAGCTGCTCTTTGTAACAGCAAGGAGCTGTGAAACACCAGGTGGTTGTAACCCATGGCCAGAAGAAAATTTGAAAGTAGAAGAGGAAGGAAGACAGAAGGAACTAATGTTGCTTTGCAGAGGCAACTGCCATGTATTTAAAGTAATTTTATGGGTGGGCAGTAGTAGGGTGCGTGCAATCAAGTCTAAGAGAAGTAATAATTAATTAAATTACAGATGTTATGTTAGCAGGAAAAGGACTAGACTGAAGGAAAGGGAAGGTGTGGTTTGGGAAATCTTATTAAAAATATTTAACTTGAACCACTGTATCATCTTTCAGGCAGGATAAATTATCCTTTGATAGAATAAGATTTTTGAGAACAATGGAAATATTACAGAAGCACTAACAGACCACAAACGTCACTGATGGTTTATGGTGGGCACTGAGATTTGAATAAAGCACCTTCACATAGAGTAAATCTTTGGCTTAGAGGATTTAGACTATGACTAGAACGAGTTTATAAAAACTTTGACAAATTATGCAGGAGTGTATACAGAGGGATGGCTAAGTGTGACTGTTTATCCTTGTGTACTTCCTAGCTTTTCTGAATTGTTCCCTGCAAGATGGTTGTCATCAAAGCCATATTATGTGGGAAAATATGAGTTTTGTTGAAAATGAAAATTTCCACAATCCCATATGTTTTTGATGGTGGTTGTTGTTTATGTGTTTGTTTGTTTGTTTTATTGGGAGAAAAAGAAGTATAAACAAGTTCCAAATTTTTTTGTGATTTCAAATTTGTTACAATTTCAAGAATTATTATTTTTTAATTCATGGGGTAAATGGAAAACAGTTTTTTAAAAAGTATTTCTAATTTTGGCTAATTATATCATATCCCAAGTCTAAATGGTCATTGTCCTTTTTCAATAATTATTGTTTGAAAACCTGTTGAAAATTTAGTTTATAAGAATAATATTTTCCAAATACACAATTTATCAGCTTCTTCTGATTAAAGGAATGATTACAGAGCCCTGTAGTAATGGACTGAGAGGTAATCACTTTTAAAATAACAGAGCAATCAAAACATGAGTTTCTTTCAGGGCTTGAAAGAGATGTGAATTCATTTAATATGTTGTCATAACTTCAGCTAATTAAAAGCTGGTCTAATGACAGCAAATGCCAGTTGAGAGAATTTAAGTTCTTAGTCATACTAGGTATTGAGGAGAGAATCGTGTTGTTGACTTGAGCAGTGTCAGTACTGCTCGGAGATAGGTCCAGATATCTGCATTCAAGAAAATGCAATAAAGTGCCTTGCACGTAGTGTTTAATTTTTGCTTTGCTTTTTCAAGCATAGTTGTCACTAAATGATTTCTTATTGCCTCATTAGAGACATTTCTTGAGGTGTGTGCTGTAGGCACACACATCCTTCTTTAATAAAAATAATTTCAAGTTGATGACTGCCTACGGCATGCTCAGTAGTGTTTGGAGAAAAAGGTAACCTATTAATATGCCTGGATTGAATTATTTGTGCTCAAAAATGCTGGGTTATATTTCTATATTATTTTAATGAGTAATCAGATCACTAAAAAAACCCAAAAGCCTGCAAGATTTACTAGCTGACTGAAAAAAAAAAAAAAGAAAAAGAAAAATAAAAACGCCCCACAAATAAAAAGGGAAAGATTTTGTCAACAGTATTTGGCACTTTCTTAAAAAAAACTCAAAAAAAACCTCCAAATGTAATTCCTTGATTTCTTTCTAATGAATGACCTTTCTTGGCAGGTAAGAATCCTGTACAGAGGCACTACAGGTTTAAGACCATAGTGACAACACTATTAAGGGAAACAATATTTAGCCATCTGGAAAGTGTTCTCACTGCATCCCACATGTGCCCCAAGAGCACAGGGTGTGAGCAGAGGCTGGGCAAGCACAGGGCCAGCACTCTCTGTCCATGGCTCTGCTGCAGCAGGAGGCAGCTCTGACCAGGCCAGGTCCTCACTGTGCCTCCCTAAAATTCATGAGCTGGCAAGAGTTGAGAAAGTGCTTGGTTTGGAGTTCTTAGTTTAATCTTTACAGAAGCTCATGTGCTTACATTTTGTCTCCCACTAGATGTTCTTTAGGGTTGCGTTCTAACCTAAATTTTTCAATATTTCTAAGATTTTAAAAGCTGTTGCTGAAAATACAGGTGTGCTTCTGCCATCGGAGGGGGAGTGACAGAACAAGAGGACAAAAATTACTTGAAAAAAAATTGGCACACTGCAGTAATCCTTAAATATTTTTATTGTCAAGATAGTACTGTATCATATGTTTGAAGTTTCTTCACTGATAACTTAAATATTGTTATGGCATTCTAAAGAATTAATATATTCCTTTCCCACTAGTGCTGAATTTGCTCCCAAAATTCAAGTTATCAAATGTAAAATTAAGTGTGTTGTGTGCATCATGTGGTTTGATATCAGTCTCAAAGACTTCTCTAGATTTATAATACCAAGCCGTAGGAATATTTACTAATACTTCTGATAGTTGTAATAATATCTCATTATCATTAATCATCATCTTGGAATGAAGTAGCTGAATGGAAGCAACCCCATATAGCTGCTGCCATTAAAAGCTCATTTGCCAGCAGCAGCACATGGCACTGTGTGGGTTGGTTCCCAGGCTAACTCCAGAAGCTAAATACAGTAGCTCATGTGACACTGTGTGCTCAGTTAGGAGCTCATGAGTTGTTAATGACACCCGTTATACCTATTTTTTTCACTATAAATCTTTGAGATGTTTTACTTGTACAGAAACAATAGTCTAATCTGCAGCTCAGTAATTCTCAGGTCAGATTGCAGTCTGATGAAATTTGCCTTCACTGCAAGCACTTTCAGAGGTAATCTTCCAGCTTTCATCAGCTGGAGATGCAGGCTTGGTCATGGCCAGGAAGCTGAGGTGAGGACAGCTGCTCTCCCGCTTCTGGTAACACTTGCAAGGAAGGAAACATTGCAGTAGCCTTTTGCTTGGGCAAGCTACTCTTATCCATGTTCAAACTGGTTGATGCTGATACCCATCATGGAGGTACAGGCACTTGGGACACAATGTGAGAACTGCTTGCTGGGCCACTGGAAATGCTGGTTGAAACTGGTGGTGTAGAGGAGTTTGTTTCTGTTGCAGGGGGAAGAATCACTGGAGTAATTTTGCTGTGTGTATGTGTGTAGAATAGAAATCTTAATGTGTTTCTCTCTTGGTACTGTTTGTCTTTTACTTCTATACTGACTAAATCACTTGAAATTTGTGACTATTTATTTAGTTCCATAATCCCCTTGTGTGTAATTGAGTATCCTCATTTCACAGATAAGGTACTAATTGATTTCCTCGCATTACGCAGGGAATTTGGCAGAGCAGAGAGTTGAACGCATCTCTCCAGAGCTTGAGATTCCCTCAGTACTTACTGGGCCATATCCTTTTTCTCTGTGTCTCCCTTTTCCCCCATTTCATTCCTCTCCTTTTTTATTTTTTTTTCTTTTCTTTTTTTTTTTTTGCCTCCCAGTTTTCAGAAATGTGCCCTGCACTGTAGAGAGTAGACACAGATAGCCTCTGACTATAAATGTCAATTTAAAAATGTGTCTTAAATAAAAATCCAATCTGGATACACAGAGGATACCACTCCAAGGAGGAGGATGGATAGAAATGGATGTCAAAGGACAGTGATATAGTTCTCCATTAGTTTGCATCACTCAATAGCCTCTGGATTCCTGCCATTAGGAAGCAGGATTGCATAACAATAAAACAAAGAACTCTAATACTGGGTCAATGTTTTCATCTTAAAATGTGTGTGCTTGTTTCCTTGCTATCTTTTTTTCCAGAACAGCTACTTAAGACAGACAAGTATTCAGTGGTTGATACCCGGAAAAAAATAAAACTGCCCTTTGTTAAGAGCTACTACTGAGTTACGTGTTCTGTGTGTATTGAAAACTCTGGAGCTTGCTGAGTGTAAATGTTAACTGTGGTCACTGATACTGTGTTCTGATAGATACCAAAATAGAGATTTTCTTCCACTACTTTTGAATATATAAAGTAAAAGTTATTTTGCTTTACTTGCTACCTTTAAAAGGAAACAAATTTAAGAGAAAAGAATTGCTGCTACAGAAGCAATTCACAGTGCAAACTAGTGTCACCAACTAAACTCTTATAGATGCTATGTATGCCTTGCTTGATGTAGACTAATTTGGACTGTGTAATTTTTAAGGCTGCAATACTTTCTAATATTCTATTAGAAATCATTATTTTAGAGTTATAAAACATGTATGCTCTTTTTCCTAAGAGGCCAAAATGGCTACAGGTCTTTCAAGTTAAATACTATACATAATTAGATAGTTTTAAAAATGTATCTTATGTACCCAGAAGTGGTTCCAGTCTCTTGACAACAGACAAATAAGACAGATAATTTTTTCAGTGTGTATTTACAAAGCTGTCTAGCCTTTCAGTCAATATCTGGTACGGTAGCTTACACAAATATATGCTTTAGTACATTTAAGCTGTAACTCGCAGATGCAAATATGAGTTGAGAAGCCCTCACTGGAGCTGATACTGCTTTGTATGTTCAATTATAAATGCAGAAAACTGTTTTTGAAACCCTCAAACATATCTGTATTAACAGCAGCTCAAATCTTTTTTTTTAATAATAGCAGTATTTACTTGTGGGATAGAGTAACACAAACACCAGCTCTTAAAACTCTGTACAGGAGTTCTCTTTTGACTTCCTTTTAGAAGGAGGTGATTATGTTTAACAAGGCAAAGAGTCTTTTACAGGTTACCATTTCAGGGCAGTCTGTCTATGGAGTTTTTACACGTATGTCAGTGCCCTGCTGAGAGGTCTGTTTTTTCTAGAGGTGCCAAGCACCATATGTGAAGTGTCCAACTGTAATTAAGTTATCTGATGTTAATAACAGCTTAGGTGGTTTCAAACATAAATCTATGCTAATAGGCATGGTAGCTTTTGGGCTCAGGCAAGATGCAACTCCCAGCAAGGCTGAAAACATAAAGCACAATTTCAGGACATACTGAATTAGAAAATGTAGAGAAGCTTGAAAAGCCAGCATGATACAAATCCAAAGCATTTCCTGACCTCTTTCTACTGTCAATTTAAGGAGGAACCTGTCTTACAGGTTACAGGTGTGTGATCTGGTTCAGTAGAGAACCATGATGTGGTAGCTGCAGCTTGGATTCCTCTTTGGCACCCAGCTAACATGCTAGCTCCGTGGATGGGGAGCTTAATGCAGGAGGGAAGGTGCTTCCTGAACCAGAGAAGAGCTTGTTCAATGAAACTATTATTCTTAGTGCCTTCAGCATACACATCACATCCCTTTGCTTGAAATTCTTCCCTGTGATCAGAGCAAAGGCAACATACACACATTGGACAGTCAAGATGTCATGAAGTGTCAGAGCCTTTGTTTTTTTCTGTGTTTAAGTGTTGCATTAGGACAGCAGTAAAAGTAAAAGGGTTTTTCTATATAGTGAAGTAGCTTTATTTCTTCCTGTCCCTGGAAGAGGAACTGATTTGCTGATTTTTTGGGAAGCCATTCTTTAATGTACAAGAACAGCAGTGACTCTTTGTGGGTCACTGGAGTAAGAGGCATGTCCATTTACTCCTCTGGTTTGAACCCTTTGCACAGTACTTGAGACTGCTGCTATGATTATTTTTTACTGTGCTTTGCTTGTGTTCTTCTGCCACCAGCCATGTCACTTCAGAAACTTCAAGTTATTGTCTCAGTCACTCTAGTCTTTCCACATTCTCAGTGCTTTGGCTTCTGCTGGATGTAGGTGCCTCTTTGCATCTGCAAAATTCAGAGTCTTTTTTTGCTTTGGGGCTCCTGAATTGCCACCATCACAATTTCAGGTAGATTGGAAGATAAGAAAATAGCCAGAGAAACTGAAGTTGGGATTTGGTTATAAACTAGCACAAAAGATGAAGATCTTGGGACAGTCTTTTCTCCTGGCAAAAATAATTTTTTCCTGAAAAAATGGAGGAGGGAAGTGTTTTGCTGTTAGAGGACATAGATATATCCTAGCAGGAGACAAATGGCACAAGGTTTCATTCTAAGTGAAACTTTCGTTCTAAATGTTTTTGTTCTCCACTGAACCATGTGGATAAATGGAAGTGAAAATATCACATCTGCTAATATTTATGATTTGAGCTTTGTTCCCCCTTTGCAGAATGTGCAAAACCAACCTTTGTAACAGTGCTCTAAGACCAGAAACATCCCAGGGTAGTGAAATACAGCCATGGAGAAGCACAATGCCCCTCCTCTGCTCACAGAAGTGGTGCTAGGTTAATGGAAGCCTTCACTCAGGAATCACTCCGTGTTTGTGAGGAGACCTGTGGCTCCATGCAGACAGTGGGAGCCTCAGCACGTGTGTCTGTGTCCGTGCCAATGCACAGCTTGGAGCTGCACAGGGTGGGGGGCTTTGGCTGATTGGAGCAGTCTGGGATGCATCGCCGTGCATGTGTGTGGGCAATGTGCCCGCGAGCCGGGGGATGGAGAGCAATTCCTCCTCCCTGCAGTGGATTCATCCGGCACAGTAGAGGCCAGAGTGAAGAACAGTTCCCTGGAACCTACCCTGTGCTCCTGCTTCCTTAGCTCCAGGCCATTGCTCCTTGTCCTGCTATCTTCTGAGACCGGAGAATTCCCTTCCTTCATTTATATTATTACCTTGAAGGTATTTATAGACTGTGATTGAGGCCCCCTGAGTCTTCTCTCTTTGAGACTATGTAAGTTTAGCTCCCGAAGTCTCTCCTCACACATCTTACCCTCTAATTCCTCTATTGCCTCTCTGTATTTCTTCTAATATTTTAAACACTTTTCCTAAACTCCAAGCACCTGAGCCAGCTGTAGTGTATTGCTAAGCAGAGCAGTGCTATTAATGCCTACTAAAAATTCACTTTGCCTGTAACTCATCCAAGACCAATTCTAGTTTGTGCCCTTCCTTGTAGTGTTGTTTGTTCTCATTTTGTGTACTGCTGCCAAATGGTAAATATTTTCTTCTACCTTTGTGGGTATCTTAGACAGCAAAGTGCCAGTGCTGTTTAGTTCTACTTTTATAGTTACATTTCATGCTTTATACTTTAAGCATTTTTTTTTCTTACTGGTCTCAATTTTTTTTACACACTTTTATTTCCTTTTAATTTTTTTTCTTTTAGTTGACCTTAGTCATCAGTGTTTTAGGCCATTTCATGCCTGCCTAAATGTGGATAATATGTATGATCCACTATGCACACAGATACTGAAAGATGACCTGTGTAGTGACTAATACAAGTCACTTTTCTCAAGACCAAGACCAATTCTATCAGACATACCTAGATATCGTACATAAGAACTCACCTGCCAAACCACTGCTTTGACCACAAGTTTGGTAAGTTGAGGAGCAGATATTGCCATTGCAAGGTATGCACAAAAGACTGAAGATGAGGAATGAATAATTGTTTTCTATAATCTCCTAGGTCTTTTATGACAGGAGCTGAATATTCAATGTAAAGACCTGATTTTCTATGATACTGGTAGGTCTTGGAGTCTTTCTTCCCCCAGGATATTAAAAAGTATCCTGCTGATATTGAACAGACAGTACTGTGCATCAGATGCTGCAGAACTGACCCTGTAAGAGGAACAATGGTGAGCACTAGGAGATGATCTATTGATATTTGCCAGTTTTCTAAAAGGGTGCGTTCTAAAGGATGCCCCCGTGTGCAAAGGAACAACATTCCATCAGGGTGGAGGAAACCATTATTCCTGGCTGCTACAAACAATCTCCGAAGACAATGAGAATGTGAATTAACAGACATTTATGGTACCAGTTTTGTCACCTCACCAGTCTGTTGGTCTATTGTACTTAGACACTGATCAGTTGGTATAGCAGGAATTTCAATTACTGGATTTAAAAGATATGCTTTCACTAAACGCTTTTTTCACCTTAATATTTGTCTGCCAGCATGAGCTCATTATCTCCTGGCAAGGTTCTGTTCCATTGACATTATCTCTTAATTATATTAATATGAAAGACAGAATTTTACTGTTCAAGAATAATTTCTAAAACTATAATTTAGATTTAAACAACTGTGTCAATAAAGCAGAGGGATGATGCTCTTCAGATTCAGTGTAATTGGATTGGGTGTCTCGATCTGGTAAATCAATCCTCATAAAAACGGCATGAGAGTTATGATCTCCCCTGTCTGAACCTGCTCCTTTGGTGGCTGCAGCAAATTGACCAAGCTGGGCACATGGTCCCTGAAGAGGTTTCACTGGAACTTCCCTGGGGCCAGGTATGGTGGTTTGGTCTTGTGATTCGCAAAGGGAGCACCTTGCATTACTTTCCACTGTCAATACAAGTCAGAGGGACATACAGACTTTTAAAAAAGGCTAACCAGTTTCCAACAGTTCCTACAACTACAAACTAAGTATTTGAGATAGTTATTTCAAGGAATTGAAATATCAAATAGGAACAGAATAGAATAAAATTTGGAGTTAAGTTCACCTGCACCAAACAGTGATGTTAATTACTTGGTCAAAGTACAGACCTCTCTTGTAGTTTTAACCACAGGACTGTTGTGGTGAAACTGGTTTTTTCCTTATTCATGTGTTTTAAATCTTGCTCATTACTGGCAGTGTCTGAGTGCAGCCACCTTTTTAGTTGCTGTTAAGTGCAAACAGAAAGGAGTTTGCACTCATTTCTCAGAAGAAACAAATGCTACAAGGGTGTACTTGAATTGAGAGTGGGAGAAAATGTATTATTTAAGAACTGGTCATGGTGTCTCAATAAGGAATGAATTGAGTTTTACATGTAAATTTAGGGTGACCAACGCTCTTATAGTTGTGAATAATACTGTGTTTGATAATCCAGAACACGCCCTTGAAACTAGAGATAGTTCAGATTACAGATTTAAAATTAGTTAAGTACACAATTTTCAAAACACTTAGTTCCCCAAGTCAAATGGTTTCCCTCCTTACAGTCTTGATCTTAGTTCTAAGGACAAAACCTTGTAGTCTGTTTTGTGTAAAATAATAATATTTACAAGCTGTGCAGGGAACAAATGACATAACTTTGGATTGGCCCCAATAAGTGAAGATTTCATCTTCTGCACAATTTTAATTAACAGAATTATTTTGTCTGATAATTTTATGTAAAAATACTTTCCTCCAAACTCTGTGCTGTCTGCCATCTCCTTCTGGTCAGGTCTGAAAAAGGAGTGAGGATGAAAAAGCTTTGGGTGGTGGGTTGTTTGTTTGTTTGTTGGTTTTTAACAGAAACAATTTTTCACAAAACAGCCACCAACTCTGTTTCAACACTAATGGCTCTAAAACTTTAACCCACACTGCTGGACTTAGCTAATATTCTCTGAGAGTCAAACCACTTAATTTTCATGCTAGTAAAGGCTGTTTATTTGTAAGTTTAAAGTTAATTCTATAGTTTGGGTGTTTATAGCACTAGGAGTTCTTACAGTTATTTCTAGCACATCCCTAATTATTTTAATCTAGTAATGATGTATCATTACAATCATTGGAAATGTGTTCTTAGTGTTTAGCATAGGCAGGCCCTGTGTAACTAAAAATCTTCTCTAGGTGTCAGAGGTTGAAGGCTTCTGAGGCAGGTCTGTGATATGGAGAAGGAATTTGTTCTGTGAAGGATGGGAGAGAGGGAGGCGATTGTGGTCTTTAGCAGCCATTTGCTGCAGTCATAAATCATTTGGGGTATTCAGAATCATCAAACTGGAATGGTTTGAGTAGTCATAATGTATGTAAAGTTTAGGTGACTTCTAAAATACTTTAAATGTATTATAACAGCACTTAGCACCTTCTGGTATCAGCTGAGATAAACACAAGTATAAGATATAATCCTCAGTAAGCAAAATAAATAGGCCGTCTAATATAGTGCTGCTGTTTACATCAGCAAAAGGTGGGCAGATACCCTGGATTTCACTGGAATTTTTCCTTTTTTATTTTTTTTTAAATTCACTCCTTTAGGTGTTAAATGCCAGGGGGTGCCATTGTTTCCCAAGGAATGCAGATCTGCTACTTAAGGAAAGCAGAATATAGCTCCCAACACCCTCACTCATGAATGAAATCACCTCTATCTCAGAAACCCGTTTAGCTAAAGGTGTTTATTCTTCTGCATTTGTTTTTTGATTTCACTCACAATTTTCTGGTGAAATTTTATCCTTATAAAAATGAAACAAAAATGTAGAGCAATGGATTACAACTCACACCCCCATCAAAATTTGAGAAGCCTGAATTCTCTAGTTTTTACGTTCTCAGACACAGGAAACCTGTCCCTAAAGCTCTGGAGTCTGAGATATTAATGTATTTAGAAGAGAGAGAAATTTGAAATTCTCTGAAGTTGTTGAAGGACTGGCTCTTTTCAAAATGGTCACTACATAAAGTAAAGGATTGTGGTTTATAGTAGAATATGCTCTTCACAGGTTATCCCTGCTCTGAGTGAGACTCAGCTGAGACCCAGAAATGACTGCTCATCCTTGATATTTCTTTGGAGTTAGGAACTGGGATAAAGGAAGGCATGGTGGAAGTTCAGGCTGGTTCCCAGTGAAAAGGGTTTTTAAATAATAGCCTGTGTTTTGCCATACTGCAGTTGTGAAAACTGCACTTACTTATGATAGTCTGTCCTTAAGAATACATGCAAGGCAGCAGGTTTTTCTTTTCAAAATGTCAATAATGGTAAATGTTTACCTGTTTTTTAAAGGAATTGTTTAATTTTTATTTTGTTCTGTTTTATTGGCTTGTCATTCAAGCTTCTTAACAGTGCGAAGACTCAGTTAAAAATTCTTAAACTAAATGTTAACAAGTGTCACAACTTTTAGTAAGTTAACATTTTGCAATCACTTGTGGTAGTCAATGTATATTTGTGAGACAAAGTAAAGATTTATCTGTTATTTAGTTATTTGAAGCTATAAGCAATGTCATTTCTGTGATTAAGACAACTCCAAATGTTTTTTGGCTAGTTAGATCTTCTCTTCCATTAGATCTTATGTATATGAGAAATTGAGTTAATTCTTTTTTTTCTCTCTTCCCTTTTTTCCCCTCCAGTTTAGATATTGAAAAGATAAAGTACCCATTTTTTTTCTCCCTCTGTGCTTGGAATAACTCACTGGTATTGAAGACTCTCCATACCTTAGCTCTTTTACTGTCCAGGTGGCCTGTAACATTGCTGACAACACTCTTCCAACTCCTGCCAGCCACATTTCATGGAGGTGGGGAGAGAAGGGTGATAATTTCAAAGGTAATTGAGCTGCTGAGGAAAACAGGTCCTGATGCTGGTGACTGGCAACTGAACTGTGGCGATTCTACGTAATGGTAACATTGTTATCTCAAATTTCGTATTAGCAGTCCTATATTAAAACATCTTATTATGCTTTCTTTGGGAGAGGGTGTTGAATACTTACAGAATTCAGAAGAAATCCACTGGTTGTTACTGTGTTGTGCGCCGTGGCCATGTCCTGCCAACCAGACAGAAAGTTTTAACTGAGCATTGCCACTGTATCAGAGCAAAGCCAGCTTGCTCCAACTGGGGCAGTAGCTTAACCATTAAATTAAGCTTAATTAAATTGAGGGCAATTGTAAAACTGTTTACTGTAGAAAAGCATTTTGAATAGGGGAATGATTTAATCAGCTACATTTCTGTTTGTGTTGTCTCATAAAGGTTCCCAGTGTGTGTTCTCTACACTGAAAACTTGAGGAGCTATAAAAGCCTTCAGTGTACATACTAGATTATAATTTTTTTTTCAAAATAAATTTATATTGCAAATGCTTTTTATGCTTTGAATCCTTTCTGGAAATAAAATTTTCACTCTTTATATAGACAGATAAATGTATTATCTCCTTATCTGCAGCTGAATCACCATAAACCAGCATTTTGATGGAAGAATTTTCACCACCATGGGGTACATTACAGATTTTCTTTCCTGCCTGTGGTTTGGTGTTTAGAAAATAGCATGTGGCTGCTGGCCATGATTAAAGTGACATTTTCTGCATTTTTAGAGTCCTGTTTTCAGGGAGGTCTTAAAAATTGCACAAATGAGAAGTTTTCAGATGTTCAGGGTGATTCATATTTAATCTCTGTATGTTCAGAGTGGACTACCAATGGCAGGTTTTGGAGACTTGTTACAAATATGATTGGGGCGAAAGGCACAGCACAGGTGATTTTTGTATCAGGGCTGAGCCCTCATTGACTAGAAGAGAAAAATTGGCTAAATTTTAGGTGTGGAGGATGAATATTCCTCTCCTCTGAAAGCAGAAGGTGAAGCTTCTTTCATGTCCAGTCAGTGATGCTTTTCTTCAAGCACTCATAGCTTTGCTGGGCTTCCAGTACCTCATCATTCTCATAAGTGAAGAATTTCTTCTTTATATCTAGCCTAAACCTGCCTGTTTTCAGTTTAAAGGCGTTCTTCCTTGTCCTGTGGTTACATGCTCTTGTAAAAAGCCTCTCTGCATCTTTCCTGTAGGACTCATTTAGCACTGGAAGGTGCTGCAAAGTCTTTCTGAGGCCTTCTTCAGGCTGAACACCCCCAGCTGTCCCAGGCTGTCTCCATGGGAGAGGTGCTCCAGCCCTGTGGTCATCCTCATGGCTCTCCTCTGGACCCACTCCAACAGATCTACATCCTTCTTATGCTGAGGGTCCCAGAGCTGGATGCAGCACTGCAGGTGGGGTGTCAAATGTGAATCTGTTTGCAGAAATGCATTCAATTAAACCAATATATCTTTTGACAGAGTAGAAGAATTATTCACCTACAACCATCTCTCAGAAGGTGGAATGTCAGAAATAAAGCACACAAAAGTCTAGATTCACTAATCTGGTGCTCCCAGGGACTTCAGGTCATCTAATAGCTTGATGAAACAGAGTAGCTCAAAGGAAAGTGCTTCCTCTGGGATGGAGATATCTATAGCAATGGACTTTTGACAGAGCTGTTGGAAGATCAAAAAGCTAACAATTGTGGGATAAGATGTACTGAGAGCAGCTTTATGGGAGAGACTTGTGGCTTTTAATGATGATAGGATATGCTAGATATCAGACTGGTGAGATTAAATAATATATTTGTTATTAAATGAGAACTTAACCCACACTGCTGGAGGGAGGCAGTATTTTTACAATCTTACGTGTTATAGATTCCTCTTAACACTTCACAAGAAGACCTAGGAGTGAATCTGTGAAGTTTTGGTTGAGGCGACCTTTAAGTACAAGAGGGGATGACAGATGGGAAACACACTATAAACAAGCCTCAGTATGAAGATTTTTCTCCACATTTGTCTTCTGGTTTCAAGTAAAATGTTCTGTAAAAGCCACTTAAGGGAAAAAACCAAAATACAGCTTTTCATGTCATTGAGTTTGCTGACAGGAATATAAATCAAAGCCTTGGCACTTTAATTTTCTTCTTTGATTTCTAATTGTAGTCTGCTGGAGTTGTATGTGTTGGACATTTCAGATGCAACTTCTCCTGGAGGGAAACAGCCCTTTACTTTCAGGCAGTCACTAATGTGAAGGGCAGTGTGTGGCCCCAGAGAGCAGGCAAGGGCAGGGTGCTCCCTCCAGCCCTAGGGAAAACTATGGCTCAGTAGCCTCTGTCCAGCCTGGCTTGCCACCAGAGCTGGACTGGGTGGAGGAAAGTGAGCCCAAGATCCCTCCCCAAGCTCATGATTTTGGTGCTCTCTAGGGAGAATGGAAGGATGGAAGCAAGCAGGGTGGGACTGAGATGGCTGTCAGCACAAGCCTCTGTGTCTTGGGAGAAGAGTGGGTTCTGAATCTTGCAAGGATGAGATGAGAAGAGGATGAGGGGCTCTCATGAGTGATTTGTGCCTCTCTTGAGCAGGGAAGACGGTGGAAGTGTGGAGGGATTGGTTGTGAGTCAGGCAGGAGGAGCAGGCATCTCTCTGGGCATTGGTAGTGTAACAGAAAAAGTCTTGAAGGGGTTGGGAATCATGGCCTCACCTTCCAGGCACATGGAGGCTTGGTTCTTGCCTGGACATCTTTTAACTCTCATCACTGGGCTTTGAATTACTCATGGTCAGTGTCCTTAGCAGTAGAAGGGAAACAGCTTGGAGATATGAGAGAGCTGACAACCTCCCCTGGAGTTTTGCTGCTGCCCGTGGTAAATACAAAATATATTATTTTGTTCCTCATCTTTTAGGAGGGAAAATTAACTTCTGTCTATGGTGCTGGAAAGCTCTAAACAGCACATGGTATACAACCTTCTCAGTTAATAAGAGGAAACAAGAGTTTTTAGTCCCTGAAATAATGCAACCAGAGATCTGTGTGCCTCTAACAATGTAGTTAAAGCTGAATGGCCATCAGCAAAAAATTACTTTCAGGAATTGTAAATAGTATGATGGTTGGAACTAATCTTTAGTCTTGCCACAATTCTTATATGGGGCTTCAACCATCTCAACAGCTACAAGACCATGTCCAGATTAGGGTATCAGTATCTAACCTACTCCCCCACTTCTGACCCTCAGTGTTGTCCCCCACTTTATTTTCTTAGAAGAAGAAATAGAAGCAGCTGAAATATTGCTTCTGTAGTTAATGTACCTGGCTACAAAAAGACATTAGCCTATAATTTAATTTAGGAAAATTAGAAGGCTATTTCTGACCCAACAACATTAAACTGAAGTCTATTTGTCACCTGCAAACACTGAGCTCAGACAGCAACAGTGCAAACTTCTTCATATTGGTCCCTAGTGTGATACTAATGTTGTCTGGGAGGAAGAGAATTCATTTTGTGGACCCTGCCTTAGAGCAAAGATTACCTATCCTGCTTAATTGTGTGCCTGCTTAGGAGGACGTTGTATAGCTGGGAACAGTGCAGAAATTGCTACACCTGTGATCCCAGGGTAGCGATTCAGCTTGCTTTCAGGATGAAGAAATGGTGCTCACAGTTCTTGCAGAAAATGAGAATAAATACAACAACCCCTCCCACAGCATGTTCTTGCTTGCAATCAAAGATTTAGAGTTGTGCAGTCTTCAAGCGTGATGTTAGTGTGTATGGCCAAACCAGTATGGACACTCACATGCTACATTGTAATTGACTTATAATAAAGTACCAAGATGCTATTTTCTCATTAAAAATGTATTGAGAAGATAATTTATTTGTCACTATATTTTTTAATGTACTTGTTATTATTTACTTAGAAATTGGTATACATTATTACTTGCGCTTTCCAAATTTGGGTTCAGAGAGACACTGTTTCACTACGTACTCAATACAGCCATTGAAGTTTGTACTTGTGGCACGTAAAATTATCAAGTACTACATTGTTGTACAGTGCATTTTGTTGGTAAAATTGTGGATGTATTTTTCTGATTTGCAGATGTAATTAAGCTATCTTTCAAAAAATCTGCAAAGGAATTGTTTGAAACTCTGTCCTCCTCCACATACTGACACTCTGCACTGGGGCTGCCCCATTCCTGGGAGCGTTCAAGGCCCTGTTGGACAGGGCTTTAAGCAATCTGGTCTAGCAGAAAATACCCACGGCAGGGGGTTGGAATGGCATGATCCTTGAGGTCCTTCCAGCCCAAGCCATTCTGTGATCTATGACTCCAACTGCTGGCCCTGCAACAAACTGTTTTGCTTTACAGTTTTTAGGCTGCAGGCTACTGTCATTCAGGAAAATACCAGCATCTGCTGAATTTCTTGGAATCTGTCAGCTCAGATACTGGTATTTTTAAGAATTTGTACTCACTCAAGCTTCAATTCAGCTTTGAGTGTTTCAAATAGTTTTAAGAACAGACTGATTAATTTCAAACTAGGACTGTATGCATTCCATAGGAGTTTTCTGATTACAAAAACAAAGAAAAGGATTGCATCTCTCATTAGCATGGTGGAGAACACGACCTGCATGTTGTGACAATGATTCAGCTTTCTTGGAACAAAGCTCTTCAGAATTTCTTGGAGTTTGGGTAATGCAGACAAAGTTTGCAACTTGGCTATTGTAAGCCAGAGTGTTGTCCAGTTTGAAATGAGCTGTAGCTAGCCTTCTGTTTCTGTTTGGATAAATGCAAAAGTGTTCACCAACTTTTTCATTGCAACTGCGTGAATTGTGGAAGTAGTAATTAGGCTGAGGATGGATCCTGTTCTCTGACTTATAGCGTTGCCTCACAGAGAAGGCAGCAAGGGAATTATTTACCTTTTAATTGTAGTTCTCTGAAGGTGGGAGTCTCTATGGATTGATGCTCAGGGGGTCTCAGCTGTTGTGACCTTGGGTACTGAATGACTAGATTAAATGGTAAAGTTTAGAACTGGTCATAATGAGTTAGTACAAAAAGATGCCTTGAGGGGTCTATATGGCATATCATAGCCCCTAACTCCCAAATCCTTTTCAGACTAATTATAATAATTAGAACTTAAATAGGAATAAAACCCCATCTCTCAGGGGGAGGTGGGAGGATGAGTATGGCTCTAATAGCGGACACCATACTCAGAGAACTCAATTATAAGCAAGTAATTTTCTTCTCTCCAAAAGGTAATTGGCCTCTTCCACATCTCTTTTCTCACAGATGATGGGGGAGAATTGCATGGAGAGGGCGCTTGCTGCCAATAGGAGCCAGGATTGCTGGCTAACGTGCGGAAATGAAACTCAGCGATGGCCTTAATATTCTCCTGCACTAAAAAGGAAATGTCCTGAACACTAAAAAATGCCCAAGAGGATAAATATGGAAAAAAGTGCAGGAGTACAGTAGGTGGGGGTGTTGAAAGTTGTCTTCACCACCCTGGAATTAGATGATTTTCATACAGACCCAGAACAGGAGCAACTCTCAAAGCTTGCTGTTGCATCTCAATATTCCATTGTTGAGATCACCCCTGTTTGTGAGATTCCCCTGTTGAGATCACTTGATTTGTTGATCACAAACAAGTATTATAATTTGGCTTTGGGTATTCCTCTGAAACTGCCAGTAGTGGCCAGTTAGTTCAAATGTGGCAGCAAACTCCTGACAAGCAGTATACGTTAGGTTTTGCATTTTTAACATGCATGTTTAAATTTCCCTTTTAAAACAGTTTTTGTTAAGCAGTTTCACTGTAAGATGTTGCCAAGAAAAGAAGCTTCAAGAGAAAATCTGTACACCCCTCTCCTGCTCCTGTTCTTCCTTCTCATGCCAGGCCACCCCAAGCAGCTCTCTAGCCTGGCAGAGAGTACAACTAAAGGATCTAAGTGAGTTGAGGTTTACTACTGCAAAATTAAAAAATATTCTGCTGGTATTCAGTCAAGCTTAAGAGGGGTTTCTGGCCCTTAAGAATTTTTATGACTCTTTATAATTCAGGAAATCTTATTTACTGGGAATGTTGATTACAAGTCTCTGCTATACTGGTTGTGGAAAAGCCAGCTGAACAAACCTGTGATTTAAGTTAGGAAATTGTACAATGTCCTGCAGAGGGCAGGTTACTGGCCAGGTTGATATCTTTAATTTGACAGCCTTCTAGTACCCCTGAGACTAGCTTGCCATTAGTAAAATGCATAAAATTCCAGAAGAGTAACATGTGGCTTTTAGTTTTAAAACGTTTTGTAACTGACTGATTTAATCTGACAGTAGTTTCAGAATAGATAGCAATTGTTTACAAAACCAGATGTTTTTATCTCATATTCTATAATTCTTTGCAGTTGGGGAGAAAATAAATAATCCATTTTCCCAGAGATATGTCTTCATATAATAACAGGTTGTCTTCACAGTCTGTGTGGTCTCTGGTCTGAGAGTATTAAAACTTCAGACATCCAAATCTCTAAATTTTTAGGCATGAGGCAGCAATCCCTTTCTTCCAGCTGCCCCCAAATCACAAAGTTAATGTTTAGGTGTCTTTGTATTTCCTGTGGCATTTAAGGATACATCTAAAAGTGAAATTACCCCAGGAGCTCCTTGGCTGGAAGGTATAATTGATTGTTCTCAGATTTCCAGTTATAGGTAGAGAACTGCACAATGCTGTGCATCTGCAGTGGACTTTCTGTTGCTACTCGCATCAAATATTGGCAAACTTTTAACTAACAAACCTCCAAATGGTATTTTTAACCTCTCTGGCATTCAGCATGTAAAAGCTGTGGTTGCCATAGTAGCAAGTTGTTGCCTGAGTGCTAGTATTCTTATGATGTCATCAGAAAATAGCCTGTTCCCAGGAATACCTTGAACTCCAGTAGAAGAGTGCTGCCCTCAGTGTAGTTCAGTATGGAAACAATTCGAAATGCATGTTTTTATATTGTTATGAAATACTTCTTTTCTATGTGCAGGCACATCTTGACATCTGTGGTGGAAATTTTAAAGAAAACAGGAGAATTGCTTTGAACCTGTTGAAGAAGTGTTATTATGTAAAACGTGTATCTGACAGTGAGTGTTTTTTACACTAACCATAGTGGTTGTGTATCTGCTATAGACTGGCTATTGTTTAACTGAAGTGTTTTATTCTGTGTCACAAACTTCATTCCAGTTTCTTAGCTCTGTTCCTGAAAGAACCACAAGTTTAAAGCTTAGTGATGATTTATTCTTCTCTGGTCTCAGCACTCGACAAAGAGTGGCCTTTTCCTTGACATATATTTCTATATAGAAATAATTGGCACTCTGTGAATTCTACCTTTTTTCTTGCTTGGATTCGTACGTGCTAAGTGACAGCTCTGAGATGGTGCACACTGGTGCACACGAGGGAAGTTGCTGTGTTTTGGTGCTCTGTTCTGCACGCTGGGTTTCTGCATATCTCATCCTAAGAAGTTTTGAGTAGAATGAGCCACATAACCACTCTTACAGCTTTTTCCAGTGCATTGCTGTGAATCTGGGAGCCTCTATGTGGCCCACACACCTGCAGAGTGACCAAGCATCTCACCTGGACCAGAGTGTTTGTTGAGACTATTGCTTTCTGGCTGGCTGTCCCAGCTCCAGTTGGGATAATGCTCTGTTGTTAGCCTGGTGGGCCAGTCTGCTCTTCTGTAGGCCAGAGCTCTTGAGGGGTCCAGCCCTCTGTGCCTACCTAGGGTGGGGAACCCAGCAAATTCTGAAACTGCTTATCCTGTGTCATACCATCAGGGCCCCACCTGATCCAGGTGTCTGCCCTTATTTCATTTTGTGCCATCAAACAGCCTCAATCATCCTCTGATCTAGTTTGATCTGGTTTTCAGCAAGATGCACAGCACTAGCAGAAGTTGCCCTGCCTACTGCCATTGTCATTGTGTAGTCTTGCTCAAATGTTTGGTTTTATTTCATATCTCCTTTAAAACAGAATCTGCTACTTTAGATATGTTGCAATCTAATTTTTATCCCCGGCATATGCTGCAAAAGTGTTGATTTCATCTTAGGAAAAAATTATTTGCTTAACTATGAGGGTGATGGGGCACTGGCACAGGTTGTCCCCAGAAGCTGTGACTTTTCCATCCCTCAGAGTGTTCAAGGCCAGGTTGGATGGGGCCTGGAGCGACCTGGGATAATGGAAGGTGTCCCTGCCCATGGAAGGGAGGTTGGAACAAAATTGTCTTTTGGGTCCCTTTCAACACAAGCCATTTCAGGATTCATTTAAAAATACTCTTAAAATTAAGCTTTTTGAAGCCAACAGAAATTGAGCTACATAGATGGAAAAATGTAGTGTTTGTAAGGGAATGTTTACACTGTGTATCTTTTGTGCACTCTAAGTCAAATGAAATATTTTGCAGAATCTGTTGTATTTATTCTCAGTCTCACTGCCCCTTATAAAATAGAAAGGATTATATTCTGCAGTTAGAGATTAGTGTTTTGGGGGGGTTTTTAATGGGTATTTGTTAAAATTATGTGATGACACTGAAGAGTAAAAATGCTGTTCCAGCCTCTTCTTTCTTCCTGAAAAAATGCTAATTGGCCTGATCTGCTTTTTAATAGTGGCATTTATTACCTATTGAGGCAAATAAATTTGTATAATTCCCATTTACTTTTATTCCCTTGGAAGGGTAGTTCATTTATATTTCATTTCATGTAGGACACTCTGGACTTGAGCTGTCTTGTAGCAGAGAGAGCTGAAGAATGGAGCAACAACTGTATTATTGAAGAGCTCCATAGCCACAGACTGGGAAAAGCATGATCGGATGTGATTTTCAGAACAGATGCCCAAGCAGAGTTGGCAGTTAATTAAAAGCTCTATGTACTTAATGATTAACTAATCACAGCGTGATGGCATTCAACGGAGATGCAAGAAACTTCTCTGCTGGATTCAACAGAGAAACTCCTAATGTCTGCCTTCAGGGTACCGTACTTACAGCCGTTTGCTTTTGCATTACCAGCAGAGACAACAGGAGCAGTTAGGCTGGCAAATTTCATTAAGCATTGCTTAGTTAAAACTTTAAAAACAGAAAAGATGAGCTTAGTCAATTCTGTATCTGCTATACATATAACACAGTGTGTCTTTAGCAATGGTATTTCACAGCTATGTTGTCAAGCAAGTGACGCTTGCAAAGCACTGATGAGGAAGGTGTAGTAAGTATTATTTCCATTCTACCATCAGTAAATAAGGGAGAGAGAGATTACACGACGTAAGTGATATGTCTGTAAATAACAGTCTGGAATGTTCTGGATATTTACCAACAGATGATGTTTCTTTTTGGGGTTTTTGCAATAGAATTACAGAGTCATGCTTACAGTGCAATGCCTATTAATTTCAAAGTTATTTTCTTCACCTCTTTCTCCAATATTTAATTATTTTTAATTTTACCCTCAAGTATTCAATTCTTTTGCACAGGAGCTGTCTTTTTGCCTGAATTTATGTACGATTCCTAGCAACATAAGGTCCAGTGGTGTGACAACACAATCACAATATTGCATTTCTGACTTTCATCGATTGTGATCATAGAAAATCTAGTTATGTGCAAAATGCAATGGAGGAAGCTGAGGCATTTTCAACCCAATTAGAAAGCAAATTTCTGAGAAATCTCTGGGGTGATTGCTTTCTTGTCACAATTCTGCTTCATGGTGTGGATGCAGTCCAGATAATTAGAGCTAGAAAGGAGAATGACAGTAGATTTAAAAAAAAAGAAATTACCATTTGAATTCAGTGATGATACTGAAGAGAACATTTTAAAATTATTGTTAGATATTGCCAAAGATAATTGTTCCTGTGTGATCATATTTGGCAATATAAACCCACTGCTTTTGCCAGTAGTGAAGAACTCTGCCTGGCTGTAGGGGTGTCTGGGTCCTGCTCTTGACTCACACAGGCTGCAAGTACAGGATACTCAGCCTCTATCCTCTTGCTCCTCAAATTTGTGGGTAGCAGAATCCAACATTGGAAGAGAAGCTTGGAATAATCTCACACATACACTACACACAAAGGATTCTCAGCTGGAGCAGGATATCTCACCCAACACCAAGGCAAACTGGGGCTTATTCTTTTGACACAGCTTGAATGTGGTTTTCTTCCTTGTGGTTAGGTCCAAATCAGGAACAAAACAATGTTTATTACCTCCAGTGTGCCATGGCTAGCTGGTGTGCATGTTCTGTGTTTTGGTGCAAAGTTAGCTTTTCCCAAAGCAAAGTCTTTGGAAATATAAGCAACCAACTTTTCTTTTTCAGGCAATAGGTGGCATAATAAGGCTGGCTGGTGCCTCTGTGGTGGCAGCAGCCATTCAGCCCAGATTCCCATCAGAGGGGTCTGGGTCCCTCCATCCCCTGATAATACTTTCTGCTATCTTTTCCCAGTCCTGCAGTCAGTTGAGCTGTGAGCTGCAGGCCAGGCACAGAAGGTAGAGGTGTCAAGTAGAGGTCCAGTCCCTTGGTGTCTGGGTAAAGCCTGGATGTCCTTCTCTACCCTCATGGCACTGCTGCAGTTTTCTGGTGCTGCCACAGACAGGACAAATTTGTTTTGCTCTGTGTGTCACCTTGTGGCTATTGGAATGTAACTCTGCAGAGTTGAGACCTTGTCCCAGGGATTTGTATGTGCTGACTGGAACACATGGACAGAGCACTCAGGGGTTGTTGGTCACTATCCAGAAGCCTGAAAAGATAAAACAACTGTCAACATCCCTGATTTTTCAGTTTCAGGTCCTTGGTTGCACTATGGAGGAGCCAATACAAAGTACCTAAGTTAATGATGATTCCAGGATAGTCATTGCTAAAGTAAAGTTGCCTCCAGACCCCTGTCAGAAGCAGAGAGTCCCCAGGGCTGCAAGGCTATTGGATGGCTGTGTGCCCTTGGAGTGGGAATGCTGCTGGATTCCTGTTGCAGTGTACGGTCAGTGCATATATCTCCAGATTCAAAAGGAGTAGTACCTGTTTTTACCATCCAAGTAGTAGTGAAGAAAGACATCAGAGGAGATGAACCTGTCAACAAGCTTGCCAAGAGAAGTTGTCTATCTGTTAAAAAAGCAAAGTAATAGTGACTGACCAAGTCAGAGGAAAGAAGGAAATCAAATAATAGCACAAACTGATCTGACAGTACATCTCCTTTGCTCTGAACAGAACAAAAACAATAAACAGAAGTATTGCTAAAGTGAATGTGCTCAGTACTTTCCATGTTTAGAATAATGTCCTTGTTTTCAAGGTAGAAAAACAAAGAGAAGAAGTGCAACATGAGCAAAGTGTGAAGTGGCTGCTCTCCATGGTAACATGTTGCATGAGTAACATCTTTTTGGTGATAAGATGTGTAGGAAGCTCTTGAGCCCCACAGGAAAAAATGTCTTGATCGGCTCTCTGTGCCTTCCCTGGGATAAACAAGTACACCATGGGTAAGAGATACTTAAAATTGTGTTTGTATTCTGTGGTGTTACTTTGGCATCATAATGGGCTGGTGCCAATATATCAGAATTTTCCATGGTCTTTCTACTTTTTTAAAAACTGGTTCATAAAACTAATTTTGATTTTTAAAAGGCAGCTCATTGAAAAGGCCATTTTTTAAATGGGAAGTTACAGTGTTGAAGTACCTATTACAGCATCTTGGCTGTGGGGGAAGCTGATCTTTCTCACGGGATGGCAGTATAAAACTGACACCGGTGGGAAAAGCCATGAAAGGAAAATATTTATCTTTTTTCAGATTTCTCTGTTAAGATTCTCCTCTAGATTTTCAGTCACTTCAGGACAAAAACCCAGGAAAGAGATGCCAAGAAACAACAAGAGCAGAGAGAATCACTCATAGTGGCTGAAGGACTGGGTTGCTCTGCGGAAAGAACCAACCACAGTCACACTAATGCCAGGATGATTTTTTGCCTT
>VXBI01010012.1:205892-219003 GCA_013397375.1 Toxostoma redivivum | reverse complement strand
GTCTCTTAAACCGAGACAGCATGGTATAGCCTGGATATTCTTGATAGAAAAGCTTACTTTCAGCAGCCTTTTTCTCATAGTTATCTTCTGCACTCCTCTTTAAATATAATCTCCTATTTCAACTTGTTTCCAGCTTCTTTTACATGGATAGGTTAAGAAGCAATCACAAAGACCATCAGTATTTGAGTGCAGAGGTTTGTAAGTCAAAGATCATGAGTCTGAGTTATATAGAAGGCAGATAAATACCTGTTTATAGGTGTTTGGGTCTTGAAGACTTCCATGAACTATCCTAAGAAGAAAGTAAATAATACCATTGTCATATCAGAGATGGATACCAGGATTTATCAGTGTTGGATGTTTAAACTACAAACAGCATGTTACTTCTACATGTAACTGTAGAAGAGATATCAAATATTTTACTGTGGAAAAAACCTCTTAAGATCATCAAGTCCAGCCATTAACTGAGCATTGACAAGTCTGCCTCTAAACCGTGTCTCAAAGTGACACATCTACACTGCTTTTAAATACCTCCAGGGATGGTGACTCAACCACTCTCATGAGCATCCTGGTCCACAAAATCCTTTCAGTAAACAAATTTTTCCTAATATACCATCTAAACCTTACCTGAGGCATACTGAGGCCATTTCCTCCAAGATATTTGGCCATTAATTACTTTTTATTGACAAAAGGGCCAAAGATATTTTTCTTCCTTTGAAGCTGAAAGTTTTTAAGTGCTGTTCTTTCTTTGACTTTGGTTCCTGAAATATCTGATCTGCCACTCCATATGGTACCTACTTCCCTGTCCTTTTTCCTTCATTTGTGTAATGTGTAGTGGCAGAAATGAGATTCCTTATTCCAGAGACCAGAAAGGAAATTAAGATTTTTACACATCTCATCTTCTAAGAGGATTTTCCTGAGAGATTTAGTACCAGTTCCACTTCTCAAAGACTTTGCTTAGCTGTCAAATATACCGTGATTTGTAGTAAGAATCCATTTCCTAAGAGTTACCCTGCTACTTCCAGCAAATAGTTTTGCTTTTTCAAAGTGCAAGAAATCAGAAGAGAAAGTTTCAAAGTAAGAGATAAATGCACTCAGATCATATCACCTGGAGCGAGTTGACCTACTGTAAAGTAAATGTTCTAATTCACATCTCCTGTAAATAATCCTCCGGGCATAGTTTTCTGATCAATCCAAGCTGAATTGATCTGAATGAAAAAGATAAATGTTTTTGTTTAAATTTATTTCGTTTGCAAGCAGGCCAAGTGTTTGGTCTTGTTGATCATGAGGTTGTTTGAGCATTGTTGTAGGTGCAAATGAGGTACTGTATTATTCATGCAGCATTACAGAGCTGGATTGACTTAAACCAAACTGAGACAGATGATCTTGGAGCCATAAAATATTGTAAATATTTGTTACCACTTAGAACTTCAATAGCTGCAAGTCAAAATTTTTGAATTTAGATAATCAATTATATTATAGAACATTTTTAATTCATCTGTGATGGAGCAGCCAGACTTGGAAAGCCTGAAATATTTAGCAGAGAATTTGAAAAGTCAGAATTGAAAATGTGGAAAAGATAGTCTGGGCAGAAGGAAGAGCCTTTGGAGAGAACAAAATGAAAGGTCTAAACATAGATTTTGCTTAGATTTGTGGCAGATCAGACAAGTGGTTGTTACCAAGCTAATACTAAGATTTATTTGCACAATTAAAGATGAATGAATCATTATAAAACTATGCCGTCAAGCGTTTTTACAGGGGAAGCAAATGAGAATGGAGTGATTATTCCACTATATGCAAGGTGGGAGACATTGACAGTTAATCATGAGTGTACATTATCTGCTGAGAGAGGAGACAGTCTCAGATTCTTGAAGGCAAATGAGCTGTAAGTACACTTGTAATTGGCTGTAAGATATACAATTTCCAAGGATAGCATACAGTTTCACAGGTATTAGGTAGTCTTTTGTCTCTGAAAGATGTTGAAGCTTGTATCTTAATTCTGCAATTTAGTTTCTTTCGCATAGTACTATGCATGTGAGCATTTCGTTTCAGTTTTAATTTTTCAGTTTTAATTGCTTCTGAGGATTTCAACTACATTTTTGAAATGGAAACATAAAATCCATGATGAATGAACATAATGTTTTCTCTAGATGACCTGTTTAAAAAAAAACAAAATCAAAAACCAGGGGCAACCTGTTCTTAGAAAGCAAAATAATTAGAAAATAATTTGAAACTGTTTAAAAACCAGTTATGTGAAACTGACTTGAGAGTTGCCATCTTTACCAATGTTTTTTATTGTCCATATTCATAGACTAAGTCATAGGTGAATAATAATATATAGAGGAACAAACAGAAACATCTTTGTTGCTTGATAATGGAAAACAGACATTCATTTTTGCAATTACAGTCACTTAGGTTATTTTGTAATTCATGTTGGGAATATGAAGCTAAGACCAGATTCTGAAATATGATTTGCAGTAATGTGCATGTAGTGGAAGAGGAAGACATTGGGGTTTGTTTTTAAGACTTTTAGCCTTAAACAAGAATGTTTTATGGCTTCTTTCCTTAAGAAAAAGACATCAAAACAAACTCAAAGGTGTAAATCCTAGCTTGCATAGACATTTGGAAAGTGAGATCTGTTACTGCTTCTTCTTAGACATGGGTTTCTTAGACATAAGTGAAAGAGTGTGGTCTAGGAGACATAATGCTCACTCTTTGCTTTTGCATTCAACTGTACCATCCAGTAATGCTCCAAGACTATATTTCTATTTTATGATTTTAAATTTAGAGAATTTGTTTCCTTCCAGATAAATCCATTTTTTCTCACCTTGTTATTTTTCAGGGGACAACTAAAAATGAAGCAATAACAGTTGATCTGAAATATTTTGTGTTGTCTTTTGTTTCTATTTCATCATCATGTTTTCATGTGTCATTTAAATATATATTAATATAAACAGATTTTGAAAGGAGATGTAATCTGGAAGCAGAATAATTTTGACATTGTCGGAACATATTTTCTTTTTATCTCCAAAGTGAACCTCCCAACTGAAAACTAGATTCTAACAAATGTATCTTGTGATGGAATATATATGATGGAATATAGTTATAACTCAGTATATTTTCTAGTTTGCTTTATTTTTTGATTTAATTCTGTCATATTTTATGTCAAGGGTATGTAAAAATGTCCAGAGCATTTGAAAAGAAAAGAAGAGCAATACAATAGAATGGGCAGGGGGTGGGGGGGTGGAGAGGGGAATTGTGAAAAAAATGGTTTAATAATAAGTGAGAAAAAATAAAAAGTTCCCTGAGATTCAACATGCAACAAGAATGTACTGTCATGTACATCTGTACATCATTGCCCACTGCATAAATGAGGCTTCAGTGGTCAGTTAATCTGAAGGCTCACTGTTTTTGTACAGTATTTTGCACTGGGAGATTTTGCTATACATAGAAATGTATAATGGTAGTGATATGAGTCAAGAAATCTGCTTTGTGAACACTTTATATAGTATTTGTTTTAGTTGATTTTGGTTTTTTTTTTGTGGTTTGTTTTTGTTCATTTGTTGGTTGGTTGGTTTTTTTGTTTTGGTTTTTTTTTTTTGTTTGTTTTTCTAATTGTTTGAAGGATCATCTTTGTGTATATGCTGTTCCTTAAAGAATGCTGATAATCATTCTTTGTTTTGAAAGTTTTTAGACTGCTGTAATACGGTGTTCCTTTGATAGATAGAAAATAAAATAACTAATTTGAAACGTTTCCTATAGTTACTTGTCAATTATCTATGTGAGCAGATTTGGGCCTCAGGTTTTAAAAGTAAGAACAGCTGCTTTGAATTCTTTGAAGTTTCCACCTCAGTGGCTCACCTGTTTGAAGAGAGGCAATGAGATCAGTGCTGCATGTTATGACCATAACATCTTATGATTATACCTGGTCTTGTGTCACTGAATCTTATAGTGATAGTCTGAACCACTTAAAAGCAGATGAATTGTATATGTTGAATGACTAATTTGGTACACAGACTGATTTTGAAGGATAAATCTGGACATGTAAATGTATAGATCCTCTTTATCAGAAGATATATTGCTATTCTTGAGGTTTCTGCATATAAGCATGGCTTGTGATATGGAGAAAACACATAACTTTTACAGCAGATAAAGGACATAATTTTTCTATTGTATTAAATTCACACATTTGAACATGTTACTATTCTTGGGTGGAGTATATTGTTCCAGTTATAATAATAGGATCTAAAATGAGTTCAGAAAGCCAAGAATTGTCCATATTAGGCACGTATGCAACAAAAAATAAGGGTTTGACTTGCAACAATTAGGGTGTAAAAGCAGGGCAAATTAAGATCTAAAACAAGATCTGAAAGCATTTTTTTCTCCTTTCTGTTGTCCATGAATTTCTTATAAAATCTGATGAAAAATTTCATTGAGTGGGATAAATATGAAGACATTAAAGGAAGTTTGTGTTAGTTACTCTACTATTTCATTATTGCCTTAAATTATAGATGAGATTCACATTTGGATGTGCACTATACAGCTCCAATTTCTGTTCAATATGTGGTAATTCCCTTTTCATTATTGTTGTGCTATTAGCAGTAATTTTAGAAGAATATTTAAATTGGCAATTAAGGGTGTTTTTAGGGGCCTCACTTTGTAGTAGTTGTTTTAATTGGTACAACATTCCTTTATTTTTTTTTTCTTTGGCAGGGAAATAAAATGCTCAGTATTTTCATTTAGATGTAGTTGCCTTAGAGGTAACAAGAACACAAAATTGGGAAGCTGGTCATCCTTCTTATTCTTGGCCTTAGTATAAAATCAGTACCCTCATAGTAGATCATCACCTCCTTACTTGTCCTTACCTGCTGTCAAAATTATCCATTCATTTCCAGGCAGAGACTTTTCAGTAAAATGTACTGAAGAACTTACTTCTCTACCTGACTGTACTGTTTCTATGAAAGCTATAAGGAAAGTAACATTTTGAAATGTTACGTGTTCATTGTTTGAAGTGAAATTGTGGCTTATTGCTACTGATTTAGTATACACAGCTCCATAAATACTCCCATCCAGTTCTAGCTACATAAGATGAATTGTTTTAGGCATCTTTAGCTTCTTCACTAATTCCGAATCAAAGTGCCTTCATGCAGAGGTCTGCTGCTTTGCCAATTCTTAAACAATTACTGTGATAAAACAATTTCATGTCTGTTTTATATACAACCGTTGATTCATTTCCTCATTTAAAAATCTACTTAGGCAGAGTTTACTTGGGTTCTGAACATGGATTACTAGTCATGTCCATATACAACCAGTCCAAATTGACTTCCCTCCATAAGCGTATGATTCCGGAGCATTTATTTTTCAAAGATTGTTGCATCCATAATTTTGTCCTTGTTACAATTCCTTTAATGTGTATGTTCTTGATAATTGCTTCTACCATAGAATGACTTGAGTTGGAAGACACTTGTGCCTGTCTAATTCACTGCTTGGCCTGTCTTCATTCCAAGGTTTCCTTAGAAAAGGGTCCTAGTTACTTGCAATCTGCTGGCATAGTCCCCCATTTCCAGTTTCTCTACCATGCTCACAGTGTTCTCTAACATTCATAGGTGACAAAGTACAGTAGGTTGATTTTATATCTTCTCTGTTAATAATACCACTCAATTTTCTATAAAGTTATGTTCCATCAAGATTATTTCTTACCTGATTTTTTTTTTAATGTAAGTTCCTTTTCATTGAGTCACAAAGAGAGCCATTACCCTGTCTGGTCTGTAGTAATCTTATTAGATAACAAAGTCCCGTTTCTTTTGGGACTATGAAATGTTTTTTTTTCTTTTTAAAATAAAAGACTTGCTCTCTGATTCACTTAGGATAAGTTGTTTCTCATTGCACATTTTATCATGAATTTATGCAATTTGATCTGTTAAATTAATGTTCTTTCATATTGTTGTGGTATAACTCCAGGTAGCAAGGCTGACTCACTTCCCCCTAGTGGAATAGGGGAGAGAATCAGGAGGGAAGCCATGGAAAAAAGTTGTATTTTAAGATCTGGACAGCTGCTAGGTAAAGCAAGTCATACCCATAAGCAAAGCCAAACAAAGAATTCATTCACTGCTTTCATGAGCAGGAAGGTGTTCAGCAATCCATGGGAAAGTTGGGCTCTACTATATGTCATGATTACTTGGGAAGAAAACTAGCAAAAGCCCAAATTTTCCTTCTTCCTATCTTTTTTTGAGCATGATGCTGTGTGGTATGGGATACTTTGGGGATCACTTGAGGTCAGGTGTGTCTTCTCCCAGCTTGTGCTTTGCATCCCCAGCCCTACTTGCTTTTGGAAAAGTGTGAGAAACAGAAATGTCTTTGATGTTGCGCAGACATTATATATTTTTCAGCAATAGCTGCAACATAGGTGTTTTTGTCAAATCCAAAACATGACACCCTATGGAGAAAACTAACTCTATTGCAGGCAGAAGCAGTACACCTACACCTGACAAAGGATAAGTTATTATTCTCTGTTTATATTTCTCCTTTTACTTTTTAAGTCTATAGCTTCTATTTGTTTCGGGGAGAATTTTTTCCTTAGAGTTTTGGGATGCAGATGTTTCTGAAATTTAACTATTTTCTACAAACTGATTAGTTGGCTTCTGTGTTGCTTGATCAGCATTGTCTCTGGCTTACTGAGCTCACCACTTCAGACATTGTATCTGAATCATTATACAGAACATAAGAGCATTGATAAAATAAATGAGGTGAATAAGATGTAAACTATCTGCTCCACCCTCAAAGAAAAGAGTAAATCACATGAATAAAATTAACCTTTCAGTGCAAAGGTTTTATTTCACATGATCCATAAGATCCTACAACTAAAAAGACAAAATACTATATTCATTCCTAAAATTTGTTTCTATGCTACCTATTTTGAGCATTGGAAGATTTTTATTATTTAAGGAAACAAAAAGAGACCTTCTATACTGATTAACAACTAGATTTTAAACATCTTATATCTAATGTTAAGAACCAATGGACATGTATAAGAATTTTCTGGATCATGCACTGCAAAAAAAAGCTATGTATATGTGGCCACCTTGTAGGCACAGACTCCATTTCTACAGCAGTTTGCCAAATTACAGGGAGTTTAGTGAAAGAGGAATTGTGGGGGACATTTTTTTTTCCAAGATCTGTGAGTTAACCCTGTCTGTTAATATTGTTAGAGCTCTCAACTGAATAATAGCATATCTTACAAAATTTAACACAGAAGCTGAAGATCTTTGACCTGGCCAGAAAAAGGTGAAAAGGAAGATGAACACAGAAGGGAAGAGCTGTGTCCAAAGTTCAGTAGAGCAAAAAATGAAACTTGTTGATTTTGCATTATCTTTTCATATCACTTGAGCAGATACAAGGTAATAGAAAAGTTTATGCTCTAGGCCAAAAGTTTACAATGCTTAAGCACTAGAATAGTTTCTACATCTTCTAATCAAATGTTTTAATGACCATACTAGATTTTTGTATAAGTAGTAACATGCAGTATCAATTCTCCATTCAATTCTTTGGTCTCTACTTTATACTGAATATCTATGTAAAAAGTGACCTACAAGGGAGAAAATTTATTCTGGATTCTAGTGAGACAGTATTTTAGATAATCACATGAAAACTGTACAGTGCTTTCCTGTTAGTTTAAAGTTACTTTTTTCCTAAATCACTTTTACATACCTTATCAGATGAATTACCAGCATCAACATCTTGTATTGCATTCCTGCTGTTACTATTTCCTTCATAGTCTTTCTGTTTCTCAGTGCCATGGTCTGCAGGGCACAGCAAGAAATGAAGGAGATAGAAAACAGCACAGCTTAAAAAGAGCAGAAGTTTCAGCAGCCATTGTCCCTGTATTTGGATGCTTGGCAGAGCTCAGGGGTATAAGTTCACTGCCTTTGCTGATTGAGACATCAAGTATCTTGCTTCCCTGAAAGTAATGCTACCAACTAAATAGATGAGAATTCATTTGTCAAGTTTTATTAGGTAAGAGTAAAATGATACCTGGTGTAGTCTTAGACTTGCTGCACTGCACAGCAGTGTAGCCAACCCTGTGGCAATGTGCTTAATGTTGTCCTGTCCCATGAATGCCTACTAATGAGCAGACCGCTGGTTAAGTATATGCAAGTCTTTCATTCATTACTTAGTCCAGGAGTTCTCTTAATTTCAGTGTTTTGTCTACTATAAGTACTATTACTACTGTTAATTGATATGTTCAAGCATATGCATTAGGTAGATCTGGAAGAATGACAACAGGTCAAAAAGCAATTATTAAAAATTAAATTATGCCTCAAAGTGCAATGTTAAGGCCCATTTATTGGCACATCATCACAGATAACCTGTGATTTCTGAATCACATAACCTCAGATATTTGAAGAGACAGTTAAATCTACATACATTAATGGATGATTTACTTGAGGGAAGCAGAACTGAATAGTTTTCAAATAATTTCAGGATAAATGGAAGTCAGTAGTTTACGTTGAACAGCAATGGTGTTTTAGTTGTGTTCTATTGTTCTTGCCATTCTTTTTTTCTATAGATCCAGGAAAAATAATTAAAAACTCCTGTTTTTAACAAGAACCACCATAATTATATGCAAAATATTCTGAAATTTTATTTGTGTTCTAATCTGACAGGATATGAAACCAGTTATGGATTCACTTTAACAAAAGGTTTGCATTAGACACAAATGTTTAGTAAAAAAGAGGGGAATAACAAAGACAAAAAATGTTATGGTACTGTTTTATCATCTGCTGGAGATCTTAATTTCCAAGAGCAGTGCCCAGATATACAAAAGGTTTCAGGACCTTTCTTTGGGTTCCTTTTTTGCCAAATAAATTAGTTAAATCTTCATTTTGTTAGCAGTACAAGTACAGGTAATATGTTTAATAAAGACATGATGTTTTAGCAAAGACATTTTTTTCTATGAGTACTCACAGATGATTCTTCTGATTTATGAAGATGTGACTCTCATTTCAGAGACATGGTAGATAATGTCTTTGCTTTCACTAGAATATACCAAATGGCATATCTACTTTTTTAAAAATAGAATAGGCATGTCCCATTTTGCATTATAAATTACAGCTGTTTTCTCTCTTCTTTGCAATATTAATTAAGCTCTACAGTTGAATTTTATTCAATTATTGCCTGATCAGAATCTATGTTTTGCCTGGAGATGTTGTCAAATAAATTGTGGTTTCTCAGCATCATCAGATAATTTCTACAAGGAAGGCAGTAAGTCCTTTGGTCAGGCCTTTCAAAAAGTGAAAGGAAAAGGGAGAAGGAGAGGGAAAGGGAAAGGAAAGGAAAGAGGAAAGGAAAAAGGAAAAAAGAAAGAGGAAAGGAAAAAGGAAAAAAGAAAGAGGAAAGGAAAAAGGAAAAAAGAAAGAGGAAAGGAAAAAGGAAAAAAGAAAGAGGAAAGGAAAAAGGAAAAAAGAAAGAGGAAAGGAAAAAGGAAAAAAGAAAGAGGAAAGGAAAAAGGAAAAAAGAAAGAGGAAAGGAAAAAGGAAAAAAGAAAGAGGAAAGGAAAAAGGAAAAAAGAAAGAGGAAAGGAAAAAGGAAAAAAGAAAGAGGAAAGGAAAAAGGAAAAAAGAAAGAGGAAAGGAAAAAGGAAAAAAGAAAGAGGAAAGGAAAAAGGAAAAAAGAAAGAGGAAAGGAAAAAGGAAAAAAGAAAGAGGAAAGGAAAAAGGAAAAAAGAAAGAGGAAAGGAAAAAGGAAAAAAGAAAGAGGAAAGGAAAAAGGAAAAAAGAAAGAGGAAAGGAAAAAGGAAAAAAGAAAGAGGAAAGGAAAAAGGAAAAAAGAAAGAGGAAAGGAAAAAGGAAAAAAGAAAGAGGAAAGGAAAAAGGAAAAAAGAAAGAGGAAAGGAAAAAGGAAAAAAGAAAGAGGAAAGGAAAAAGGAAAAAAGAAAGAGGAAAGGAAAAAGGAAAAAAGAAAGAGGAAAGGAAAAAGGAAAAAAGAAAGAGGAAAGGAAAAAGGAAAGGAAAGGATAAAAGTCAAAATAAATGTTTTACTTGTACAGTTGAGACATCTTCATTATATTTTTACAGAGCACTTTCTAATCAATATATCAATGAATTTGATGCTGAGTTTTTTTTCTCTCTCATATTTTTTGTCACAAAATTATTTCCCTCATCTTTTTGCTGTTTTTTTGGAGAAAAAACAGCAATCTCAGCTTCCTCTCTCCCCCAAACCATACCTACCCTCACCTCTAGCTGCCAGATTTTGCATCTATTTCTGCAGTTATGATGGAAGTCTCTATCAGTTCTCCATTAAAATTCATTTATAATTTTTAACTTAATCTTAATTTATTAAATTCTACTTTTTATATTTATTCTACTACTCCTCTAATACCAAACTTGATAGGAATTTCCTATATTTATAGCATTCAAGCCAATTCATCAAAATCTTTTTTCAATGCTGATTTTTTTTAATGGATTTTGTTAAAGATGATTTAGAAATTTATAGGTTTAGGTTGTAATATGTGATTTCCATTTAACACAGTCAGTTCCAGCTCTGAGTATGAATGCTGAGCAACTAGGCAATAACACTGTTAAAAATACTAAGTATAAGTGGAAACCATGAAGACCACGATTTTCTTTCAGTCTGATTCTATATGCTTTACTAATATATGTAGTCCTAGCACTGTAAACTTTTAAGCTATATTTAACTTCCAAAATAGACAGAGAAATTTGATTTGAGAATTTATGATGCTCAATAGACATAAAACACATACTGTAGAAATTGTTGTGGTTTTTTTACCTTTCAAAAAAATAAACACCATTGGGGAATATATACAGCTAAAACTGCAGTACTTTTGTTATGTAAATTAATTTCTGTGCCTGCTGTGTTGAAATGTGTTCCCATAAAATGTACATACACATAGTCAGACTGTGACTCTACAGATTTGGTATAAATGAATATAAAATACAAAGTCAAAAAGGAATGTACCTTTAGACAGAAATTTACCAGTTTAAAATGTTTACAAAGGCAGTGATGACAAAAAAATTCAAACCTTTATTACTTTCAGAATAATTACAAAATATCTTAATATAACAGTATATTGTTCAGCCAGCAAAAGCTGAATTGAAACATCTATCTAAATTTTGTGTATGGGTATTTTTGTACAAGGATAAATCGTCTCTGAAATGAATACATAAATTTAAAAAAGTAATGAATGTGATGTAGTGAATTCTGCTTTTCCCATTCCCTACACACAACAGGGAGAAAAATCCAGAATATTTACTACCTAATGTGTAAGCTCTTTCGAAACAAATTAGGCAGGTCTAAAACGGATGACTTGGGAACTGTAGATTGCGATCCCATCACTGCACTTTGTGATGTGGTACAACAGTCCACAGTTTATAAACCTGCACAGTTATTGTTTAGATGTGTCATAATAATTTTATTGTTTTTATTATGAGAAATATTTGATTTTAGCATACATACTCTAACCTCTACTTTTCAGTGTTGCACAAAAATTAAGGAGAAATCAGTAGTTAGGCTACCCACCCAAAAGGCTCATTTAAAAGTTAAACTAACAATAACTGTGTATTTAATTGTCTGAGTCACTAAAATGTGAATGGTGAAAAAAGACAGTGAACATCTGGGTATGCTGGTTACATCACGTGGTTTAACCTTTCTCTAGAATATGCCACTTTGGTGCAAAAATTATGGTCTGATTTACATTATTATGAGGATTCTTCTGCCTTTCATATAGTCTTTAAATGTGGGACTGTTAAGAGGTGCTTGTTTTCCTTTACATAAGATAAAATGCACTCCAATAAACCAATGGAATTAAACAAATAGGGTGTCCAACTCCTTGCATTTTTATTTGTTTGTTGATATTTTTATTTGCTTCCTGTATTTGAAATTCTATAGTTTTGGAAAAAATCATATGCAAAAAGCTGGAATGTTTTTCTTATTATTGATTTGAGACTTGGTAAATATGGCTAGTATTCTGCACACAGTTATTATTTTCTTTAGCATTTTTCTTTCCCACAGAAGAAATAGTAAATTTCTTGAATATTTTAATGTTGATCTCTATAAATAAATGGTATTTTAAAATGTTTTAAGGACAATTTGCATGCAATAGCAACTTAAAGGACTATTATGGAAGCAGTGCCAAACCCTGCTGAGCATTTCTTTTAGATGTTGTCTCACTGATAATTTTAGACACAGCACATAAAAGTGCTAACTTTTCACTCTGTTATTGGAGTGACATTCTGGTTAAATATTTCTGTAACAAAACATAACTTTTCGTGTATTTGCATTAGTCAAAACTAAATTCAGGTAAATAAAATAACTACCTTGTATGTCAAAAGGATGGAATACTGAAGGAGTATATTGTAGTGACTGGCAGTGATCTTTCAGAAGAGCTTTTATGATTTTTTTCTGATCTATCATTTAACTCTTTCCAAGGAAAATATATTATCTTGGAATGATACAAGCATCAGTAAGCATGAAAAGATTATTTTGGTAGTTTTGACTTAAAACCAACTTAGAGCTATTTCAATTCATGCACTTCCCTGCTGTGTTACAGGTGATTAGTCAGCATCATTGCACTTTGACCTGAATATGAAATTAGAGTTAAATCAGAACAAAGTAAAATATATGATCTCTAGAAGTCTAGCTATGATAATGTATCCTTTTTCTTCAATTTCCTGCAATGAAGAAATAGTCATTCTACTGCATACATTGTACAAGAAGAAAAATTTAGTTTCTTGACATGTGAGGTAGACTGATCTAGTGATTTTACATGAAACCTTGAAATGCAGGAAAAAAAAGAGATTTGTTTTTAATACATTTTTAGCCTTATTCAAGGTCTTTATCTGCCAGTTTTTGAGTTAATAATAATCTCTTGTTCCTAATTGCAAATACTTGGGTATGGAGAACAAGCACTTCCTTTCCTTTCATAATTAAAAAATATTTTCTCATTTTACTTTGATGATAAAATATTTCCTCAGTTTGCTTTTGTATAATATTTTGTTATATTTGGTTATTTCCAGTTTCTCTGATTTTCTTTGTTTCCATTAGACTAAAACTACAAATAAATTTTTATAAAGTTAGTTTTTAAGTTAAGATAATGCAA
>VXBI01010012.1:179798-200149 GCA_013397375.1 Toxostoma redivivum | reverse complement strand
TAAAACCTCATTGTGCCCCAGGGAAAAAGAAAAAAGTTTTAAATTGTCTTTAAGGAGAGCTTTTTTAATTAATACTGCTATCAATATTGTATCAATCGATGTACTTTTTATATGGCTTCTTTTGGAATATCTTGTTTTTTACTGATATTCACAGTATTAACATTCATAGGCAACTCATGAAGTTGTCCCATTTTTAGATATGCAAGATATGAAAATGCAGATTTGAAAATGTGTACTATACTTTGCAAGAATCTTTGAAATTCTGTTCTGTGTAAATTTTATTGGACTATTTATTGTTAATTTTTCTCTCTTCTCACAGTTTAGGATTTTTAAAAACACTATTTGAAGAAACTAATGAAAAGAAATGCAATTTTTCTGAGCTCAAAAATGAAGTGCTGGTATTGCTTTCTTTTTGAGGTACTTACAGATCTATTTTCTTGGGTTTGAAGGGAATTCATGAGTGAGGCTTTCCACAAGGATATAAAGAAATGTCTGTATTGGTGTATTTAGTCTCTGAGTAGAATTAAAAACAGAATAAAATCGAAGATTGCAACCAAGAGTTGCTTAAGGAGAGTTTGCAATTTTTAGGAAATAATTATGAGCTCTTTCCTCATGTTTTAAGAATAATACAAATAACTGTAGAGACTAAAATTATAATGCAGTTGATCTAACTTAATTAACTTCTCTGTTAATGCATTTTCTTTATCCAGTTTCCTGCAGTACTAACTAGTAGAAAAGATGAGAAGTTTTTTTTCCCTCAAACTCTGCTCATTTCAAAGTTGTGATATAAATTGAATACCACAATAAGTAAAATAATCCTGGTATGAACTCAGGTAAACTGGAACTTGTGTCATAATTTTGAGAAATATTTTAATAGGGCAGTATGAGCTCTTTTACAGTATTGTACATAATATGGCACAGTCAGCAGGGAAGATATATTGCAAATCTGTCACAGTTTTGTTTGTGAAAACGTAGTTGATTTTGAGGCAGCAGCAAGAAGCACAACTGATTAATGTTCCATCTTCTCTTTCTTTGGAATCCTGCCCCCAGGATTCAGTTTCAGGAAAAAAAAAAGGAAAGAAAATAGAAGCTTTGGGTATTCCAAGTGTTTCAGGTTTTATTTGGCTAGTGTTCATTTCTATAAGGCAAGAGTGAAATATATTTTTTTTTCGTTAGACCTTTAACTTGCTTATTCCTTAAAATTATTTTACTTTATTCTCTGAACTTTATTTGTCCTCCATCCAAAGTAGGTCCTTTCATTTCTTACACCAAGTGTCATACAACTTTGACTGGACTTAGGAGGCTTTCACTATGTTTGCCCAGCTCAACAGTGAAGGAATTATGTATGGTTAAAAAGGAGGAATTCAAGAATTTAATAGAAAAAGCAAGAGGAATTTTTTTTTTCCTGTAGATAATCTTGCGCAAAAGAAATCTATGAAAAGTCATCAAAGGATCTACATGACAGTTTGGGTCTTTTACCTAGATATAAGAATGACCTTGGTGCTACTGTATGTTAAATGTAAATAGCTATTCCCATCTAAATTTAAGGCAACATTATCACAGTCTTTCTCAAGTATGATTTTTTAATGTGTTCACTATCTGAAATTGGTACTTTCTGAATCTGTAGATGACAAGAAGATGGGAAATACTGCAGGTGTTCTGGGACTAGATTTCCATTTGTTTTCAAGAAGTTGCTAGAAAAGTGGAATTTTGACAGAGATGACTGCAGTGTGCTGCACTTAGTCAAGAAGAGCCAACTATACAAACACAAACAATGGCCAATTCTTTAGAAAAGGGCCATAGTAAATCCTAAACTTGAACAAAATTAATTAAAAATTTCTTACATTTCTTATTCTGATCAAAAAGCAGAAAAAAACCCCACTCGTTATATAAGTAACCTTTCTTTTGTCAACCTACATAATCATTTCAGGATGTGATGTGCAGGTTTTGGGAGATACACATTAAGGAATAGAGATTTAAGGAAACAATGTAATAGTTTTCTAGGGGAGGTTATAGTATTCTTAACATTAGGTGTGAGCATAAGTGATCTCCCATACAGGGAGGAGAAAGGGACACACCTCCTTGAAAGGCTTTTTCCAGTCTAACATTTTTAAGTGTCAATCATCATCCTTAGAAACAAGTTTTCTGTAATCTTGGTACCCATTCTCCCAGGATCCTTTCACAGAGCTTCTTTTTTTCTTTGCTTCATCTTTTTGTAATATTGAGAAACCTTCTTTTCCCCTAATGTTATGTTTGCACTAAAGTTGTTTTAAAGACTGCATTGCCATTGGAGGTGTTAAGTGCATTTAGTTGTATAACTGAGATGGTTTTGCAATTCCCACACAGAATGGTATAAAAGTTCATAAAAAAAGATAAAAGTAGCACTTCATAATATTGAGAGGTCTTTCGTTCAAATGTGGTATGAATGGCTCTGCCTTACTTCTGTAGGGGACATCCTGATGTATAGAACAATGGATCACAGTAAGAATAAGATTAGGAGCCTTGCAGATAGTGGAGGATCTGCTTTGTGGACGGAATGTAATTAAGTTCTCCTCTATTGTGGAGTAAAAACCAAACATGTTCCTGAAGTGAAAATAGATCATAAGATGAGTAAAGTATAAACTTGCAGAGTTTCAGATAATTTTATTTTCCTAATTATTTATTTGAATAAGTTTTTTGCAGAAGCAAAATTATGTGTTAGCTTTTTAAAGAGGAAGATTCATCAGTAAAACAAGCTATTGAGTCTCAAGACAAAGTAAATAGACTGCCTGGAATTTAGGTTGTTTTTCAAAGTTATTATGGTGTCCAAAGTCCTTGATCTAAAGATGAAAGCCTAGACACAATTTTAAAAGGAGGTTTGTAGTATTATTAAGATCAGGGGAGCAGTATATATGCTGAACAGCTAGTCCATAACTGTGTGACTTTTAAGGTATGCATGCATTTAGATGAAGTATCAGTGCTTTTATATGAGTGGTAGTGGTAATTTGTCATCTAAATACTGAGATGGGAGAAGTACTAGAGCAAGAGCCAATTTTAGTTATCACTTTGGGTACTTAATCTACACAACTGATAGGAAACTTTCAAAAGATTTCAGATGTGCGAGAAGAATTACACTGCTGCCAGGTTCCATGCCTGCCTATTCTCTGTTGAGACAAATGCTGTACACATTTTCTGTCACGATATCTTTTTTTGTTTGGAAACACTTGTGGGCATGCACTCAAATTATTTCAAATCCTTGGCTAAAACTTTTTTTGACATACACTTGTGAGAAAAAGTAATCTGACAGGACCCAAAGCTGAAGTTATCTTGGCTGACATTGTTTTTCATTGCAATTGTCAATTGTAACTGTTAATCTTTTTCATATAGAATCCTGTATCCAGAGGGTAAGAAAAGAATGTATTTTTTCAAAATCTTTAAAGATATGTTTAGACCGCTCTATCGTTGTCAGCTCTGATAAATAATACTGATTCCTTCCCATTCCCTTTCATATCTAAATTTATAGTACAAACTTCAGCCTTGTATTACTGTTTGCATGATGATATTGCTTTAATCACACACGGGCTTATTTTATTTTACCTCATGGATTATTATTTAGTTTATCCTAATATTTTTGTTTCTATTTTTTCTCCCTCTGTGCTACTGTAGAGTGAATTATTGCCTCTTCTGTTGCTGCCTCTCTCTCTCTTGCCTCTACTATAATAAAGAAAATAATTGCCTAGAGCCTTTCTATACAATGTAGTTGTACTAGAGAGCTCTTTGTTTTCATTTGAAGAGTGCTTTATTTTTAAACCACTTGCAGTTTCACTTCAGTTGCTGAAGTCTGTTCAATCAATGCTCAAAATACTTTAAAAAGTAAATCTATAAATAAGTTGTAGCTGTTACAATCTAGCTGGCCATCAGAAAAATATTATACTTAACACATATGTTGCTCTATATAGATGTGGTTTGTCAAAACAAGTTTTCATGTGAACTCTTTTTTAAACGTCAAGAATGCCTCGCCATTATATTACATATTTATAGTGAAACTATAAGAGCTACTTGTTGCCACTTTAAATACCAGACTTACCTAAAAACAAATAATATGTTTGTCATTATTATTAAAAATAAGGAAGGCAATGTTTCTACTCAAAAATGAAAGGACTTCTTTAGAAGACTTTTTTTATTACTGTATGTCTCCATATCTAAAATTAGTTTTGATATCCTCTATCTTCACTATCTTCCATCTTCTTCCATTGTAGAAGTGTTGTATGGATTAGACTAAATTCAGCCCTTTTTTTATTAAGAAAGATTCAGCCTTTGAAATTGATACCACAGAAAGGAAAATATGCATCTATCTTTGAATAACTTCCACTTAAAGACTGAAACTGCACTTCAAGGTTTATGATAATATAATGGAACACATGAAGAGTTTAGCTGCCTTTCTAATGCTAACAGCCCCAGTTTTTCTAATGAACATAGAAAGCAGGCAGAAATTACTTAAACACACTTACAAGGGATTTGAAATTCTCATATTCAATAACAATTATTTGCCCCTAGCAATGTGGACGAAAACTTCTAAAGATCAAGACATCAAGTTTGCTGGAGGTCTGAAAAGAAATTTCTTGTTAAGACATTTTCAAAGAATATTGAAATTGGTAAGCTTAACAAGGAAATAAGTTTCATTCTGTGTATTAGATACAAAATATACTGCTGGAAAGGTGTAATGAATTGCAAGTCAAAGCTGTAAAACTGTGTTGGTGTTTGATAGTCACAATATTTTCTCTTTTAAAGGCATCACAGGTCATGGTGCAGATCCCCTGTGTAGCTTTCATGGGAATAGTTAAGTGTAAAGCTTGAGTCTGAGCTTGAAAAAATCTCTTCCGCTGATGTGCTGTTACTGTTTGAGAGCCTTTCTGTACTTGCAGGCTCCAGGGTGTCAGATATTACCCATTCTCAGTGGACCATTTTTGGCTTTTATCTCCACTCTTCCTTTGAGACATCTAGATGTTCTGGATTGTGCCTTTTTATCTGAAGCAAATTTACCTTTCTGATCTTGGAGACAATCTGGCCATTCACCACAATAAGTATTACTGCGTTTTCTTAGAAGTGCAAAATTCCCTTTATTTGACCAAGTCTAATTTAGGTGTTTTTCTGTTCACTCATTTATTCCTTTTCCTAGTGTCCTTCTGCATCTCAGTGGTTGTGGATGTGGCTAGGTAACCTCAGCATTTTACAGGGTAGCAGTCCTGAAAGCCTTAGCTTTGAGTATCAGAGTGAGCTGAGTCAGGGCAGTGAATTAGACAAAGATTGACCCTGCTCTTTCTGCAGTCAAGATGAGCAACACTCCGGCAAGTTAGCTTTGGAAAATTTTTTGCCCTGGGTTCTAATGCAAAGTGGTAAAGCAGAATAGCACCAGGATGTAAAGGACAGGAAAGAAGAAATCAGAGATACACATTGTAGCAAATATACCTGGTGTCTGTTTGTCTCTTTTCACTTAAGGCAAATGCTTAGCATGTTCGTTGCAGTGTATCTCTTAAGACTTATCTCATATTTTGTTTTGATAGTCACACTAAAATCTAAATGAAACAAGCGGGTACAAAACATTGCCTGTTCTGATGATAAAACAGTGCATGATGGTTTTAGGGTTGGTAATAAGGAGGTTTTCTCTTGTTTAAAGAGAGTATACTGCTATATTCCTCGATGTACATTTTATATTGTGAAATTACTTCACTCCTGATAAGCTGTAAATTTGAAATTTATTGATGGAAGTTTGAAAAAATAAATTCCTAGTTCATCAAAATTTATTGCTAATTTTGTACTGTACAGGCCACATTTTACCCAGAGTGTATATTGCTCTTAATTTACTGTTACCAAGGGAATGGTAAAATGTGCGTAGGTGTTAGACACCTTCTGCAGTAAGGCACAATGTTACACTAGTAATTTATATTCTCCCTAGAATTATAATCAGTGCCATTATGAGTGTGAAAACCCTAAAATTTATGTAGCTCTGTTGTACATCATGAATGTCAGTGTTGAAATGTTGCCTGTCCTGGGCTTTGTAAGCAGTTATTTAAACTGGTGACGTATTAAGTTTAACATACTCATTTCAAAACATGACCTTCATTGTACTGAGTAAGAGGAATGTTATCTGCAGAACTTAAATTTCTGTTTGCAATGGTTTTTAATCAATATATCACACAGACACATTATGTATATAACAGAATGCTGATTCTCATATTAAAAACTAAAAAAAACCGAGGGGGAGTATTGCTGAGAGATTCAACATTTGATGAGCACTGTTCATTGTTTGTTAAAATGTTAGTCTTCCCAGTCTCTATATCTTGTCTACAGTTTAAAGGAGCATTTGAAGCATTATTCTTCAGCATATCCTGGACACAGGTAACCCTGAAATTCTCCTTTGTGTTTAGGAGCACCATTTAATGCATGAGGAAATTTGGCTTCCTTTCTGATGGGACACTTCCAAAACTAGCTGCAGCTTATCCTGAGTTGTACTTCCCTCTTAGGAGACTTCTCTTCTTAGGAGAAGACTCTCCCCTCTTTCCTCTCAAAGGGGTTTCCTGCATCTGAACAATGCACAGAATTAATTTCTGATGATTGCACCACAACACCTAAAATTGTCATGTTGATCAGTCAGCTGACTCAACTTGCCTTTGCTGATAGCACATGTTAAGGCCACATGTGCCATACTTAAACTTTAAAAATCTTGTCCCCATGACGGTAGCAAGGAAGGACCAGTTAGCCAGGACTGTCCAACCACCTCATCAGGGAGCAGGACAGTGGCCAGGCAGCTCCAGCCTAGGGCAATGGGTATTTTCTGGGGGATGGCAACAAGTAGCCAGATCCTGACAGCAAGTCATAATCTCAGAGTCTTTACACAATTTTCCTTATCCCTCCTGAAAGGAAATAAAATATATATCTAAAATGTATATTTATCTAAAATAAGACGTATTTGTAAAATGCATAAGAAATTTTGAATCGCAATAGAATATTTTAGACTATGGTAGCAAGGGAAGTGCCTCCTCTGAGCGCTCTTATTCGTGTTTTGACAGATGATGAAGCATTTGAATAAGAAGAAAGTTGTGAAATCCTTATATGTCTTTTGTCAGTCTGTTCTACATGCTGCCATGTAAGTAAGCCAGTGATTGCTGAATCACATTTCTAGATGGGAGACATGATGTCAGGGAGTGTTACTAACAAGATTCCAAGATCCAAGAGAAAACTCGTATGTGTATGTGTATAGGATCAGTCATGCATTCATGCACAGATTTGCTTAACCTGGCATAGCTGATTATTTAAGAAGTTGTGATATTCAGTTGACTCTATACAGGTAGAAAAAACTGCCTCAGAATTTGTCAATTCTGTATTTTTAACCAAGCTAACATGTTAGTCTGCAGCTAACATGTAGCCTCCACCTACTCTGCACATGATAACAAGTCCTTGCTTTGCATTGGGAATCCAGCCAATAACTGGAATATAAAGTTGTAGTTTAATAGGGTTTTTCTGCTATTATCAGATTCTAGGTAGTAACTTTTTAAAGTAACATTCAGCATTAATTTCTGAATTATGTCTGAATTATGTACACACACAAACTAGGAACATAGGTACATTATAATGGTGAAAAGATTTTTTATTTCCACAAAAATTAGGATAATATTTATAATTACAATATTTATATAGCTATCAGGAAGTAAACTGTTTTGATGTTTGAAAGAGTTTGAAAGAAAGGATTACACAAGCCTTTTATGGTCTGTGCATTATAATCTTCAGGACTTGCTTTGAGGACTGTTAATTGAATATACCAAGAAATACAGCTTAAAGAATAAAAAGTCCCATAAGAGAGACATACTGACATACTTTGACATGCTGAAACCATTATAAAAACAAGTATAAAGTGGAGAAGGATTTATTCACATGTGAATATCACTTGTTTAATTCATCAGACTAATTAAAAATCTGATGAAATATCAATCAATATTACAACTTCGTAAAGAGACAAATAATTTAGAAACAGTATAAAATTACTATTTTTTTTTTTTTACTTAAGCAAAACCTTTTCTGATGTTCTTCAACAGCCTGTATACAATAAGTGGAAGTATAATTGATTAATTAAATTTTCATTTCTGTTCACTGGTAACGTTATGAACACATACTTGTATGGACAACTAAATAAAAAAAAATAATATGCTTCAATTTTTGTCTCCTTGAAACTGATTTGCAGGCTGGAAATCCTTATATTTATAGTTGCAATTTGGAATGTATTCCAAAATGTATGTGCTTTCTCTCTTTATCTCTCTTTCTTATTTCCCCTGCAATATATTGCTTGTGTGGCTTTGAAAATGTTGCTAATTTCACTTCATATACTGGTGAGCATGGGACGACTGCAGAAACAAAACAATGGTGGGAATTGCTATGGATAAGGGAAGCAGCATGCACGTAAAGCCTAGCGAATTTTGAAATGGTTTTTAGAGCAGTGTCTCCAAAACAGCTGACTCCTGAACTGCTATCTGTTTCTCAGCTCTGCCTCTGGAATGTATGAGAGTGTGCATGTACACAACATAATATAATTTGAAATACAGGTGTTGTCTGTCTCTGTATGGAGGGACCCAAAACATAATTTTTGGTCAGAACCTTCAAAAGATAGCTACATTTTTTCCTTGAAGGTACTGCCATTTCTTTCATTGTTTATTTAGGTAATAACAGTGACAGGTGAAAGCATGGTGGCTTCACCCCATGCAGTTTTAGTGATGAAAAGGTTGATGTTAGCTTCTGCAAAATTTGTGATTATAATTCTGGCCCTTAAAAGGAGAAAGTTGTTTAGCTCTCATGGTAAATATGTCATATGCAACTGGCTGGCTTCTTCAGTACTCAATTGAAAATCATGGTATGAGAGTGATAAATTTATCTGGATGGGTTAGTATGTGTAATGGTGTAATATGTAATGTCTGACCTAGGTTGTCCACTAGACCCCCACCCAGCAGAGACAAGGTGAGAAAATAAATTTTAAAACTCGTAGGTTGAAATAAGGAGAGACCCCTAAATTACTACTGTCATGGACAAAGCAGACTCATCTTAGCAAAAATTAATATAATTTATTGCCAGTTAAAATATGTTTGGATATTGAGAAGCAAAGACAAAATTTAAATCCCACCTCGTCCCACTTCTCCACTCCTTTCACCCAAGATGCTCTTTACTCCCTCATTCTCAAATCATCTGTCTGCTCCCCAGCAATGTCCTCAGCAGCAGGTGGGGATAGGTAATCAGTGCTGTGGTCAGTCTGAAATAGATCCTCTCTGCTGCTCCCTCCTCCTCACCCTGTTACCCTGCTCCAGTGGGGAACTAATGGGTTCCTCCATTGACTAATGTCCTTCAGGAAATTGTCACCTGCTCCACCATGCTCTTCTCCAGGCTCATGTATGGACTGTAGGCAGTTTCCACTCTGGTAGCCTAGAGAGACAGAGGAGGTAGGACCATGGCTAGAGGGACCACACCAAAAAGAAACAGAGCAGTTTTGTAAACTATTAAAGATAGAAATGACATTTAGGCACTGAAACCAAATACATTTTAATAAACGCTTTCTCTTCAATAGCCAGAGAAATGGAAGTTAATTGATATTTCTTTTGCCAATCCAGATGGTGAATTAAATGTTTCAAAACATTTTGCTTTTATTATGATTTTATGATTTTATTACTGCTCAGATAAAAAATAGGGAATTGCTTGCTGTTGAAGAATATCAATGACTAAATGTTGAGTTTGAAATTTGGAGTTACATTCTCAGATGTGGTAAATTCACATTCATCTGTTGAGAAAAGATTTTTAGTTGATTTCCGTACTTGAGCTGAATCTTTTACATCACCTTTTGTCTAGAGTGACAGTATGGAATCAACTGGAGTTGTACCAGTGAAAAGATAAAAAGTATTTTCTAAAACTCTGCCGAGTAAATAACCTTCTTGTCTTCTACTCTGGTTGGTAAATTCAACATCTTCTCTGATTTCTCAGCTCCCTAATTCTTTTCTGTGGAAATTCATAACTCTTCAGGCCTCTGTTTTGAGACCCCTGAATATTCCTGCTTCTTTGTTTGAAGAACCATGTTCAGTCGTGATCATATTTAACTTAATGCTTGCATAAAGCGCATAGTCATTCTTCAACTTAAAAACCAATTATGCATATGCTACTTTAGCAATTTTGATTTTATTTGCCCCTGACATGTGCACAGTTAACAGAAATTATTTTAAAAGAAACAGATAGGAAAAAAGAAAAGATAGTGAAATTTAAATTTAAATTTAAATCTACTTTCCCTGTACTTCCTTGCCTTTTTCCCCCCCTCCTTTACAAAAAGCAGATAAGTTAACACAATGTGGGAGATGAACCAGTTGATTCTTGGCAAATATTGCTGATATTATGTCACCAGAATTTCACTAGGACATGCAAAATTTTTTCAAATCATCACTTTTAATGATCATCACTTTAGTTTAAACAGGATGCCATCTGCCAAAATATCCTTGAGATAGTTACTTGGGTGTTTTTTTGTTTAGTTGGGTTTTTCTTTGTTTGTTTCTTTTGTTTGTTTTGTTTGGTTGGTTTTGTGTTTGTTTTTTTTTTGTTTGGTTGGTTGGTTGGTTGGTTTTTGGTTTTTGTTCATTGTTTTCTTTTGATTTTACTGAGGAAATGTCACCTTTAAACTTACTGCTGATAATATTTGATTTACTTTGATTTTTAATTTGATATGAACACTATCTCAAATAGCTGCTAATGACCAGGCTGTTCAGAGGGAAAAATTGTGCAGGCTTTGTTAGGACACAATGTTTTATCTTTTTAGAATCATAGACTTTCCTTCAGACATTAAAATGAATTTTGAATTTTTAGTGCAAATAGGATGCCACATTAGTAGTAATTTCACATCAGTAGTTATACCATCTCCATTAGTAACTGGAGATTAAAAGGTCTGATTAATTTTTTGTTTATGATGGCAATATTGACTTTTCATTTACTGCTAAAATCATCCTCATAGCCATCCTAAAATGACAATCAAAACCATCATATACATATAAAAAGTCAGCTTGGAAGGAAAATGGGCATCTGGAAACTGAATTTAAACAATAGGAATATAGTAACCAAATACTTAAAGAAAAAGGGAAAACTAAAATTTGAAAATACCATTAGATACTTCTCTGTATATTGTGGTTCATGCATTCATTTCCTTAAATAAGTGAGGTTCTGCACATCAATAAACTGGAGAGATTCAGTTCTAGGATATCATACAGCATAAGAACATAATCGTTTTCTATTAGAGAGAAATTACAAATTTTCAGACGCAGACCACAGTGAATGTATTTGAAGATGTGCAGCACTAGCAATTTAATTTTATGTGATGGCTTTTCATAGGTATATCCTGAATATAGTCTAGAAAAATCTTAGTTTCTTTCTGCTGTTAGGATTGGCTAGTGTGAATTGGACACCTCCTAGCATTCACTGCATAACTGACTAATGCAAAGAAAATTCATTGACTGTAAAAGATCAAGGATGTCTTTCTGCCTAATGAAAATTTGGTCATATTGAAGGACACAATGTATTTTGTGTTTGGTATAAAAGTACATTGGAGTTCTGTCTTTACTACACAGAATTACACAGGGTGGAATGCAAAATAAAGATGAAAGAAAAAATGCTGTGTTATATAGGATATGACTGGGATAGTTATGTTAGCCCTCACATACATATGTTTTCTGCAGATGTATTTGTGAATGAAAGGGAAGTTGGAGACACATAAAATAGTTCCACTAATTATTTTCCTTCCTACCATGACTTGATTGTTTCAAGTTCCCTGGCCCTAAATTAGTAAAGAATACTCTGAAGTTTGAACTTAGGAGTAAGCTTCCTTTTTTTAAGTGATCCACTTCTGTAACAGAAGCACAGAAGTAAAATAATTTTGCAGCACACCTTATTGACAGTGTCACAGCTGTGAAAAGACTCTCATAAATGCTGCACAGAATTAGAAGCAGAGGCATAAAAAAGGGAAGGACTAACCATTTCTTGGGTACTAAACCATGATGATATGCTGCTAATAATTTTGCAGTATGTAGTTTAACTTTGCTGGTAGAATTTAGATATTTATAGCTGTATAATGATTTTCTTATTAACTGTATTGGTATTGGAATTTAGAGTTCTGAGCAACTTAAATTTGCTCTTTATTTCTGGCTATGCACAAGAGGAACTGTTTATTGGAGAACTCTATTTTTGATTACATTTAGTTTCTATTTCTTAAATGATTTTGTCAATTTTGAGAATTTTTTTAATTATTAAATATATTAGCTAAAATAAAATTTCAGTAATATTTATTATTATGAGAAGACCTTGTTTATTTTCCTTGGACAGTTTCTACAGAAGAATTTCCAGAACTTTACTGCTCTTTTAGGATTGTTTTGTTTACATTACACAGATTTAATAACCAGGACATACATATAAAGGAGGTAAGGGGAAATATTTTTTGTAAATTACAATAATGCCAGCCTATTCTGTCTGTGGTGAATAAAGTTTCATGGTATAAGGTGGCTGTCTGCTAAAAGAAAAATCAATAGTTTTCTATCTCTAGAGTTCCCTCTTCTTGGGAAGCAGCATGAACTTAGTAACAGGACAAATATCTACACTTCTGATTATGCAGGTTTCCAAATTTTGAGGTTTAAAAAAAGTAGCAACTTCTTTAATAAGTCTGTTATTCAGCAAGTTAAGGGCTGCTGTTTATTTTTAAGGTCTCCCTTTTATAGATATGAAAGAGACTACATTCCAGTGCCCACCTTGTGCTCAGTACATCCTTGGCATATCTTGACATGTAGCAGTTAATGAACTAATTATACAAATGTTGTTAATGTTTTCTGAAACTGTTTTACATGAAACTTCAAAGTTCACAATACATTTTAAGAAGAGGATAGAGCAGTTTTGATGACAGAAATTATGTTTAAACATCTGGTTGGTATAATACAGAAAGTGTACGTCTGATTGGATGGCATTCACCTCTGTAACCTGCTAGTGCTGAATACACAGTCTTTGTTAAGGCTTACACAGTGGTATTATGGAATCCCAGAAAGGCTGATGTTAGACTCCTCTGAAAGTCAGCTGTTCCAAGTTCCTGGATCAGAGCGTACTAAATTAGACCAAGTTGTCCAGGCTGTGTCCAGTTCAATATTGACTGTCTCCAAGGGTAGGGAGTCCACAGACTCCGAGCAACGTATTCAGCGTCCAGCCACCCTTATACTAAAAAAGTATTTTTACTTTTTATATCAGATTTCTGCATTTCAGTCTGTGCCTGTTGCTTTCGGTCCTGTCACTGGATTTGCTAGCTGTCTGGAGATCTTAGCTCTGTTTTCTTGTTCCCTTCCTATCAAGTATTTTTCCATGCAGCTGAGAGTGCTGTCTGAGTTCTCCAGTATGAGCAGTCCCAGCTCTCTTAGTTTCTCCTCCTTGGTCTTTATTGCCTTTAAAACTCTTCACTGCACTCATTTCAGAATGTCCATGTGTCTCCTGGAGATAGGAGGCCAGAACTGGACCCAACACTCCAGGAGTACCTCACCAGGGCTGGTTAGAGGGGAAGGATCTCATCCTTCTACCTGCTGACAGCACTTCTTATGGAGCATAGGAGACTGCCTGAAGGCACACTGCTGGTAAATGTTCAACTTGTGGTTAATGTTCAACTGTTTCTGGGTGTCATTCTTCCCCAGGCAGAGGTCTTTGCAATTCCGAATGTCATAACCCATTTAATTTTCCCACTGACGCTCACCTGAAGTGTGGTGTAACCAATCTGACCTATCAATCGCTCTTGTTTTCCGTTTCGTGTTTTCTATTCCTCAGCAGATATGCTGAGAGTGCACTTTGCCCATCATCTAGGCCATTAATGAAAGTGTTGAACAGTATTGTCCTCAACATAGGCTCCTGGAGTTCAGCAGTAAAGAACGACCTACAGCTAGAATTTCTGCAACTGATTGCCTATGTTTTTTTTTTTTTTAATTGCACTGCAAAATTTCTTCATTTGCACTTTGTTTCACCCAAGAAATACAGCTGTACTTGGGACTATAACACTACTATTGGGAGTTGACAAAATTGCTAATACTTGGACCACATTTGAGTTACCCATGAAAAGTTTATATTTGGAAGGCTGGATATGATGGAAAATTGATAGTAGCAAAAATCGATAATAGCAAACCAACTAGCATTAGAAATTAAACATTACCTTATACAGGGAAATAGTTTATTTATAAGAACATTATTGGAAAAAAAAACCTGTAAAAGATAAGGTGCAATAAGGGTTATGTTTTGACACTGAGAAGGGCTTCTCTAGTTCTCTTTAAAATAGCAGGATTCATTTCACTCCCTGAGTTGAGTCAAATTGACTTTGACACATAGTTCAAAGAAGGTTAAAACATTTTTACATTCCATTAAATTTTGGTATAATAGGTGTTCAAGGTGAGCTTTTCATATTGGTCTGTTGCAATTCAACTAGACACAGAACTGAGCAGTTTAAGAGTGATTATAATTACTGGAAATACAAAAATTTTATCCATGTACTATTCCCAAAATGAAAGCCTTTCTTTTTAAGGGAGCACTTTTGGTGAATAAACCTGCTTTGTTTAAGACTGCTTTTCTTTCTGAAATGTGAGAGTACTGAAAATGAATACTATAAGCAGTGTGTTAATATGTCTCTTCATTCTGTATTGCAATTGAAATTGTTCTATAAGACAAGTGAAAAAAAAAACTATGTCATTACATTTCCATACACTGATCAAGACACATAATCAGGCTTCATGTTTAAGAAATGCATGTGGAAAATTCTCCCATTCTTTGCAGAAAACAAGGCTTGAGTATTTCCAAAAGTATTTTGGTCATTTCCTAATGTCCTCAGTATACTGTTTGAATATGACAAACAGAGGTTTCTTGACTGCAGCTTCATTTGTGACCATGGACTATGGAAGTCTACACTCCAAATCTGATTCTGGCTATTTTATACTTGGAGACAAAAAGCTAGGTGATCTCTTACAGCATATATATCCAGAAGTCATATTTTTGGGAAGGAATGGTAGAGCAAAAACTTGTCCTGAAATATTCCTTTGTTACTTAATATTTAAGGACCTTCTGTGGGTTTTTTGGGATTTGGTCGTTTGCAGGGGGGGAGGATTATATTGTTTTTCGTTGGTTTGTTGCTTTTGGTTTGGTTTGTGGTTTTCTGTTATTTACTTTTTTTTTTTCTATTTAACAACCTATTTTATAACATTGATTAGGTGACAAACGTTTTCTTATCTACAAATAGGTTATGGAAGACTAATGAAATAAAATGGTAACGTTCGTATTAATCACCTAATGGATCCAATATTTTCATCAATTTAATATACCTTTAAAAACAATTGTCAAAGCTCCCAGTAAGCTTTTAAAATATTTGCCAAACTGTCATTAATATTACAAAGTTTTTAATTCAGATCAATTTTAGGATAAAGTTGTTTAGAAAAGAAACATTATAATTTTATAAACTCTAAAGTTAATGGCCTAACCTGTATGTAAAAATATACACAGAATTATTTGGTTCCTCATTGTTCATGATGTCAAACTGATTTCTTTGCTAAATTTTGAATGTTTATTTTCACAAAGCATAAAGGCAAATGAAAATTATGAGGAAAAAAAAGTGTTTCAATGAAAGCCTAAAAAGTTTTTTCTTCATTTCTAAATTTCCATGCAATTGATTAATTTCTTTTTCTGTAGAAATGTCACTTTAAATCTTAAAATATCCGCAGGTCTTTTATGCTTACATATGGTTCTCAGTGTGGTTTTTTGCACTGTATTTTTTTCTATATCTTCTTTTCTAAAAAATTTGTGTGGTTTATTTTTTACTGAGGTATCATCGGAGTAGTCTTCCCATCCGCATGATGATGCTATGAATTTGCAGTGACAGGAGCAGACTACAGAATCTCTGGTTCATTCTAGGAAATGGTGCTAACTAGTAGTCCTGATTCTGTAAAGTGCTGAATACTTGCCAAACTTGCTGTCAAGAATACTTATATTTATCCTTTCTTCACTCAATCCCAGTCACTCCTTTTCCCACCTCCAAACTGCTCTTAAAATGAGACTGCTATGAAATTAACCAAGTAAAGGTTTTTGGACTGGTTGATTCTGCTAAGTCTTATATCACTGGAGCCTTGAGGGCCAGGACATGACTAGAAGCAACAGCTGACAGCCAGCTGTTCTGTGTAGTTCCATATGGTGATATCAACTCCAGAAAGACACTGAAACAGGTGAAAGAAAGTTATTGCCAACATGAACATACTGGTGGAGATTCTGGTGTTTTTCTTTACACTTTTGAGCTGAGAAGACTGCATTCTACTGCTGAGAAAATTAGCATAACATTAGGTCAGGGGCTTGTATGCAATTCAGGTCTTACGAAAAACCAAAGCTGCCTCTTTAGGAAGATAAAAATTGATCATTTAATATAAGTTTTGGAAGCAGATATGAGAATAGGTTGTTTCAGCACAAAGATTGTTTGTGAAGATTTGAGCAGTATTCTTTTGAAATAGAATAATAGAACAGAATAATAGAATGATTAGATTAGATTAGATTAGATTAGATTAGATTAGATTAGATTAGATTAGAAAATACCTCCAAAATCATCAAGTCCAACCTTTGACCAAACACCACTATATCAATTAAGCCATAGCACTAAGTGCCTTATCCAATGATTTCTTGAACACTTTCAGGGATAGTGACTCCACCACTGTCCTGGGTATCCTGTTTCAATGCTTGACCACCCCTTCAGTGAAGAAATTCTTCCTGATGTCTAACTTGACTTGCCCCTGCTGCAGTTTGAGGTCATTTCCTCTTGTCCTGTCACTGGTTTCCTGGGAGGAGGCCAGTCCTCACCTGCTACAACCTCCTCTGAGGTGGTTGCAGAGAGCAGTAAAGCTCTCCAAGTCTCTTTTTCCACAGGCTCCCTTAGTTGTCTCTCATATGACATCTCTGGACCCTTCATCATCTCCATCACCTTTCTCTGGACATGCTCCAGCACCTCATTGTCCTGTCTGAACTGAGGGGCTCCGAACTGGACAGAGAACTTGAGATTTTGTCTCACCAGTGCCAAATACAGGGGGACAGTCCCTGCCCTGGTCCTGCTGGCCACACTATTGCTGCTGCAGGCCAGGATGTCATTGGCCTTCTTGGCCACCTGGGCACACACTGCCTTGTGTTCAGCCATATGTCAACCAGCACTCCCTGGTTCTTTTCTGCTGCTCTGCTTTCTAGACACGCTTCCTCCAGTGATGCATGGGGTTGAACATGTTGAATCCTAGGATAATTTGAATCAACTTCGGTAAAGCATTAGGAAAACTGAACTATATATTTATGAATATGAGGAAATTCAGAGAATTTCATTGTCTTGATTTCAATATGAATGCCAAAATATCTGTATGATCCATTTGAGTGTTATGAACATGTTAAGAGTAGCCAAACCGTTTGAGTCTGCCAAAACACACACAGATTACTGGATTTTGAGTCTGACACAGGTGGGCTCTCATATTTATTGAATGATGAATCATACTTATTCATACTTATTCATTTTCATACTTACTCATTTTCAGTTCTGATCAAAGTAAGGACTCTGCAGACTGATTATGGGTTGTTCTGTACATCTGCTACTCTTTCAGAAATGAATTTTCAGTGAAGTGGATAAGAATTGTTGGTAATTGACATGGTTTGTGTTAAGGCTGAAAGGTGCATTTCTTTCATTCCCCCACTAAAAAGGAAAAATGTAATAGAAATTTGCTGTTCATATAATTGAACTACTTCTTTATTTAATGTTTTAGAGGGTAACAATTGTTTTTGTGATGTTACAAGGCCTATTTTTTAGTTAAATAAAGACAGTATGACATCTTCAGCTCAGAAGTGAAATACGGTGAAATTTCTGACCAAAAACCACTCCGATGTTCTCCAACACAGTCTAGCTCATGTTATTAGAAAATGTACAAGTGAAGGCAACACTACAGTGCATTTGGATGAATTATTCTCCTTCTTCAGAGATATAAGGTGCTTTGTTCCTCCACTTATTTTGTTATGAATGTCTTCTTTTCAAATAGTAAAGCTGGCCTTTTGCATGTGGATTGTACTTAGTTTAGGCTTTGTTATTTTCACTATTGTGTGACATTATTTTTCAGTAGCTTACTCTCACTTTAAAAATTCACGTTGTGATATTCCAGCCTATATTTTGATATTACAGGTGTCAAATGCTGCCAAGTCTTTTATTTATGCTAGATACCTCTACCACTTTGGAAACCTTCGAAATCTGAGTCAGTACTTCAGACCTGATCTGATTATACATTTAGAGTATTTTAGGATTTTATTGAATGTAGGGGTTTTTATAAGTAAATCAGGAGTACACTAATTATTAAAAGTGAATAATTCTCATAATAATCTGAGAAAGTGGTGAAAGCATTAATGATTGTAGATTTAATTTAGGTGTTTTTTATGTTTCACTTATGTTCTATTTGTTTTAATTTCCTTCATTTCAGACAAAAGAAATAATTAATTTGAAGATTTAGGCTGCTTTTCAAATTTGAGGATTTGATATAGTTTCTTAGTTGTAAAATTCTATGAATATATAAATATATGAATGTATTTTAAAAAATGAAAAGAAAAGAGAGAAAAGGTAATGTCATAAAAAAATGACTACTCATGTTAAGGGTTTTGATCGAATATATTTTCCTGTTATTTAAACTTATGTATTTTCAGTTATACATTTATTTAAACATTTAGATGTAATGAGGAAATTTATTTCCTTCAATCATAAGGAACCAATTTTCAGAATATATCCCTGTCCTCTAATTTCCAGTTGTGTTTATAGGAGATGCTTGATGTTGGACTGAACTCCCTTTCCTTTCCTATTAAAATTTGAGAGAAAGAATGTAACTTTTTAATTTGTTATTTTTGGATTTGTCACAAGAATTCTGAGTTCATAGGGTGGCATCAACTGAATCTTGTGGATCATGACTGATAGAGTGTCATCATGAATTTTACCCTGTTAAGCTTGAATTGCAAGTGTGATACACTTTTAGGAAGCCTTCAAAGCATTGTGACATTTGAATACAGAATATCTCAGTATCTTGCTGTTGAATGAAATCTGTGCTTCTGTCTTGGTTTAGTCCTAAGAAATCCTTGTGTTGATAGATGGTGAAAAAATAATAGTTTTTCTGAAAGATAACATTTCTACTTTTTTGCCATCTTTTAAATGTGATGTATGTATTGTCAGGCACACCATCAAGAACATGCATTAGTGCTTTTCTTTCTTAGCCACTTAATTGTCTAATGGTAATTGCTAATTACTGTAATCATCAGCTTTTGTTTGTACAATTACAAATATGATGACTTTTGTTGGTTCATCTAAGAATATACTGTGGTGGAAGAAATAAGTAAATTTAAAAACCTGTGGGAAATGGTGGTCTGGCCACAGAGATTTATGTTACAATTCAGTGTGTTTGTAAAAGGTCTGTTTGGATGTGGAGCTGCATGAGTAGCTATGTTCATTTAGGAAAAGTCTTCTTCATTCAATGTAAGGAAAGCTTAGAGAAAATCAGGCCCTCCGTGTTTCTACAAAAGTTCACTTTCTTAGATTCAAGCCTTCTCATAAATGTCTTTAACCAAATAAATTGAAGGCAAATTAAAATCAGACCCACTGCTTCCTTGCACAGTTTTGTTCTGTGTGACTGACAAAGCATGATCCTTTATGATTTTAGTATTTTTCCATTAATATGCTTCCTATACATGGAAATACATGTTTTGTTTAAGTGAGTCTTCTATCTTTCTTACAGTAAATAATTTGAGCATATTATTATGCCTATTCCCTGTGGACTAGAATTTGATGACTGATGCTTTAGAGCTAAAACCCTCAGTCACCCCTTTCCAGAGATTAAATGCACAAAACAACCCAGATTAGTTCTATGCTTAAAATATGTTGTAGAGAATAAAACTCTAGCCTTTTATGCTGATACCATAAGTATTTTAACATTCTGTTTTCACTTTGGATAATTTTATAATAAAAAAAAAATATTTAACAGGTATTTGTCTAGAATAGAGTGTGTGTGTAAAAGTTTTTTGCAACAGAGATCCCATGTGTTTTGTTGTCTTCATTTTGATGCTGAAAATATTTTTTGATGCAGTTTACTAGGAAAACATTTTTCTATTGATCTTTAATCAGCATTAGTTAATCCACAGAAAATACATTACTAAAAAAAAATTATTTTAAAATCCAAAATTAAATCCCACTAATCTATAAAGTGCTTATATAGTGTGTTCTGTAACCAATACCGTAATCAATAAGAGATTTTGATTAAATG
>VXBI01010012.1:130858-179390 GCA_013397375.1 Toxostoma redivivum | reverse complement strand
GAAAAAGTCAGATGTTATTGAAAGCTGAGGCCATCAAAATGCAGGTTGGATCTTTTGGAAGAAATCTCAGATCCTCCAGAATCTTATACAGCAAAACCATGTAGAATCCAAATGATAATTTAAAGTGAGAGAGAAAACTAAGTTATTTCATAGCAATAATTAGAAGCTCTATGCTTGATGTGAAATTTGATTGCATGACCATAAGACAATTATACCAATATGAGTGAAAGACAGGACTCCTTTGTAAAAGAAGCTTGTGGTAGCTTCAGCTTTCCACTTAACTTTCTGAAGTTCAAGTGTGTTATTGCTATAAACTAGTCAGCATGCAGGTGATGTCTTAACCTAATCTTGCAGTAATTGAACTGGGAAACCCTTTGTTACTCAATCCACTTAGATTTGCACGTGCAAATTTTGAAGCTTAATTGGGACAGTTTAAATGCAAGTACATTTGAAGATGTCATTAGGCTTAGACATTTTTTTCCTCTTTTTTTTAAAGAAATGGGAAGGATTTTTTCTGAAGAAACAGGTCAATACAGTGTTTGATTTCAAAATGAACACACCAAAATGAACCTAACATAACACCTAAAAAAATTTAACTTTCAAGGTGAAAAAGACTGCATTAAGAAAAAGGAAAAATTATAAAAAATATAACAAATTATGATGCAGACACAGCATTACCAAGAAAGGCCATAATGATAAATATACATCTGTAGGTTTTTACACCTGTAGTAGTTGTGAATAACTGTGGTCAAGGTGTATTTTGTTGAATGTAATGAAGTAATGCATTTTGAACCACAACAGACTTTTAGATCTTAATCTGTAGGTATGAACTCCTAGTCTTCTCAGGAAATTAACTGACCTTACTGCAGTTGTACATGAAACTGCCAGTTGACCTGCCTGGATCAGAACAGACTTGGATCATTACCTAAGGATTTATTTTACATCAGCTGCTAATCCCTTACCATCCAGTCAAAGTGGATTCACAACACATCAGCAGTGTTCAATCCCAGTGGAGAGGTTTCTAGAAGCAGATGTAAAATTTCTAGTAATTTTATTTACTCACTTAAAAAAAAAGTGACTTTGCTACCAAATTTTGATTGAAAGTCCTGAATATCTGTGATAGTTTTGGCACTGTGCAGTTCTAAACCAGAAAGAGCTGCGTTGTAATTATACTAATGACTCAAACATTGGATTGTCATCATCTTTGATAAAAAGTACCTAAAGAGGTATCTTACATGAAAGAACTCTTGCACTAATCCAGATATGTGTATTCACGTAACATGCACGTATTTGCTGTGTTTTTAGTTCTAAGCTTACATCACTATCTCAGTTTGACACTGCAGGCGACAGTCTATAAAGGAAAAGGTTACCTTTAATGTATTGAAGTGAGGGCAGAAAAAATTAAGCCTTTTAGCAGCATGTATGAAATCTTATTTGAAAATATATATGGAATAATAGAAAGGTATTACAGAGAAAATGTATTTATTGAAATGTTTATCCAAATATCACTACACAAGAGAATGCTTGCTAATATGTCATAAAAGAAGGCAATCTTCACTGATTTTTGTTGACATTTGAAGTGAATTTAGAACAAATAAAACTTAAGATATTGAAGACAGGTGCCATGTTGAAAGACAGTGTTAGTTTTGGTGTGGAGAAAGAAAAATATTTCTGACAGAAGTGTTAATTTGGACAGTTCAATCTTTGAAGGTTTTTTGACACTGAAACACTAATGTTGAAAATTTAATGTGAACATTTATTTCTAAATGCTCAATATTTAAAAATATGAAGATATTTTGAAATGTACATTTTCAGAAATAATTAGAGAGTTTGGGAAGTCAGTGAGATTTTGAAGAATGTTCTATCAGTCTTATTGTGTTTGCAGTATACATTGCAGTGTAGAGTAAAATCAAAATAACTCATTTCAGATATAATTTTAGAAATACTGTCATCAAAGCATTGACTTTTAAAAGTTGCTATGAATGAAGAGGTGTTTATGCTTTACAAACATTCTAGTCTGATACTCATGCATTCAGACGTTAGAATCACAAAAATCTGATTTGCATTATGTAGATCAATGTAGTCTCCTTTCAGTTTAACTTGCAGTCCTCTGCCATGTTTTATAATGCTTATCAGAGCGCTAAGCCTTATCAAGTGTTTATGAATGATATGACGTTTCAAACCAGCTAAAGTGATAAATTGGCAACTCTATCATCCAGAGACAAAGCTTAGAAATGTGGGAAATGTTTTGGTGGTGGTGTTTTTTTGGACTTTTTTTTCCAGTAGTGATATCTGGATTCTCATCTGGCTTTCTGGCACATCTCCTGTTGCTTCTGCTGGTCTGACTGCGCTGCTGCCTGATACACTCTACAAAGCTGCCTGTGAGACTGGCATATATTCACCCAGTTCCTTGCATGCTTGCATGCCGTTGGTTTTGGTTCTCTTGCAGCAGAAAGGAAGTCTGCCAAACTGCAATGCCTAGTGTAATGCTTGGAGGGCATTCCAGGAACAGCATTCCAAGAAGACAGGAAGAGCATGAGCTCCTCAATGCAATTTATTTCATAGTAGAAAAGAATGTCAGATGCTGTGAGCAGCATGGCAGCACCACAGAAATGGAGCAGAGAAGCTTCCAGTATTGTTAAGGAATGTTCTACAGCAGGACAAGAGAAATCAAAGAAACAAAAAATTAGTAGATAGTGACAGTGAGCTTAATTAAAACTTGGAATGGGTGAAATCTAGAGCTATTAGTCCACACTTGTCAATAATCTCATGGAATGTTTTTGAAGTAAAATGTGATTGGTAACAAATAAAATAGACTAGGAATTTGATATTTTTTGCTTATTTGGTTGATTAGTTTGGGGNCCTGCCAGCTTTCCACTTACCTTGTAATAATACCTGCTCTATTACAGATTTCTAGTAGTAAAATGAGCCGTCAGTAGTATACTTTCTGTCAAGAAACAATTCACTTATATGTGAGCTTGTAAGTATTATACTTCTGCACTTTTCTCATTTTAAAAGCAATTTGGCTATAAATAAATCTTAAAAAAAATGTTTTTTCATTTTTGTCACCTGGTAGCTTCCCACACATCCTGTGGAATATCTCCGCCTCTCACTGTAGGAGAATTTCACAGAATTTACAAATACACCTTTATATTATTTTTTTTCCAGTTACTAGAAACAAAGTGTTAGAATAAATAATTGGCACATTTACAGCTTAAGTGCCAGCAATATCCCCAAAGTAACACATAACTTAATACAATAAATTATGTGTTAACAAGACCTTGCTAGCTGCTGCTGATAATGCAGGAAAATCAAATTTAGTTCTGGTAATTTTTTGTTTCAGGTGATATTTTGTCATTCCTGTAAGTGGTAGAAGTGGTTCTTTAGAATAAATATTAGGTATGGCAGGAGCAGTAGTCTAGCAGCAATATTGAAAAAATTTTCTTCCCTCTGTTTTGAAAAGTTCTTTTTCAGAATCACTTAAATCATGTAATGCAGATGAGTTCTCTCATGCTACCTTTAACATTTGCTGACAAATCTAATATGATTACATATTTGTCTACACACCAGGAGTCAGAAGGCATTGATGACAGGAAAAGATTTTACTTCATTTAATTTCAGATCAATATTAAATTTTTGAGGTTTTTTTTTGACAGTATAGCCAATGTTGACAATTAGAAGCACTAATTGTATAATAGTTGGCATGTTAGTCAGAGAATCACAGAGCGGACATGGTTCGAGGGGACCTTAAAGATCATCTAGTTCCAATCTCCCTGCCATGTACAGGGATATCCTCCACTAGAGCAGGTTGTTCAGGCTTCATTCAACCTGGTCTGGAGCACTCACAGGACTGGGGCATCCACTGCTTTGGGCTCTTTTACAAGAGCATGTAAAAAGTCCTTCTCCTCTCTTGTGGGGTCCCTTCAGGTACTAGAAGCCTGAAATTAGGTCACCCTGAATCATTTTGTTTTCCAGGCTGAACAATTCCAATTCTCTTAGCCTTTCTTTATAGGAGAGATGCTCCATCCCTCTAATCCTATTTTATCCATTTGGAGGAACCTCTTCTTATGCTCAATTTTGTGGTGAATTTAAATTCCCTCATCAATCTCAGACTTTTAATTCATGTTGCTGATTTCTGCTTTCCTCTTGTGACTTTTTATATTTTCACATAACCTTCTTCTTGAGCATGTAATATCTGGAAAAAGTAATATTAATCCTTGCAGATATCTTGTCATAAGGAACAGAAAATTTCACTGCCTACAAAATACCTCATGTTCTTAGCTGGTATCAGCAGCAGAAACCCTCCTCCATGAAAGCTGATAATAGCCAAGGAAGAAAAGGTTTGTGTGAACTCATGTCTGTTCATAGCTGTCCATCTCAGAATCCAGACTCATCTGTGAAAAAACAGAATAGTCCAGTGCCATCTTAAATATTTGAGAAAAAACTGAACACAAATAGTTTGCCTGAATCTCCAGTGGCAACCTATCTTCCCATATCCCTCAAGTGGAAGGAGTGGGAGATGAGGTCAGAGGTAGGAAAGTCCCTTCCACTGTGTATCCTGCTGCACCCAAAGGAGCATGGCCAGCAAGGTGATGGAGGGATTCTGCCCATCTGCTCTCCCCACTCTGGGATCCCCAGCACAAGAAGGACATTAACCTGTTGGAGTCAGTCCAGAAAAGGCCCAGCAAGAGTATTGGTTTACCAGACAAGATGCTGCTCAGGAAATCTGAGAATTAATGAGAAAATATTTTGCATAAAGTTCTGCAAGAAATGAAGTTCAATATAAATAACTGTATAGTGTGATTGAAATATACAGATGCATAAATTTATTCAGAAACACTAGACGATGGTCAGTGTAAGGAATTTTGCCCCTGTACCTGTGGCATATGTTACATGAATTCTCATCACCAAAGGACTAGGGAAAGAAAATAAGGGAGAATGACCTAGAGGGGAAGCCATATGAGGAATGTCTGAGGTCACTGAGTCTGTTCAGCTGGAGGAGGCTGAGGACAGACCTCACTGCTGTTACAGCTTCCTTGTGAGGGGAAGAGGAGGGGCAGGCACTGATCTCTGCTCTGGGGTGACAGTGACAGGACCAAAGGGAATGGCTTGAAGTTGTGTCAGGGGAGATTTAGTTTGGATATCAGGAGAAGGTTCCTCACCCAGAGGGTGGTTGGGCACTGGAACAGACTCCCCAGGGAAGTGGTCACAGCACCAAGCCTGACAGAGCTCAAAAAGTGTTAGGACAAAACTCTCAGGCACATGGTGTGACTCTTGGGGACATCTTGGGCCGTGAGCTGGACTTGATTATCCTGATGGGTTCCTTCCAACTAAGATATGCTGTGACTGTGCTTTTATTTTATGTGCCTGAATTTGTCAGTGAGATTAATTGGCCTGAGAACAAGGCCAGTCAAATTCAGAATATGCAGAGTTAGTTTGTTTGGGGATGTCAAAGCTATAGCATTTCAGATCACTTTTAAAGCAGTATTCAAAGTATCCCAGTCTTACTAGTCATCTAAACGTGGTTCAAGTAACAACTTTTTTTTTGTAGATTAAACTTCATGGACCATTCCTCCATCAGGTTTTATCTTATATTTGTCCTCAAAATTATAATCATATTTATACTGCATATTTCCATTGTGTAAATAATTTAGTAGCATTAGATGTTGTATCTTTTACAGTTTTGACATTACACGCTCTTGGTTTAGCACAGGCTTATTAATTTGCTGAGGCTTGCTTTGCAGATGGGTGACAGATATGTTAAACAATAACTGAAAATTGACTGTTTGGTTTTTAAAAAAGAAATTGAGCTGGGTTTAACACTGCAAGGTTATAAAGGACATAACTGAATTGTGTGTATATTTAAATGGATTCCTTTGAAAGAGGCACAGTGAATTCTGCATTTGACACTGTCTGGGGAATCTGTCATGCCTTACACTCTAGGCTATGTTTATGGGTGAGGTGTTTAACCTTGCCAAATAGATTTAATATTTTGAGGGACAAATTAGAGTGAATAGCAGTACATTCATGCAGAATGATTTAATGGCAAGTGTTCATCCCTGGAAAATTGGGGTAAATTCTGGTCTTCAGTGTGCTAAAATAAAATAATTCCTGTCAAAACAATGCTGCTACATTTGTGCCTTAACAGTATCAGAGACCAGGTGTCATTCTTCTCTAGTTACACAGGGTCTTTTGCATGTTTTGATGCCATGAGAATCCACAGTGCTTACTATGGATTACATAGTGCAAGTCCCATTGCTGTGAGTTCCACAATCAGGGAAGTAATGCCCCTGATTAGAAAGATAAGTCAGATCTATGATCACTTTGGAGAGATCTCTTTTTGCATATCATCAGTTTGAAAGATTTTTAGTCTTTCCTTGAATAATTAAAGGTAATCATCAACAGAAAAATAGCTGTTTACCGAGAGAAAAACTGTCATTTGTGCACTTTCATTAAAACAGGTCATAGAGTGACAAATAGAAAAAAAAACCCTTTTGAGAATGGTGTTGATAGTCTTATGGTGTTGGAAGTACTTTGTTGAGCNGACAATTTCTACCACCTGGACATCAAAATATGCAAGTGGTAGTTTAAAATTTAAACAGAAATCAACAAGAATTCTGCTAAGCCATCACACTTTTTGAAAGAAGTTATGGATCTCTGTGGACCCCACTATGTAAAAATACTTTAAATAAGTATGGCACTTGGGTGCTTGACTTGTAAGTAAAATGATGTAAATTGATAGCATTACCTTTTGTAAGTTTTGGGTTTTAAAACTGAGGCTAATCAACAGATCCAATTATTTCAAGAGGAAATTATAGACCTGTGAATGTAATTTTTTAATGTTTCTTTCCCAATTTTTGAAATTAAAATATGAGTTTTTAATTTAGTTTCCTAGAACAACGACTGACAAATTCAGTGCCTGATTCATTGCCTGCAGTATATTCTGGGCATTCATTATACAGCAACAAATTGCCACCAGATTGCTGCTATCACACCTAGCACGAGCTGTTGCATTACTTAGCTCTTTTTATCTTCAGAGCACTTCTTCTTCAGTTTTCTCAGTGGACAGCTGGTACAGTCGTGCAGCTTGCACACTAATGTTCTTTCCTGAGAGATTACTGTTTTTTCTTCAGTTGAGGGCTGGAGCTTGGATTCAATAAGCTTCAGAAGTTTGTGTTAAAAGACCAGTTGAGTTCAAGATCAGTCAGTAGTACTTCGGTGGTGGCACTATGGACCCTAAAAGCTTCTTATGCCAAATGAACTGGAATTCTGACCGATCTGTGTGAAATAAGTTGAAGACTCAGGTGTTCCTTTTTGGAAGTTGAATGGAAAATTTCTGAGCACTTTACACTTCATAAAAATGTAAAGGAATAGCTGTGCCTTTCATAAAGGTACCAGTGTCATCCATTCCTTAACTGAATTCCTCCTCTCTGCCATCAACTCTTGTAATTTATCCCTTCTTTGCTTATAAGTCTTGTAGCATGAAAGTCAGACATTTTCTGTACCCATATTGTTTATTTAGGAAAAACTTACAGAGTAGTTTATAAAAGATTATAATATTTCTCTAAAAATTCAATAGAAAACAACCATTCAATATTATTTATTTTCTGGAAATAGAGAAGTTATTTTCCATGTCATAATTGTCAATTGCTTTCATTTCAAAATAACACAGCAAACATTGTGTATGTTTTATCAAAGTTCACTCATGATTTTTTTATGTTAAATTTTCAGTGGGAATGGGTTGGAAGATAGGGTCTCTACTGTCCGCTGGAACCTGAAAGCAATACTGGGAATACACTGTGGTCCAATTATGACAAGCTTCTCACACCATTTTTCTGAGGAGGATCTAGGGTTTNCAAACTGCAGTTTACTGAAAGCTGTTATCACCATGACAGTGCACATTAAAGGTTGACAGCAATACAGATTGGGTTGTTTTTCTTTACTCTTTTTTGTTTTTGTTTTTGTTTTTTTTTTGGGGGGAGGGTTTGTTTTTTTTTGTCGTTGTTGTTTTTTTGGGGGTTTTTTTTGTTGGTTTTGGGGTTTTGGTTTGTTAGGGGGTTTTCTTATTTTTTTATTTGGTTTGTTTTACTTACTGTAGACTGGGACGCACAGTTCTGTGGAAGTGCCATATTTACCCGAGTGATTATACAGAAGCTGCTCGTTAAGCTCTTACACTAGCTTGCAGCACATTGTCCCTTAGTTGATAACACTAGTAAACTTCAGGTTTTAAATAAAATAATTTTCTGGCTTATTTCATCTACATCTTAGTCTTTTAGAGTTATCACCATTTCTTTGCCAAAATAAATGACTTTGTCTAGGAGAAAAAAGCAAAATACACAGCAGGAGAGGTCTCTAGGTGCTAGTTTTCACATAGTTATCTAAGCCCTCTGAAGTGTGATGGGACAATAAACCTGTATTGGTATAACATTTTGAAGCCTTTAAGCAATTAAGCCATTCTAGCAGATGTGTTATTTGGTTTTGTTTTGCTTGTTTCTGAAAATTGTCAGTGTTTCAAAGCTCTTTGCAGAAGAAAGAAGAGAAAGAGGAGAGACAACATTGGGATATCACATGTGATGAATTGATCACTGATTGAGAACACTGGGATGCATTTTCTTGAGAAATGCATTGTATCTACTCAAGAAGAGAAGCAGAGGACCAAATAAGTTTCCTCCCATCAGAAGCTTTGAACAGGCCAACAATATCATACAGTCCAAAGTATTTAATTTAATATACAGTCCAGTATTTGAGTCACTCTCTCCTATCCATTGTAATTACAGTTTTCTGGATCATTACAATACTTTATACATAATATTTTTATATAATAGTGGACAATTGCCTCATGCTTTCTGTGATGTTATCCTCATGNACCCAGCGTCTTGGCCTCGATGATCTCGCTGATGCGCCCCGGCCCCACCCCGTTCTGAGCAGTCAGGGTGAACTTGTACCATGTGCCACACTTCAGGGTTTCCAGCCTGTAGGATCTCTCACTGGGGCTGATGGGGAAACTGCCCCACTGCTCACTGTTATCCTCTGAATACTGCAGGATATAACCTGGAGGGAAAGCATGGATGGCAATGGTATCACAAATCCTTCAGGTAACCCAAGGAGGCATTTTAAAGACCTAATAAAACTGGAAAAAAAAATCCCATGTGCAGGGAAACATACAGCTCTCCCCTGACTGAAAGATACCAGGCAATGCATTTTGCCCACACTGACAACAGCTTAAATACAATTTTTTATGATGGCTTCAAGGGGAAAAGAAAAGGATGGATATTTCTAAGGACCCTTCAATCAGCAAGAACAAGATGATGAACCTGGACCCTCCAAAATGAGTGGTTAGAGATTACACATATGGAAAATCAGATAGAGCAACTGTCATAACAGCTGAGGAGAAAGTGATTAAATGTGCGAATAAACCACCACAAAGACAAACTGCAGTTTACTGAAAGCTGTTATCACCATGACAGTGCACATTAAAGGTTGACAGCAATACAGATTGGGTTGTTTTTCTTTACTCTTTTTTGTTTTTGTTTTTGTTTTTTTTTTGGGGGGAGGGTTTGTTTTTTTTTGTCGTTGTTGTTTTTTTGGGGGTTTTTTTTGTTGGTTTTGGGGTTTTGGTTTGTTAGGGGGTTTTCTTATTTTTTTATTTGGTTTGTTTTACTTACTGTAGACTGGGACGCACAGTTCTGTGGAAGTGCCATATTTACCCGAGTGATTATACAGAAGCTGCTCGTTAAGCTCTTACACTAGCTTGCAGCACATTGTCCCTTAGTTGATAACACTAGTAAACTTCAGGTTTTAAATAAAATAATTTTCTGGCTTATTTCATCTACATCTTAGTCTTTTAGAGTTATCACCATTTCTTTGCCAAAATAAATGACTTTGTCTAGGAGAAAAAAGCAAAATACACAGCAGGAGAGGTCTCTAGGTGCTAGTTTTCACATAGTTATCTAAGCCCTCTGAAGTGTGATGGGACAATAAACCTGTATTGGTATAACATTTTGAAGCCTTTAAGCAATTAAGCCATTCTAGCAGATGTGTTATTTGGTTTTGTTTTGCTTGTTTCTGAAAATTGTCAGTGTTTCAAAGCTCTTTGCAGAAGAAAGAAGAGAAAGAGGAGAGACANAAAATATATGTATTAATTTATTTATTTTCAGGGGCTGGTCAACACCTAAGTAAAAAGTTGGAATTTAGAATTCATCCTGACCCACTGTGTATGTTTATAATTTTAGTTTTTATCACTTTAGTNAGAAAGAAGAGAAAGAGGAGAGACAACATTGGGATATCACATGTGATGAATTGATCACTGATTGAGAACACTGGGATGCATTTTCTTGAGAAATGCATTGTATCTACTCAAGAAGAGAAGCAGAGGACCAAATAAGTTTCCTCCCATCAGAAGCTTTGAACAGGCCAACAATATCATACAGTCCAAAGTATTTAATTTAATATACAGTCCAGTATTTGAGTCACTCTCTCCTATCCATTGTAATTACAGTTTTCTGGATCATTACAATACTTTATACATAATATTTTTATATAATAGTGGACAATTGCCTCATGCTTTCTGTGATGTTATCCTCATGTCTACTTAGTATCTGGTAACTGACAGATACTGGAACATGTCCCAACACTACCAGGTGTTTACAGCTGTTCTGTGCTCATTGTCAGGGCTAATGCACTCTTTTGCACTAATGCAAGTAAATTATTTGTATGTCATAAGCCTGGAGTTCTTAGGTAGACATTTTCTGTTAAGCAAACAAACAAACAAACAAAAAACCAAAAAACCCACACTTTTTGATTGCTCTATGGCCAGTTACTCTATTATTTAGCAGCACTGAGAAGAGCCTGGAGCCAAAGTGAAGATGCTTTTGTCCTTTGATCTCTGAATCTATAGTACATCAACCATGATGCAGACCTGTATAATTACCACATTTAAACCTGAAGCCTCTTTTCTGAGGCTTGAGGTAATTTAATTTTTCCTATAGCTATGAAGCCTTAGTATTTAATTCGTAGACCTAGTCTCTCTTTTTTAGAGTAAAAATTAGTGAAATAGAGATGAGTAATAACATTTTTATTAAAGAGGTCTAATAAATTTATAGTTAAGAGATGTTCTCTTTAATTTGTTGTGAATTTCATCAATGCACAGGTTGTCCCCACATATGCTGTATCATGCTTCTGTAAATCAGCAGTCATCCCCATTCTCATCTCTGCTGAGGAGATGGAGGTATAGTCTCTGTTGTAAAATAGAACTGAATCAATTATTGGGGGGAGTGGGATTCTGTGATCAGATAATGATTTTTCTCAACTTTCCTTTTTTGCTTTGTCCTCAGTTAGCTTTTAATAAAAGATTTCTAACTGTAGTAATCATTAAGGGACTGGATATTTTATATTCAAAACTGAGCTGCATCAAGTAATTCTGACTGATCATAAAAATCACTTAATGCTTTCAAGTCATTAAAAGTCAGGCTCTATAGACTCTAAGTCATCATTCCAAATAATGAATTCTCTGCAGTGTTGCTTTTATACATGATAAACAAAGATAAATTGTGTCTGCCATTGGTACAGTCTTATATGGTAGGCCTCCTGTTGTGTTTGTGTTGTTGCTATATAGCCACAAGAATTTAGGTAGCCTTTGTCCCACCGACCCACCTACAACTGTAAGAGCAAGTGGATGGATACTAATGAAACTGAAGGAGGAGATTTCAACTCGGGTAAAATTAGGACAGCAGGGAATCCATTGTGGCTGTGAATCTCTGGTGGGAAATGGCACTTTGAAGGAAGATGGTAGGCCAATATATGATAATATTGAAAAAATAGTTTAAAATTGTTTCCGCTTGTGCAACATATGTTATGGTCCAGCCCCTTGCCATCTTCCAAGGGTGAGACTAAGATTACCAATGCACTGAAAGTCAAAAATCGGGGTGCTGCTACAGCTTCAAGCTTTAAATATAATATATAAAAATATATAAAAAAATTAAAAATATATGTATTAATTTATTTATTTTCAGGGGCTGGTCAACACCTAAGTAAAAAGTTGGAATTTAGAATTCATCCTGACCCACTGTGTATGTTTATAATTTTAGTTTTTATCACTTTAGTTTTTATCACCTGTGGACTCTGTGATTGTGTCCTTGTCAGATGCACTGAGTTCCCTGCATGTAGTGTCTCTAACAAGAATTTCATCCATTACACACAATAACATTCTCAGCATAACTATACAATTTACCATCAGTTCATCAGTAAAACTTCTACTTACTGAAAAGCAATATGAAAGAGACCAGCTTCTTAAATCAGCCCACTAACTATTTGTGAGTTATTTTTTGTGGTTGTTTTTTTAATTAGAAATACAGTTTTACCTTACTGCTAGTTTGAAATCTGTTTTAATTTTTTGGAGAGGGTGGAGAGGGCAGGGAGGCAGGGTGTTTCATACATAATGAGGGAAAATATTTAGCTGTTTTTATGTTTTAACACTGAAAAACATTTACAGAAGCTGTTGCTTCTGGCTGATTTTATTGTGATCATGAAATGAAAGCCTGACCACAGGAGGTTTGAGATGTAGCTTGTGTTCTTCTTATCAGATTTCATTATTTCAATTTCATTATTGCCTGGTGTTTATTCTTTAATGTAAAGTGAGGTAGAGCAAAAAAGTGTTTTAATCTCTAATTCAACTTTTTGATTACCTTTGAAATTCAGTTTGCTTTATGGCACAGTCCTATAGTAGTGCTGGACAGGAAACCTGCAAGTTGCTTTGTCTTTCACATGCTGCTTTTTACATCAAATTATTTCCTTGACTGCACCAGCATTCTGAAACCTAAACAGCATTCTGAAACCTGAACATTTGTACTTGTTCCTTCCAAAGACAGTGTAGATGCCCACAGGTAACAAGCAGAACCCAAAAGCAAACAAAAGAGCCCAAACCTGCAAAGATACTCTTGGGATTGAAAGTATTAACACATGCACAAAAAAGTACCTTGTAGCAAAAACACACAAAAAACAGAGGGCAGAATGAACAAATAGGAAGACTGAGTTATAGTACCTGAGGTACCAGTGTTAGTGGAGCAGTATTTGTGTGTGGAAGGACATGATTTCAGAGGTCATTCCACGACAACCATGGACAGGTTAAGCATTATTGCTAGTTGAATTTTTGCAGTCAAAAGAAGGTGTGTTAAGAGGATCTTCTGGGAGGTGCAAGCACGTGTATTTTTTTGGTGTGGATGGCAGATGATGCTTTGGCAGATGATGCTTTAATAATGTGCTTTTTGTTTTGTTTTGTTGGGGTTTTTTGGGTTTTTTTTTGTTTGTTTGTTTGTTTTTAATGTGACGATTCACACAGCTAAATTGTCCAGGCTTTGCATCTGCACACTGTGGCACAGTGACCTGCTACTCATGCAAGTCACGAAGCCAGAGCAGACACGTTCACCTAGTATCAGTACCACCAGTGTGAACCACAGAAGTCTGCTGGCAAAAATAAAAATAAGCAATAAAATACTCTCAAAATATTAACGTTGAGTTCATTTGAGCAGGTTTTATTTGTCCTATAGTATTCAACACTGTGATATGTAAGGCTAAGACTTTTGAGCTGTGTTGCGTAACTAGCAGGGCTCAAAGCCAAGTATTTACTGGAGACTCTTTAACTAAATTTTATTGGAATCAAGAACTCAAAAGAAATGTGACTTTCTGGAAGATCTCAATGGCAGTAAAATATGTTAATGATGGAAAAAGCAGTTTGTTGTTTTGCTTTTTCAATAAAGCTAGAATCCTTGAATCATCAAAATGTGTCCAAAATTGTAGAATGTAAGAGTATTTAACTGTGAGAATTACAGCAATGACAGATGGTGTGGCATTCTTTCAATTATGCCTGGAGTTTTTAAAATATGCTGGGTAATGTGGCTGTACTGATTAGTGCAATGGTTTAATATATTCGTATAAAGTTCATTACTTTGGTAATATGTGTAAATAACTTGAACTGATAGGAATCGTTCCACAAGGGATAATTTAATGTAAATGTTAGTGATTGAAAATGTAGCAATCACTCTTTGTTGTACTAAAAAAGTACTAATTTTTGCAATATTTTCCAGGCAGATTCTGCTCAGATTTCAGAAAGTGTCAGGATTTTTGGTTTCCTAAGACGTCTTTATTTCAATTATGTATCCAGGAATATTGAAAAAGAAGAATGCCAACCTAGCCCCATTGAAGCCTATAGTAAGATTTAATATTGTGAGTTAAATTGTCAGTTGGGCTGAGGCTAGTCAGTAAGGCTCCATGATGAAAAAAATTATAACTGCTGTTCAAGAAGTATCCTGGGGAACTCAAGGCTTTATTGTTGGAAAAGAACATGAGTTCCAAAATGAATATGGAGGCAAGTATATCCAATATAAATAATTGAAAAAAAATACCATTATATTNACATACATACATATATTCCATATATCTGGGGTTTACAAGTATTTATATATATATAATTATATATTTTCACATGAAAAAACCCCAGACTTTTGGAGGGTTGACTCAGAGCAACTCTATTGAAACCATGCTAAGCTCTGCTGCTTCTCTTCAGTGTTGAGGGAAGACACATATGCACATATTTCCTTACTTTGTGGAATTATTAAATGTGCATTTAAGTTTTAATTGTGCAACCATGTGATATAAATTTTGAATTTGCTTTTAAATCTTGAAAATGAAAGTGAAGAAAAAACCAAAGGAGAACACCATATTTCATAAGAGGTATTTTAGTTTTGTAATTTTCTGCTAATTTTTCTCAATTTTGCCATAGTGACAGCCAAGAGGTTCTAGACTAAGGCAACAACAACTACTACTCTTCTGTAACACAGAACATACAGCCCAACCCTCCTAGTATAGCAGGTTTAGCTATAGCAGGTTCCACAGTATTGTATCCAGGCAGGTTTTGAACATTTCCAGAGGAGAAGATTTCACAACCTCTCTATGCACCTTGTTCCAGAGTTCTGTTACTTTCAAAGAAGTTTTTCCTCCGATTTAGATAGAACTTTCTGTGTTTCAGTGTGCCTATTGTCCCTTATACCATTGTTGTGCATCACACTGGGCATCTGAAAAGAGTCTGGCACCATCCTCCTGACCCCCACCCTTAAGACATTTCTTGACTTTGCTAAGATCTCTTCTCCAGGGTAAACAGGCCCAGGTTCCCAGACTTTCCTCATAAAAGAGAAGATCTGGTCTGCTCATCGTCCTTGTAGTACTTCTTTCTGTTAGTTTCTTATCTTTCCTGAACTGTGGAGCCCAGAACTGGACAGAGCAACCCAAGTGCAGCCTCACTAGGGTTGAGCAGAAACTTCTCGCAACCTGCTGGCAGTGCTTTTCCTAATCCCCCAAGGATACCATTGGCCTGCTTGGCCCTTAGAACACAGTGCTGGCTCACAGACAGCTTGTTGTCCATCAGCACTCCCAAGCTGGTTCTCCACAGACCTGCTTCCCAGCAGGTCAGCCCCCAGCCTGTACTCATGTATGGCATTATTCCACCTCAGGTGCAGGATGCTGCCTTTGCCTTTGTTGAACTTCCTTAGGTTCTTCTCTGCCCAACTCTGAGAGTGTTTATCAATAGCATAGTGTAAAGCAATCAGCAAGTTTTTCAGGCTAACAATAGAAATCAGCAAAACCTACAGTTTCCCTATAAAAAGCATTCATTGCATTGCAGAGAACTATTATACTGTCTGTTCTGTTTGTAGAAAGAATCACAGAATCATTAAGGTTGGAAAAGGTCTCCAAGATCAGTGAGTCCAACCATAGACCTAAACCTCCCATGTCATCACTAAACTGTGTCTCTAAGCATCACATCTACACATTTTGAACATTTTCAGGAATGGTAATTCCACTACCATGGGTAGCCACTTCCAAAAGGGTTTTAGTTTTTAATTTGTTTCTTAGAAAGAATGAGGTGATTCAATCCCCTGTCAAGCTGGTACTTTTTCTTAAAACATTATTTGTCATATTTTAAGTTCAAACTAGCTGCATTAGCTTAGCAAACTTATGATTTCAGAATTAAGTACTTCATATAACTACATCCCTTTCAATGTACTACATTGAAGAGGTTTAAAGGCCATGATTATTGTTCAGGGTTAAGATGCAAGCCTGAAAGTTTCTCATGGAAAATATAATGTGGTTTGGATGAACAGGTGGTTCCCATGCCAACCTCTTTTACAGGAAACTGGATGCTATCATTTAGCACATATGTATATCTGCAAGCTGAGAATACATTTTTCAAATTTCAATTTTTGCCATATGGAAGTTATACAGTCAAATAATTCATTTCCATTGTCAATTTTTCTAGGAAAGAAAAGTCTAGGAACCTTAGAGGAAAGAAAGAGGCCATCATGTAAAATAAATGAATGTGTTGCATAATGTTGTAAGAGGGGTTTAAAAGAGAACAGTGGATTCAAATTGGATTTTGTAAGTCTCATTCTATCGTCATAGTTAGAAATCCGCATTTCCTCTTGAGTTTTTGATCTCTTAAGTAATCAATATATTTTTTTTCATAGTATTATGTTGTAGTGTCCTAGATCTGGAATATTTTTCTTTATTCTGAAAGTGTCATTGACATATTAAGTTATCTGATGGAATATAAAACAGATATGCAGTAATTATGTATTGTGTCAAATATTTGTTTAAAAATCCTGCAATATAGATTAATCTTTCCAAAATAGTAAAATATGTGAAATATGAAAAGTTGATAATTATTTTATCAGTGTTTAACAGAGAACCTACAAGCTTGTCAGAAGACACGGTAATACATTTAAATCTAGAAATGTGAGCATACACTTTCTTTCTTCACCATTCTGTGTGGATATATGTTATTTTCATTTCACTAGCACAAAGTTCTAAAATTCTGTTAAGCTAAAATGCTGATGGGTTTGCAAACTTAAAAGTACTAAAACGTTATTTCTTCCTGTCAGTGTTTTCTTCTGCTGCATCAGCTCATAAAAATTACCTCTGCAAAATGCGGGTCTTTATGTATGTGGTATCATCCCTTGCTCACTGAAAAATGCCTTTTTATTTTTTTTTTTTAGTTCTTGGATATTTTTACTCTTTTTGTCCCTTTACTAAGTGCTATTTCAAACAAAAGGTAAGGTAAAAATATTGTACAATAAAGATGGTTTTGAGATAATTACACTCTTTCACACTGTTACATAAATATTATTTCCAAATTTAGAATCAATTTAAACATTACACCAAGGGAAAATAAAAATGCATTGCTTACTTATGCCAAGCTCTGAACATATTTTCTAAAATTCTGTCTGAATAATCTACGTTTAAAATTCAATCTTTAGATATCATGCAGTTGCTGAAGTACACTTTTTCAGAAGAGTAGTTAGCCAGTGTTAGAGTTGAGATTACATGTGTAGTCTTTAAATGGTGTCTGGCACTTTCCTGTTTTGTGACCTAATAATCATCAGCTGCATTTCATGGTGACAGTGCATTGGTAAGATTTCCTTTACTGTGAAGATATTTTGACTGCCCGAGCCCAGATTTTTCTGTTCTCAAAATAGAACAGACACATGACACATGATAATGGCCTTTGCATGCTACCCTCGAATTTCCAAAAAACCCACTTGAAACCCTGCATATGTCTGTGTCACTTGAAGAAGAAGACCACAACCTGAAGTTCTTCATTCCCATCTGTTAAATGACAAGGCCCCAGGTAAATTTAAAGCTGTAAGATCATCTTTCTGTGCAACGATCAGCTGATAACTATCAGCATTTTGGAAGGCATTTCGCTGCATTGAGGAATTAGGAATTTAACAGTGTTATGGGAAAATTATCTCACAAGTATTTGCTATAACAACTTTGTTATATGTTGGAATATATAAATGAAGCAATGATTTTTAAAAATGTTTTGTGGAATTTGTTATTTGCATCAATTAGTACATATAATATGTGAATACCTTCTAAAAAGACCTTTTTAAAGCAAAATAGAAAGGACAAAGAGTGGAAGGGTTTTTTAAATCTTGTTCCTGCACTTTCCTGAACTATGTTCTACTAGACATGCTTGTACTAGCTATCTTACCCACGTGAGTAACATTTTTAATTATACAAGCGATACTCAGTTAATTCTGTAGTAAAGGCAGATCACACAAGGATTTATTTAGATTAAATGTTTGTTTGTTCAGATTAAAATTGTAATTTCAGTTAATTAGTAACTGCATGATGCATACACAGTGAAATTTAATGGGAATGCATTTAGACACAATTCACTGATATCACTGATTATTAATTATTGCTTAGCAAACACAAATGTCATGTTTTATAAAATGTTCTGCTTAAATTGATCAATCCATAAATATGTTGCAAAGCAGAGAAATATTAATGCAATGCTTAATGAGAAGTTTTTAGGATAATGCACATAGCATAGAGACAGAATTAATCTTCATCACCAAGCCTTTCTGTTGTACTCTTGTCACTGAGAAAGACAAGGGTGTCTAGAAATGTTTTTTCCCCCTTCAATCTGATAGTCAATCAGCCTGATTATTGCTTCTATAGAAGTTTATTATAGTGTAGCTCTGGATTAAAGTTTCTGTCACCACCACTTCCTGTTTCCTCTCAGACATTACTACATCTCAAGTCAAGCCATTAGCAGGAGGTTTTCTTCTTTCCAGCACTCCTTGGCTGCATTGTTGTGTTGTGGTCAGAGCATTACTGCAAAATGTGTCTATTTTGTGCTGGATGACAGTTTTTTCGTTAAGCTTTTGTAAACAAGTAATTCTCCTCTTCCCATGTGGGTGTAGTGTACATATTTTTGAATCTGTCTTCCCAAGACTGTGCTGTTGATCTGAACCAAATTTAGGTTTTAGAAAAAATGGAGACATGTTAGATGCTATAACTTGTGTGTGGGAAGAAGGTGAATGGCTGGAAAGAGACATGACTGCAGGATTTGGTATGCATTTGAAACAAGTTGAAGTACAAAATGAGCTGTTGAGCTCATAGGAAAGTAGAATGATATGTATAGGTTCTCTCTTCCATTATACAAATCCAGACTTAATAAGCTGTAAATACCAGTTCTTCTTAAGTTGGCAATCTGGTTAGAAAGAGGTTCTGTGTGTCAATGCATATAAAAGGCTACAGTATTTTATTATAATGGTGCTCTTTTCCTTTAGAGGTTCAGAGTTGTAAAAAGGGTCTCAGGCATAAAAGAAGGATCTTTTCTAACCATCTGGTATTTGAAAAGTTGGCAGCAGCTGCTTTGTTCTGGGGCCTGTGGCTATGGTAAAGGGTTGTTGGCTTTCCAGGTAGTAGACTTGCTACTTAGCTCTAAACATTTGCTATTATTTTTTAAAACTGTTTAAAGTAAGAAAGAAATTCTCTCAATTTTTTAGTCTCCTTTTCAGTTTGTTTTTCCCAATTGTAATTTATAGAGAGATTTGATACTTTTCCTTGATCCTAGGATCTGAATAGTGATTAGTCGTAGCTTTTTATTGGGAAAGGAAAAGCAAGAATAGTGTTATGGGAAGGGACCTACAGTGATCATCCCATCCAACTGTCTGACCTCTTCAAGGCTGAGCAAACATGAAATCCACGTAATATGATCATTGTCCAAACGCCTCTTAAACACTGACAGACATGGATCATTGAGTACATAGGAAGTCTGTTCCCATGTTCAAACATGCTCTCTGTAAAGAAATGTCTCCTAATGTCAAGTCTGAATCTCTGATGCAGCACTGAGCCATTTCTATGTCTCCTGTCACTGGATCCCAGTGAAAAGAGGTCAACACCTCCCACTTCTCCTCAGAAAGCTGTAGAGAGAAATGAGCTGATCCCTCAGCCTCCTTTTTTTCCCAAACTAGACAAACCCGTATCTCTTAGCCACTCCTCAGAGAAGCAGCAGTTTTGTTGTACTTCTTTTGACACATTTGAGAACTTTCACGTCCTCTGATAGGTTGTGCAGCCCAGCACCACACACAAGACTCAGACCACACCAGTGCTGAATACAGCAGAATCATCACCTCTCTTCACCACGTGGCTGTGCTGTGTTTGATGCCCACACAGCTGGGTCACAGTGAGCCTGCTGCCAACCAGGACTCCCAGATCTCCACTGCAGGATGAATCTCCAGCCACTCTTCTCTTGGTTCATACTTGTGTCCAGAGTTACTCCATCAGAGGTGCAGAATCCAGTGTTAAATTTCATGCCACTGATGATTGCCCAGTGGTCAGTCTATCTAAATCACTCTTCAAGGCCTTTTTTCCCTCATGAGAGTCAATACCACATCCCAGATTGGTATTATCAGCATAATTGCTAATGGGGCATTCAACTCCTGAATCTTGATCATTGATAAAAATCTTAACCTTGCCCTAGAACTGAGCTCTCAGGAACATCACTGGTGACAGTCAGCAGCCCCTTTCACTACATCCCTTTGGGCCTATCCTTCAGCCAGTTCTTCACCCAGCATCATGAACCTGCTCATACAACAGCAAGGTAACTTGTCCAGAAAGATGATAATGGGGACAGTGTCAAAAACCTTACTAAAATCCAGCCTCACTGCATTCACCACCTTCCCCTCATCCACAAGGTGGATATGTAGAAGGATATCAATTAGTTAAACATTTGACATAAACAACATGGCGTGAACCCATGTTGACTGTGCCTGATGATTGCATCATCATTTAGATGCCTTTCAACGGGATCCAGTATCATCTTCTCTATTATTTTTCCAGGTGCTGAGGTTACACTTACAGGTCTGTAGTTTCCTAGATCTTCTTTCTCACTCTTCATGTAAACTGGAATAACACTGGCTAGCTTCCAGGTATCAAGGACCTTCCCAGACTCATTCTTCTCACAAAGAAACCAAAAAAGGGTAATTGAAAAGCCATGGTACACAAATAAATTTTAAATGTGTTCTGTACACTTTTATAAAACTTAGTAACTAGCAAGGAAAGAAACTATACTTGCTTATAAATTATTTGCAGGGGGAAGGTAACTGAACCATGATTTTTAATTATTAGGAGCTTAAGATACTGTGTAAATAGCAGCAGCAGGAGGAAGGGAAGGAAAAAAAACCCAAGCTTTGATTGTTTGCTTGTTTGATTGCTTCTCATTTGGTTTTCATTTTAACCAATCATGCTAAGACTATGCATAAGTAATGTTCCATATTCATTTTAGATAAAAAAATACATAGAAATGACTGCACAGGAAAGAGCACAGCAATGCTTTCAGCAGTGTGATGAAGATTAAGAAACAAGAAGAAACTTTTCTTTAAGTCTGAATTAAGAAATATCTAGGGTAATCAGCAATTTCAGATTTTATTTTCAGTCAGTAGGGATTTTGTGGGAGGACACAAAGGAATAGATTGAAATAGAGAAATGGAAAGAAAATCAATTTCTGGACAATGTGTAAAATGCCTAGCATTTGCATTGAAGTTTAAGTCTTTCATGCCATTGATTCCTGAGTCTCTTTCGATTGTTATGATTTTGTGCTTTGAAATCTTTGAAAATCTAATACTTTTCTTCATCTCAAAGGGTTTTTGGTCCAATGTTAAGTCCTGTTTCTCACCTCATGATGTACTACTCCATGTTCATCTAATAAGGAAGTATCCTAAGTATTAGTTCAATCTAACAAGGAATTATTGGTAGTGGTCTCATCATAAGATTGAGACACATACTAGTATCTTTCAAAAAAAGAAAGCCACAAGGAGACATATCTAGTAGCTTTTCAGGCATAAGGAGTCTCAAAGAAACATGAGACCTTTTTATCACAAAAAGGGCAGTACAGGCTGAAGCAAGTTGTGTAACTTACACCATGACCATGGCCATGTGTTAATTACTTCTCGTAGAGGCAAGATCTCAAGGCAATGTAGATTGAGCAGAGTCCTAAACCAAATCTTCTCTTTCTTCAAAACTGTTATACTATTGCCAGCAGTTTTTTTTTTTTTTTTAGTTTGCTGAGTTGCTATCCTTGATTCTGTTTTGCAGTTTATCCTGTAGAAATTTCACATAGTGGGATTTGCAATTACTTGTGGTATTTTCCAGCTCTGTATCTCCTCCCAGACTATCCTTTGAAGTTTTCCCCGCTGAATATTTTAGTTGATTCTGTGATTAAATGTCCTTTTACCTGTCCAGAATTAGTTTAGCTTTTGATTTTTTTCTCATAAAATAGGAAAAGCTTTGCCAAGTAGTCTTTCTATTAAGCAGAGGATCTGAGAGTGGTAATGCACAAGGCTTCAAAACTGAATATGTAGTATCATACAACCATTGATGGTTTTTCAAGTCCAGCACAGAAAAAAGTTAGTGATTAGCACTTGATTTCTTGTTTTTCTATCTCTTGGTGAAGCCAAACTGTTCCAGGCTCACTGAGATGTTAACAGATGACAAAAGACTACACAGCACCCATGCAGGGAGGGGACAAACAGAGGCAGCCATGTTGCACGGTCAAAGTAGAAATATATCAGGTTAGCAGCACCAACAGAAATGCCCCCTTGAATCCCAGGACCAGCACAAGGTAATATGTTTGTTCTGATGTCCATGAAGGATGTACACAGGAGACTCCAGAGTCTTAAACTTGTTTTGAGTTTCATGACTCTGGCATGTTGCGTGTGGCAACTGGATTTTGCAGCACTGTCCCAATGACTCTAATAGGCCTTCCATTTGGATAATGCCAACAAAAAACCCTGACTACCTTTAAGGAGAAACTAGATCCTCATGAAAAGAGACATATTAGATGTAAGTGTGCCTCAGCAAAGGATAGACTCTGGTTCAGAATATCCCATAGAATCCAGCTTCTTAATATAAAGGGAAGATGGAACTGAGCTGTCTTGTTTGCTGTAGTTGTAGTTGGTGCATGGTATCTTTTGAGCAGGCTTTGCCAATGGTATTGCCTTAGCTGAACTTCACTGGTTGTAAAGGACTTTCTTTAATATGCTTTTGTCTGTGCAATCTAACTTTTTTATAACATTTCTAATGAATTTTTTTTTGCCCTTAGCTTTATGGAGTCTCTGAAATGGCAGAGGAAAGAAAGTAATTAAGTAGAGTAATGGTCTTAAATGCAGGTCATAGTTCTTTGTCAATACATTTTACGTAATGCTTTCTTCAAAGTAAAATCCCACAGGAGAATTAATGTGCTCCAAAGAATAATACCTATAATATTTTATTATTTTAGAAAAAAGCAAAAAGAGGGAAATTTGGGGGTTTTGGTCATATAACAAGGCTGAAGGAAGTATTAGCCTTGTCTTTGCCATCTCTTTGCTGTCTCTTTCACAGTGATATTTTCTTAAATGCCAAAAGATTTGTCTTGAGTATAAAGAGAAATTTGTGTGAAGGGAAAACATATGTGCATTTCAGTCACCTCATTCGCAAAGTGCAATCCCCAAATCTCATGTCCAATGGCCACCTAATTATGGGCATGATGTATTTTTGTGGTCACCTCAGTTTCACAGGGTGAAGTTTCCTTATAGCCTCAGATTTTATGGACATCCACAGGTGCTTCACGTTCTCATTTCACCATGGAGCCTACAAAAAAAAAATATAAAGCAACACATACTGGATTTCTGAAGTCAGTGCATCTAAAATCATCCTCATCCTTTTCTTTTACTCAGAACTAGAACATGCATTAGGATATGTATTCTTGTTCTGCATGTTTCTGTTTCCCAGCCTGGTTCTTCAGCCATCCTTTTTTCTGGGTGCAGAAGTGAGAGTCTAAAAATTGCAGAAATGTCCAAAACGTGTCTCAGCCCTGAAGATCATTGTATGCATTACAGAGAGGAGTGACCCAATTGCTGGAGCACAAATGGGAAATCATCCTTCCTTCTTCATTACTGGTTTTGGATGGTGTTATTTTATTTCCTTGGACTGTCTGCAGTGCATTCAGTTTCCTTTTTTTTTTTTTTTGCAGAATGAAACAGTTTTAGCAGGAAATGACATCTGTGCTCCTGCTGAGAAGCAGAGAGCAGAAATGGACTCCCATGAGGCTACTGAACTAGGATATGTGTTCCTTCTTCATGCACATGAAAACAAGGAAGGTGACAATGAAGGTCCATGAAAATACAGGGTGGATCTTTGTAATTTGACAGGTAGAAGGGTATTTGCATCTAAACATACTAATAGATTGTCCTACCTTTTTATTTTGCAATACTGTGACTCCCAAATGCAGATTAATTTTGCACATTTTAAAATTGCATTTTATGCAAGAAGGAATCCATACACAGAAGTCTTCCATGGAAACATATGTAAAATATGCACTTTTGGACATTTAGAAAATATTCAGAGATTCAAAATCTTAATATTTTTCATCTCGTGATTAGAATTTTTGAAAAAAAACCCTGCCTACTCTGCATGAAGACACAACATTTTGTAAAATATAAGCAAACACAGGGAGTTGTTTTCTGCTGGTAACTTTTTTTTCTATGCAGTTGTGTTTCCAGTATACAGAAGACAAGTCTTCAACTCTGCTTTCTAACTTAAGCACTAACCACCATCTAACTAGCTGTAGAGACTGTTGCTTATAACCAAGACAGAGAAGAGTATACCTGTAAATAGTCCATCAGAAATCTCCATGAATTTCCGAGGCATTAAAAGTCTGATTTACACAACTGGACCTTACTTAGTTGCCTACCAAAGATCTGTTATAGTAATGGGAAAACCTGTGGTAGTACTGGTCATTAAATTAGAAATTAGAGACAATTTTTTTCAGATAATCTGTACTAAGAGTACACTGTGTCAATTTGGGCCAGTCTTCTTCAAATCTGTGTTTGTGAGTTTTCCTCTGCCTGAGGTCCTGTTTTTGTCCAAAAGTTCACAAAAGAATTTTGCTGGAGAGAAACTATCTAAATTGATAGACTGAGTAATTAGCAGATGTTCTGGATTAGAATATAATATATCCTCTTTATATAAAATTGACAAAAATATTGTCTGATCTGTCATATGATTGCTTATGAAGCAAATTAACTTTCAGAATGATGATTTGTACATTCTCAAAAATAAACTCATGTATTTGCCAACTGAACTATTTCATTAACAGACGTCTCTCTTATGACCATCAGGTTGCAAGTTCACTTTGTAGGGGAATGTAGTCATGCTTTTTTTTCTTATCTAGTCTAATTTTTTTAATATGAAATATGATCAGCTACCCCCTCTCTGTTGAATTTTTTGAAATTACTAAAATTTTATTTACATAAATCCATTTACAAAATTGATTTTTTGTCTAATATTCCTGATGAACTAGAGCCATACTATTTCAGTCTTCATATATTTTGAAATTTTAATATACACATCCGTTTAATCATTACGTAACTAATCATAACTATTTATTTTTCTTCCATTTAAATTATGCAATAACATTTCAGCTTTTAATTATTTAATTATTTAATTTTCTAGTCATTTGCCGTTTCATTGCATAATTCTCCTCTCATCTGCTGATGGGAAAGGTATGTGGTTCCCCTTTTCCATGCAAGTTCATGCATTATGGCAATGTTGACACAACTGGAGAAGCCCAGGGTTGAAAATACTTTCTTTATTCTCCTGGTTCCTACATGCAAATGAGAGTAGACTGGAGGATTTGTGAGTCATTGCAAACAACGTACTATGAGATCCTTCCCTATAAAACACATTGCAGCCTCTCCCTTAAAGAGTCCATTCACCAAAGTTCCTGTAAGCTTTCCAAATGGAAGAGGTTTGATCAGGAACTTATGTTTGACAAATCTTGACAACTGGCTTAGTGACAAGTTTTGTTTGTCAAAAACTGGGTGCTCTTGAGTCCAAATTCACAACTCTTATGTTGTGCCTAGTTTACAGGGAGTTCTGGATCTTCCCTCAGCAGAAGATGGGAGCCCAATCCTATCTCCAGCAGAGGCAAGATTTATTTCCAACCAGACCAGATATTTCTGATATCTGGTTCCCACTGAGTTGGGAAGTTAGAGGAAGTACCTGTTCTTCACAGCCCAGGCCAGCTTTTGAATATTTCCTCCTGCTGTGTGTTAAAGTAGAGTTTAATTCTTGAGTTTGATCATGTTCTCTGTTTTGGTGGATAGCAGTGATCAACATGTTTTTTCTCAGAATGCTCCTCTATTAGTCAATAGTTTTTCATGATTTTTTTTTGTAAAAACTTCAACTCTTGACAAACCCATGTTGTTTTCTATTCTATTTGCTCTGTTTTCTCAGTCATGTCACATGGACAATTATTGAGAAACTTAGGCAAATATATCATAAGAGAATTACACATTTTGCTTTTTAAAAATGCAACTATGTGCAATGGTTTCACAGATAAAAGTTTTGTACTGGTATTGTTGCTTTGGTATTCAGGTTTCTATGCGTAGGAAAATTCCAGAAGTTTCCACCATAATCCCATTAGAATATTTTCCAATAAAAACACAATTTTAGGCCTTTATTTTTGGTTTGGAACAGATTTTGGAGTGATTGTCAAGGCCTGTGTGAACATCTCATAGAAAGGATATAATCAAAAGCAGCAGGGTCTGATCTGTACAGCAAGAGTGACTGAAAGACACAGAAAGTTTGGCAAGTCAAAGGCAGCCTTGGTGCATTTGGTTTCACCAGGAAAAATGTTGATTTAAAAAACATTCCTTCCATAATGACAGGTACAAACACAGTAATTTCACAACACCATCCTCAAAATCCCTGTGGGATGGCATGGTGTTTCAATAAGTTGGGAAAGGCATCAAAATCTTCCTTAACTGAACATCACAGCCCCCTGGCTTCAAATGTAATCATGAGCAAAAAGGGGTAAATGTAGTTTTTTGTCTTGTAGAATCATGCATCAACATTTGGTGATAATTCAGGATTTATTGAAACACATTGAATACTAAGAATACACTTATTTATACATTAATTTATGCATTAATTCTTTGAAGAAATGTTGTAAAAAAATAGTGCTCAACAGCAAGTAGTGAAGTTCCTCCTGGGAAGTTATATGAAGAAAAAAGTGAAATTATAATGGAAATACCTTACAGTCACCTCTGTAATAAGTAGTTGTGCCAGGAAGCACAGGGAGCATTTACTTTGCATTTTTCATTTCTATAACCTAGTTTGTACATTATTGGTTTATTGTTAGTGGTGAAAAATTTGTTCCACTCCATATGTTATAAGCAAACTTCTGGCATCATTCCTTTTTTCTTTATTTAAGTGCAGTATGTTTCTTATAACGAGACACTGAGTTCCAGCAATAATAAGATACCCTAAAAGTGTGAGAAAAAGGAAAAAGTGTGGATTTTTTGAGCCATTTTCTTTTTCTTTTCTTTTTTTTTCTTTTCTTTTTTTTCTTTTTTTCTTTTTTTTTCTTTTCTTTTCTTTTCTTTTCTTTTCTTTTCTTTTCTTTTCTTTTCTTTTCTTTTCTTTTCTTTTCTTTTCTTTTCTTTTCTTTTCTTTTCTTTTCTTTTCTTTTCTTTTCTTTTCTTTTCTTTTCTTTTCTTTTCTTTTCTTTTCTTTTCTTTTCTTTTCTTTTTCTTTTTTTCTTTTCCATACAAAAGTTCAACAAAAGATTACTATAATTTGCAGTAAATTGCATAAAATGATTTGTTGTTAACTATCAGCATGTTTATTTACTTAGGTTGTACAGAAACACTTTATGGAAAAGTGGAAATAAAGTTGATAGATTTGAAATAGACTCAGCATGCAAGTAGAAATTGTCTTTGAAATAATTTTATGGCATATTAGTTCTCTTCATTTAAGAAGTACTTAGCATATAGGTAATTACTCTTCTGTAACCTCGAACAAAAATATTTTATGGTTGTAGGAAGGGTATTTAGAGAGCTGTGTGAAATTTCAAAGGGATTACTTTGTCATATAATTTTGAACAAATGTTTTTAATATTAATTCCTTTCCTCTGTGTTAAAATAAGAATGTTCCATTTGACTTTCTTTTCTACAAGTATTTAATCTTGCAATTAAAACAACCTTCTGTATAAATCTAATGCAATATTTTTGTACGTATGCTTGATTTTTTGTGTTGCAATGTTTGCACTGGCATTGTTTAATTTTAAAGATGAAAGCATAAGCATGGATTCCAAGCTGCTGCTCCCAAAATCAGTCTCCCTTGATGTGATTCAAGCCATCTTCACAGTTTTCTGAGTTGCATATCAAAGCCCTAGACTTCTCCATTCAATTAGAATTGCCAATCTATCTCCTTAGCCTAAAGAATGATTTTTTTCAGAATTAATAAGTAATGATGCCATGATTTCAGTGAGAATTAGATTATACCAGAAATCTTCTTGACATAACTGTCTTTTGAGGTGTTATAATTTAATCTGTCAAAACTCTGATTAGAGTTACAATATTTTTTCATCTCTATTTACACAGTGGACAGCTAGGCCCAGTTTCAGCAAACTATTTGAGAAAAAGTTTTCAAAGAGGTGGGTATTTGATTGACATTCTTTCACTTGGCTCTTGACATATTCCTCCTCAGCTCTCAAGTTATTTATCTCTTTTGTAAATTTGGCAAATGTTTTTGTTACTAGGATGGTGTGTCTGTTCTCAGTCACCAGTGCCTCAGTAATGTATACCTCTAAAGTGTAAGAACTGTATTGCTTGAGAAAATTGGATGTCATCTTGCCATCCAATAAGATGACAAGAAAGTCATCTTATTGGAGACAGAGTATAAGTAAAACTCACATTACCTTCCGCGCAACATTTACTTAAATAAGTCTGCATAAGTTTCTTATCATATAATAATAGACTATCCTGAGTTAAAAGGGCCTTCAAAGTCCAGCTCCTGGGAGCTGATGATGATTAATAAAATTCTATCTGGAATAAGTTTTGAGTCAGAGTATCACTTTCAGTCCTTCAATAAATCTATTTTATGGAGAATGGTTTTCTTAATTTTTTAACGTTTCTCTAGTTTTTTCTCATCTATTTGTATAAGTTATTTGACAAGTTGTTTGGCAAGTTATTTGTCTTTTAGGATGCCTTCCTTCTAGCCAGCTGTGACTGCGTTCCCAAGTCCATATTCCATTAATTTAATGACACAGAGGGGAAGTCCCATTAACATTAATGCTGCTGTAATGATTTACAGCCACTCAAGTTGTCTGATTGTCTGCAAATGGACTTGCAGGGTTGATTTCTCTGTTGATTTCTCCACCATTGTCTATTTTCTGTTTACTTTTTTGTACATTGCTAGCTGACAAGGGTCTTCTTCATGGCAAACCTATAAGAAACAGCAGACTGCTTCCCTGGCTTAAATACTTGAAGGAAGCCTCACTTTAATTTTTTTTTAATAGCACTCCTAAGTTAATCCTTTTGGTTGTGTTCTACCTTGTCTTGTTTTGTTTCTCACCATTTTAACTTTTTTTCTCTTTTCCTACGTGTCATGCCTATGACATACCAATCCCAATATTTCTTGTGCTTCCTTCCCTTCTTTCCACTGATTTGGTCATTAATACTTCCCATGGTTCTTGGTTCTTGCCTTCATTTCTATGTTTACCCCTCTCACCCATTTTAGTGTTGTGCTTACTTCTTTTGAGTAGCCTTCCAGACGGTCATTGTTGCCAGGCAGGCCTTCTTCGTTCATGCTCTCTCTTCTATTGTCCTGTCTCCTCTAGAAAGGCCAGCAGCTGCCACCTAGTATTTCTCAGAGCTATTTTCACCAAGCTGTCTCAGCCACATACATTTACAATGCTGTGTCTCACACAAGGAATGACAACTGGATCTTCTTCCAAGTCAGAGTGGTGTGTCTACAGTCCTTATCTTCATAGCAAGCACATCATCTTCATGGCCTTTTTTTTGGCCATGTTACCTGTTCTGTCCCCAGGTGTCTTGGTTTAGAGTAAATTTGCGAGGAAATTTTGAATGGGGTCCCTCTAGGGAAAGGGAAAAAAAAAAAAAAAAAATTTAAATAATTTCTTTCTTAGTCGGTTTGGGAAAAAATTTTCTTGGAGAGAAGTGGAAAAAGAAACAGAACTGTTTATTTAACAGGCAACACACTTTTCAGCACAAAATTGAACAATATCAAACAGGGAAAAAACTTCTTGCTACTTTGAAGAGATGACAGGATTAGAAGAGTTCTTTTTGTGGGCTGCCCGGCTCACTCAGGCTGTTCTCAGTCCCTCCGGTGCTGGGAAATGCCACGGCCCAGGCCAGGCCTGGTGGGCCACAGGTGTGAGCTCCTGGTGCTTTTTTTAAGTTTTTAGTTTAGAGTAGGTTTAAAACAGTTTTAGGAAAAAAAGGAAAGGAGGAAAAGAAGTAATTTAGGGAGTTTTTCTGCCTCAGCTAGTTAGAAGAAGTTATTCAGAGTAAAAGAGAGCTCTCCCTCGCTGTTTACTGTAGACAATACAGTGCCAGTAGGAATGCGGGGGAGTCAGTGCAGTTTTTGATAATAAACTTTGTACTTTTTTTTTCCTCTTGCTTTATTCCTGGAACCAGTTTTAAAGTTGGAGAATTTAATATTTAACACTAACAGAATCGACTATTTGGGGATACAGGCATTATACAGTCACTCCAAGACACCAGGGCTTGTCTTTACTCCTCCTAGATCTTTGATTCCATGTGTTTTGGAGCATTTTATCTCATTTTTACTTGTTCTTCTGTGTTTCTTGTGTGTATATGCTGCCTCCTCCTCCAGTCATTGTCTCTGGTAGAAATTTTGTTCAAGCTTCTTGCAATTTCTCTATCCTCCTGCCCTCAAATGCAGATTTTACCCTATCCCATCACTGGAAGCTTCTACTCTCTTATTAAGTAACCTCTTCGCAGGTAGTTTGCAGGACATCTGGAACTCCTTGACTATTTTCTTCTATCTCAAAATCTTGTTTCCAGAATTCTTGCTCTCAGTAGTTACTGCTGTGGCTCATGTAAGTTTTGGTTTGGGGTTTTTTTCCTGTTTCTCACCATTTGTGTGGGAGGTTATTACCAGATCCATTTGTGGAGCTCTAAACTGGATTCAGGCAAATGCTGTAGATTGGTAACACTTTTCCCTATTATGACTCCCAGCACATCCTTCAATTTTTTACTTTCACAGGGAAGCAAGAATGAAATAATTCTTACAGCACACAAAGGAGGAAAAGATGCCTTCACTTTTGGGCAGTGGCATAGAATGTAATCCTGAAGTATTTTTTTTTTCTCAGTGGATATGTTGTTGAACAGGTCTTCTAAAAGTATGGGTATTTTCTTATTGTCTTGTAAAATATATTTTACCAAATCAGCAGAGGAAAATTGAAAGTGGGTCTTGTTACCTAATGTGAGGAGAAATAGCTTACTCAATGAAAAGTGTGTGCTTCACATACCTGCTATCTTACATACTTCATAGTTTACAGAAGCTTTGTAGTCTGGTAAAATAATTTAATGAAGCCTCAGGCTCAGGAGAAGAAAAGTGCTTAGTTTAGATGTCATGTCACAGGCAATTATTTGGGATAGGAACTGGAACAAAGGTGTAGGCATGCAGGGGCAAATGGCTTGTCAGAAGCTAAAATTCTGTTTCTCAGTGTGCTCATTCATCAGTGGCATTTCAGTTTAGTGGATTGTCTAATCAGGTGTAATCAACAGCCAGTTGATGAGCCTAACACTCAATTCAGATTTATTGGAGCACTAATGAATGATCCTTGTCATGCTTACACTGACCATAAGATCATAGTAATTATATGTTATTTCACATGCAGCCATTATTATGTTCATAAGACTCCTGCCTGAGGTTTTAAATAAATTTAGCCTGCACAAGCCTGAAATGCTTGCCTTGGGCTGTGGTTGAAGGACATCAGATGTGCTATACTTAATGCTAGCACAAAAAACAAGTATAAAAATATCAAGCGAAGATAACTTGTTTTTCTTAAAATTTAGTAAGAATCTGCAAAAAGTTGGCTATCCTGAATTCAGGATTTCTGAAAAAAAAATTTAACTGCCACTTGAGGGGGTTAATTCTCACATTTCTAGCTTCCTGGTCTAATGATCTAGTTGCAATTCTGCTATTTCTTTATAGCTGGCTCCCTAAAAATGGAGAACAAGAAATGGAAGAACATGTGTTCTTTTGCACAGGCATTTTTGTGGTACCAGAATGCATGTTGACATTCTAAAGAAAAGTGATAATATAAACTCCTTGTAGCACAGCTATATTATCTGCAGCGAAGAGGGTAAAGCATCGAAGGCAAACAAGATGGAATCAGAGAGAGTTGTTACAGAAGGAAATAGTGAATGACTGTCAGTGTGTGACACATACTCCCTTTGGCCTGTGGGTTTTAGTTGTGGTTGGCAGCACTCTGTGGTATTGCTGGCATCAGTAAGCATCATTTATCTCAGTGGGAGGTGCTTTTGAGGTAAGCCAAAGCTGCAATGCAGCTACTATGTCAGGACTAGCAGCTGTGTCCTGAGATCATCTCTGCAGCTCAGCTGTTCAGAAAAAATATTTTAATATCCCTGAAGGTTTGAATCTTCCTGTTTATTACCAGGTAAAGACATTTTCCTTGTGAGTGAGGCAAGAATACAGGGCTTCATCTGTGATGCTATTGTTTTCTGCACAGATTGCATTGACTTTTTTTTAACTTGGACAACAGTCTAAATCATCATCAGAACCCTGATGGTTATCTATGTGAATAAAGGGTTTATAAGCACATCATTTTAGAAAAGCAGTGAGTGTCTTTTAGATTTGTATGGGGCATCTTTCCAATTTTCATACATCTCTAAGCAGCCATGCCTTGGGCAGCTCTGTTCCCACAGGCCATTTTTAGACAATGTCAGTTGCACCATATTGCATGACTGCATCCCAAGATGCACCCAAGCTTCCTCTTTGATGAAGGAGAATGATGAAGGAGAGTATATATATATATTATATGTAGATATAGATATATATACTAGGTAAGTCTTCATATCACATCTCAAGACCTAGCTTCCCAAGGATGGGAATATCAGGAAATATAGCATATTAGGAAAAAGAGTTAAAGAGTTACTCACTTAATAGTTTGAATAACATTCTGGCGTCTTCAGTGTCTCCAGGAAGTTAATGATTCTAGTATTTTCTGAAAAATTACCACAGATAGCCTTTACAAATATTTTTCTGCAAATCCTTATGAAGAAAGTGGGTTTGGATATAGATGAGGATATTAAAAATTGCAGGCCAGCTCACAGCTTCTACTGTGACTTAGAAGAGCTTCAGAGTCTTCTGTAAACTTCGTTAGAGCTGCTTTCCTTTCTGGAATGGTTCAGAATAGGCTGACACACAAAGACTTTATCTTTGGCCTATCTTCATGATAATTTTGTGTTGCATATCAAGACTAAATGCACAGAAACTCGTGTTGTCTTTCATATGCTAGAGACCCATATTCCCTTAGCCTCATACTCTCCCAGAAGCAGACTCAAAATCCATGTGTAGGACTTTTCTCTGTAGCAGAGAAAAAAAAGGAGGAAATGTGATGCTCAGAATTTTTCAGCTGTCACAAATATTTGTATAACCACTTGCAAAGAAGCTTGGAGGTGGCAGATGTTGGGAAGGATAAGGATTTGACAGGAAGGTCTCACAGATATGTATGTGTAACAGAAAGATCTTTGAATGTAGACTCTAAAGAAGGAATAGAAATGATAGCAAGTTTTGATATAGAGGAAAAGAATTGCTGAGCCAGTCCTACTGGGTAACTCGAAGGCAAAAGAGCAAGTTGAATTGGAAGGGGCTTTTATGACTTAGAGCAAAGGATAAACCCACCTCAAACAAAAGATGTTTTACCAAACAAAAGGATTTTCACAGGCAAACAAGAAAGCCAATGTTGCAAGTAGAGAAAAGATCTCAGAAATTTCCACTACAAAACAAACCCCAAAATTTAACATGTAACTACTAACTCTGATGATTGTTTAGTCACTAACATAATATGGTAATTTTTGCAGTTTGGATAGGATAGGTAAAAGGATTAATCCCTATAGCAGTACAAGAAAATTGAAATTGATTGTCATCACAGCCAAGTATTAGTAGGATAGGTATGCAAGATGACTTCCTAAAATTGTAAATGAACAGCATAAACCTTATGAAGCATACACTTCAGCACTTGAAATTCTTAATTATAGGGGTTCCATATTATTTAAGTAGTAGTAAGACAATAATTTTGCAGGAATGTCTTACAGCTAAGCAGAACTGCTGGTGTCTATATGGGCATTGAGCAGCTATAGTTTCCTAGCTGAGTGGTACCATTCTGAAGTCTTGCCAGAAATATTCAGTGTATTTTCTTAGGAAATAGCAGCAGGATGATAAGTTAGTTTGCATATTAAAAACTAAATTGGGAAGCACTTTTTCTAGAGATGATTAAACATTAATAATCCGTTTGAGAAATTATCATTTGGAGATGCCTCTAGTGGAGAAAAATTCAGCTTTGACATTTGATTTCGAGCTTCACATACTTTATTGGACTGAGGGTATAAACTATTTCCAACCTTGCCAACAATTCCTTTGGTTTCTTTGGAAAATGAAGTATATTGTAATTGTAATAAAAAATGTTAAACATAATTTGATTTCTTTTCAAGTAATGTCATGTTACTTTACTTCTAATTACATTGCCAGGTAATTAGGGGAATAGAAAATGAAATTATGGAAGCTGACCTGAGACATTCTCAGGATCAGTATTTTAATATTGACTACATTATAGCAAGTTTGATAAAACTATATGCTCAAACAGTATTTGCAGATAGAAAGAGATAGATTTGTACATAGAAATATTTAAAGGTCTCCTGTCTTGAAAACCATTTTCTACATACTATTTTCTGAGCGTTTTCTAAGAGATAACAGAAAAAATGCATTTTGGCTTTATGCTTTGTACTATCTTGTGGCATCCAGTGTTAGTAAACTGGCAACAACAAATAAGAAGGCTGAGGTACACAGTAACTTTTATGTCCCTATCTTCAGTGGCAACCTTGCTTTCCACATCCCTTGAGTGGATGGAACAGCAGGATGGGGAAGGGAAGCAAAGTCTTTCCCACTGTATGGAAAAGTGAGGTTCATGACCTGAGGAAACTGAATGTACATTAGTCTATGGGACCTGATGAATCCCAGAGTCCTGAGGAAACTGGCTGGTATCGTTGCCAAACCACTCTCCATGCCATTTGAAAATCATGGCAGTCAAGTAAAATCCCAGGTGCCTAGAATAGGAATAATGTACCCATATTTAAAAAGGGTGAAAAGGTAAATTCTGGTAATGACTGACCTGTGAGCATCACCTCTGTGCCTGGGAAGATCCTGCTGGAAGCTGTGCTAAGGCACATGGAGTACAGGGATATGATGTGGGACAGTCAGCATGGCTTAACCAAGGGCAAGTCCTGCCTGACCAGCCTAGTGTCAGACAGGAACACTTGAGACTTTCTGTGCTGTAGTGACTACATCAGTGGACATGAGAAGGTCTACAGATGTCACTTATCTGGACTGTTAGATGGATAAGAGAGTGGTTGGACAGTCACATCCACAGGCTAGTGGCCAACAGTGGTAGACTGATGGACATCAGTGACAAGTGGTGAACTTCAGGGTTCTGTGTTGGAACCAGCATTATTTAATTTAATCTTCATTGATGAGATTCACAAGGTCAATGCAAGGTGTTGTACCTGTGACAGGGCAATCCCTGGTACCAGCACAGGCTGGGGGATGAATAGATTGAGATCAGCCCTGGTGCAGTGCTGGTTGACAAGAAGCTGGACATGATCCAGCCATGGGCACTCCCAGCCCAGAAAGCCAAACGTGTCCTGGGCTGCATCCAAAGCAGCGTGGGCAGCAGGGGAGGGAGGGGATTCTGCTCCACCTGGAACACTGCATCCAGCTCTGGGGTCCTCAGTCCTCAGCATGGGGAGGATATAGACCTGTTTGAGCTAGTCCAGAGGAGACCATTAAGATAATTAAAGGGATGGAGCTCTTCTCCTATGAGGAAAAACTAAGACAACAGAGATTGTTCAGCCTGGAGAAGACAAGGCTTCCAGTTTGACTAACTGTGGCCTTCAGTATTTAAAGGCAACCAATAAGAAAGATGAAAAGCTACTTTTTTAGGGGGCATGTGACATCACAGGAGGGAACAGATTCAAACTGAAAGAGGGCAGGTTTAGATTAGATATTAGGAAGAAATTCCTTAGTGTGATGGTGGTGAGGCACTGGAACGCCTTGACCAGAAAAGCTGTGGATGCCTCATCCCTGGGAGTATTCCAGGCGAGGCTAGGAGGGATTCTGAGCAAGTTGGTTTAATGAAAGGTGTCCCTGGCCATGGCAAGAGGAATTGGAACTACATGGGCTTTAAAGGTCCCTTCAAACCAATTTTATGACTCTAGGATAATCCTGGTTTACAAGGAGGCAGAAACTGGAGAATATAAGTTGCAAAGTACTTTGGATCTGTATGAGAAAGGGTTCAATTTCCCAGAGCAGCCCTCACAGTGCTGTGCACTGCATTGGTAGCTGGAAGGGTGTTGATAACACACCATTATTTTGGGTAATGCTGAGCAGCACTGGTGCAGTGTCAGCACTGCAGCACTGTTTCTATCATCCTGCATGACATCAGTAGGCTGGGAGCAGGCAAGATCATGGGAGGTGACAAAACTAGGTCAGCTTACCCAATTTGTCTAAAGGGATGTTTCATACCATATGACATCAGCTCAGATACAAAAACTAAGAAAAGGAGGAGAGAGGGAGGCATTCATTATTTATAGTGTATGCCTTCCAGAGTAACCACTATGTGGCTGAAGTCTTGCTTCCTGGGAAGTAGTTAGATGTTGCTTCCTGATGGGAAGTACAGAATAAATTTTTTTTTTTTTTTCTTTTTGCAGGTACAACTTACTGTTTTTCCTTTAGTAAACTGACTTATTTCAACTTAGTTGAAAACAAGTTGTTTTTCATGTAATTTTCTATTCCCTGTCCAGCTCAGGAGGCGTGCTAGAGGGGCTTGGTGAACACCTGTAATCCAGCTGAGGTCAACCCACCACTCAATGTTGTATTATGCTACATGCTACCCTATGGTTACACTATGTTATTTTTGCCAACTTTTTCATCCAGACACCTAACATTTACATATAGATAGGCCATAATTTAACTCCAGCCAGAAGATAAGCATCCCACAGCCACTCACTTAAACTACTCTGTTGGGTGCAGGGGAAATTCAGAATAGTAAAAGTGAGAAAACACATAGGTTGAGATAAAGGCAGTTTAAAAACTAAAGCAGAAGAAAGAATTCATTTGCCATTTCTCATCTACAGGCAGGTGTTTAGATGTCCAGGAAAGCAGGATTCCACCACGCACAACTGTTACTCGGTAAGACAAACATTGTCACTTTGAATGACCCCTTCTTCCTTCTCCTCCCAGCTTTATATGTAGAATATAAATATAAATATATGCTGTGGGATACCTCTTGAGTCAGCTGGGGTCACTGTCCCAGGTGTGTCCCCTCCCAGCCTCCTTGCTGCTGGGGTGGGTGAGGAGCAGCAAAGGCCTCGGCTCTGTGTAAGCCCTAACTAAAACATCCCTGTGTTGTCAACCCTGTTTCCAGCACAGATCTGACAATAGAACTCCATACTAGAATGAAGAAAATTAACTCTATCCAAGCCTATGGATAACTATTGACTTCTTATCACTATGGAAGTGGGATGGAATTATTGACATTCAGCTTGGCTTGCAATGTGGCTGGTGCATCACATGCAGACCCAGTGTGCCCAGTCAGTGGCTTCTTACGGTGCAGAAAACCCAGAGAAGGTGTCGTTTTCCTGCTATCTTCACAGTGCTTGATGACCTGTGGTTCTAGCACAGCCCAGTCTAGGAGTCCCAAAAACATTTCATTGGATCAGACGTTGAGTTGAAACATGAAGATTTTCAGGCACGTTTCTATGTTCTATCTCACACACCAGATGCCAAAGATAGCTTTGGGTGCTTCAGCAAGCTCAGGTGGCACCTGGTTTCTGGCATACCATGGACTTTGCTCACTGACAGCTACTGGTTTTTTTTATTGCCTAACAAGAACATGATTAATTCAGACAATGCATTTATTACTGGCAAGTTGAGGAGGAGTAAAATCCTGCTGTATTCATCAGCATATGTTTTGTTGGAAGTCTGAAAATGACTGCATATAATTAATAGTGATTAGAGACAGTGATGGTTATTATGTATTGCCCTGCCATAGAGGTGTCATTCCCTTGTCATGCTAGATTCAAACTAGTGAATTCTTTAGGAACCAGAATGTGAGGTTTCACTCAGTAATTTCTCAGTAATTGTTATATTTCTGGAGAAAAAAAGAGAATAAGCATAGATGGAAATGTCAAATGAGTACTTTGCCCTCCTCCTGAAGACCACTAAAAGCAGCATGCCCATTCTTGGCTGGTACTGAAATTGCTGTCATCAGTCATCCTGCAATAGAACATCACCATGTTGGACTTTTTGCTGCCTTGGTGGATGATAGCTGTTAGAATGAGCGAGTGGCCAGTAAAGTGTGCAGTGAGCACTGCTCAGCCTGGTGGCATCTTCCATCTCTCAACAGATGGCAGACCAAAGCACAGGTAGCTGGCTGTGGAGAAGGTCAGCTGTCTGTAAACATAGCCATACACGCAGTATCAGCAAAGTCCTTCTTGGATCCCTGGGAATGACCCAGTTTTGGTGGTGTGTTTTTGCGGGTTTTTTATGTTTTTGTGGTTTTCCCCCTAAATAAACTGATACCAGGTAGCTGGAAAGGACTATTTAACACAGTTTTGTACCTTTCCATAATTTTTTCATTATATAGTACACAGTCTGAGAGAAAAATGTCAGGTTCTGTAAAGGGGAAAAAATCTTTTTTGGTGCAAGGACTATAGTACCCCATTCGGAGTGAGCTAGGTTTGTAATGAGATCAGTAAGAAGCAGATACGCTACCAAGAAGACAAAATATTTTTTCCTGTGTGTTATATCTAGTGATCCAGAATTTTGTAAAATATGTCTTAACTTATATCATCAGGGTACCAAAAGCTTTTATGTCTTCTCCAAACTTTAAACACACTCTGTACTGCTGAAATATAAAAAACAACCAAAAAGCATAGGGTGAGTCCTTTACAAATTGGTATTCAAGATACAAACAAGAGTTAAATAAGCTCAATCAAAATATTTCTATTCAATTTTAACCCTAGATGAGATTTGAAACCGTTTCAAAATATTAACTGAAAATTAGCTAAATAAAGAATATGAGCATAAATCATTTTTTTTTCTCTAGAAAGTAGCAAAACAGCCTTCTTTCCCTTAGAAAAATGTTTTTCTTCAGCTTCCCTAATGAAGCTACTAAAACAACACCTCCCATCAGACTCCTGGTGTCTATTCAAGAATATGGGTTTGTAATACTTTTCATGTTATCTTTTCCCACTGAAGGGAAAAATCACTTCTCAAAGTAGAATGGCACTGGCCACAGGGAAGAAATATGGAGCAGGCATTAACTTTGTATGAGTGTGCATTCATGCTTCAAAGCAGAATGAGGAACAGTTGACCCATGCTAGAATTCAGTTCATTAAGATTGTTTTGGGTAATTGATTGATTACATAATTGCATGGGGCAAGTTCTATATGTTCCTAAAGCTAAATTTGATGAGAAACTGGAATGTCAGTCAGAAAAATTTAAAGAAAAGAAAAAAAAAAAAAGCTTTGACTGCTGCAGAACTTAATCAAAGCTTAGAACAGAGGCAACTGTTGTGTATGTATTTATTTTTAAAATTGGAAAATCTGTTGAGTTCTATGAAAAAACCCCTTAAATACAAGAACAAGATAGAGGGAAGAAGCAAAAGGACAATTGAAAACTGAAAATAAGATGAACAATTGTGATCTCTGAAGTGGAATAGACATTTGTACTATTTGACTGTATACAATCTTCTTCAATGTGAAGGAGGAATTTCTAAAAATAAATTTATATAATTTGGATTTCTACAAAGATGCATCTGTGAATTACTGTTTATTTACAGAGCAGTTCACTTTTACCATCCTGTATAGCATTTGAACCATCAAACAGTTTGACATTCCTGCCCACCTTGGTGTCATCAGCAACCTGACTTAGCCTGAACTCAGTCCCCTCATACAGTTTGTTGATAAAGACATTAAACAGAACCAATCCATTAGTGTGCATTACAGTGGGGAAACCTAGTATATTTACATTAATAATAATTAAAACCAAATCAGTTATTTAATCTTGCTGTCACTGACTTATAAGAGAATTTGTGTGTGCTTGAGCACACAAATGTCAAGGTTTTCCTTAATAATGAAGAGAGTTCCTTAAAGTATTCAATGACACCAACTCTAAAATATTAGGGAAACAATAACTTTGGGGAAAAATTCTGTGTTCTCCTGACATCTACCTCCCGAATATGTCTTCTACCATGCAAAATTATACTAAATCATGTCCAAAGCAACAAACTCTCCATCAAAGATGCAACCTCAACAGCAGAACTGCAGTTTGGTTAGCTAGATGATGGCCCATGTCTGAGGTGCTGCCTGGGGAATGGCACAGGTTCCACAATGGTTTTTACACAACATCATTGAGGATGCTCCCCTCAGTAAACTTGTAACCCTTCCTCAGGCTCTGCTTTTTCGAGCACACTGAACAGCTGTGTGCTGTTATTCTTATCTGTAAAAGAGGAGGGAAATGCCTACCAGAGAGGGACGTCTGTGCAGTGACAATTCTCATAAAAATATATGAGGGCAGCCTGAGTATGTGTATGCCTTTGTACACAAAATGAGCAAATTCATTTTGCTGCAATTGTCAATGTGAGACCCAGACCAAGAGTCTGTCTGTGTGACAGCCTGTGAAGTGCAAGTTACAGTGGCTGATAACAAAATATTTCACTGGAAATATTTATGCAACTTCAATTGAGTAGTCATGCCTAATATTTTATATGCTCTATATTGAATTATGCATCAAATATCTATCTGCCAAAGCAAATAGAATTGTAAAGGCTAGTGAATCATCTGGAACTGTCAATGCGTTCATACCCCTGTTGTGGTGGAGAGACAAGTGAGATACCAGGTGACATTGATGTGTAAGAAGTTAGAGAGCTAGTACCTCGCTTCAGTTCTCAAAGAAAAACAAAATGAGTCCCTTATTACGAAACTCTGGAAATGATTTTGTTGATAGAACTATGTGTACCTCTACTTGAAGGTGTTTATTTGCTTGAAGAGAAAAATTCACTTTGCATTATGGTAAGGCCAAGAAGATTTTTCTGAATTTCTAGATCAATGGTGTCAGTCGAATGCTTAAAAATGTTTGCATTTATTCGTGTGTAACATTACTCTTGTACAAGGTTGGTTTAGTCAAGCAATAGTTGAATTCCAAGCTTGATCTTCCACCAGTTTTACCTGTAGTGAAACTCTGCAGCACTAGAAAAGGCTAAGACTCTTCCCAGAAGTTCTGAGAAATCATATTTCTTTCTAAGAGGCACTGTAGGGCAGCATATAAGCATTTTGTATCTGTAAGCATCTTTTCACTCTTGGGATATAGTTTGCAGTGATACCTCTTCAAATGGTGACTATCTTGTACAATTTAGAAAAGAAAATGGCAAAATTAAATTAGGAAGATATTTTTCTGTGCTAAGCAACAGTTAGATACAGCACCTTCATACTGCATTCAGAATACTTGCCTGCAATGTCCAAATAAGAAGTCCCTCTGTTCTGAGGGCAGGGAAGAAGAATTTGTTACTGCATCACCTAGTAAGGTTTACAGTATAAATATTTGTTATATGCAGAGACATATATGTGTGATGTATGTATAACTTGTTCTCTGTCTTTTAACAATATGTTTAAATGTAGTTGGGCTAAAATATCAGCTAAGTTATTGTTTACCCCGTATGATTAATATTTTGGTAAAAAACAGCTTTTGGTTAAAACTTGGCTTGAGTATTCACTTGTTGCAGAGAAAGCAGTTACACTGCTTATGGTGCTACAGACTGGGGGTTTTGTGGTGTTGAATAGGTTTTTGTGGATGTTGAAAAGCTGGTGAAAATTTGAGGATGAAGAAGTTGACCTCCTGCACAGATTATGTTCTGAGCAGTCTTTCAGCATCAAGCCATGCACACATGTGTGTGTACACCCACACAGACAGAGCAGATAGTCTCAGCAGGTGGTTTTAAACCGTGATGCACCATGCTGTGCATCTTTTAGTGAAAACCATTGATGCTGTAGAAATACCAAACTCAAACTAGAATGTAATAAGGAAAAAAAAAAAGAGAAAGATAGTGACCAGATCATCTGAAGTGGGACCATATGCAGGTCACACTGCCTAGACACAAAGAATTGTTTTGTTTTCTGTTAGAGAGGGTGATGGATTTCTTTTTCCATCTGTTTTGTTGTTGGTTTGTTTTTTTTTTTATAGCCCCAATTGCAGAATTAATTGATAGAATATTTTATCCATAGGATGGCTTCCCTAGCTCAGCAATTTGTAAAATCATGCTTCTCATTTAGAAGCTTAAATCAAAATGTTTAATTTTAAATGGTGATTATGTGAACTTCAGCTTGAAGTTAATGATAAAACGAGGCATTGCCCCACATTTCTAATATTTCATTTGTGGCCACCAAATATGTTAAAGGCATGTAAATAAATAATCTCACAAAAACTGAATAGCTAAGAAATTTATGGCATCCTGTGGAAAATATGGGCACTATGCCTTGTCCATTCATGTGCATTTTTTCTGTGACTTAATAATGACTAGAGTATTTCTAAGCCTAGTGTGAAATATTATTGAAGAATAATTACTTTTTCTTGCTCAAATGCACAGCCATTTAAAATAGTTATTATAGTTTGGGAATGTGTTTATTACAGAGAATTTGCTGATGAAAAAAATAATTACTTGGCTCTGTGATGTTTTCAATTCAAGAAAAGCAGTAACAGCCTACTGTTGGGTTTATTGTAATTTTCATTAAAGCAGCTGGTATTGGCTATTCTCAGAGTGAGGCTATGAACCATTGTTCTGATGCAATAATTACTGCTTTCATATGGAACCATCTGGTTTTACCTCTGCTCTCAGTTTTTTAACACTGGTAAGAAATAGTGAATATTTGTAAAAGCTGATCTTTTAATGTAATTTTCAAATAATTAGATTTATTTGTTTTGTTTCAATTAATCTAATACAGGAGACTAGACTTAACTTTTAGCCTATTCTTCAATAAAAAAATTAAAAATTTTTAAGGACAGGCACTGCTTCCAGTTGGATGGTCTAGCAGAAACATAATGCAATTTGTAGCATTTTTGTAGGTTGGGATATTTTTGTTTTATTTCTTCTAGTTTTGGTTTGTTTTACTTTGAAACATTATGTAAAGATTTTACATTAGCACCACACTTGGTAGAGTCTCCAACGCTTTGCATCAAATGGACTGCTTAGTCATGGAGTGCTTTTTCACAGTGTCACCAGAAATAAGAACACAGTTGAGTTAGGTGACTGGGTGTCCTCTTTAAGATGGATTTAGATCTGTCTTAGATCAAAAGGTATAAAATGTAGTTTCTATATTCACAAATTCATAGAGCAGTACCAAACTTTTGGTTACAAGATTCTGATAAGAATTAAATTCCTAATGCAAATTTAGCCCCTAATCCCAGAGGCTTGGAAGAATGAGGAATATGTCAAGGCTATTTGCTTTTTCCTACACCTGTCACAAATCTCTAAAATGGCTGTGGTTAAAGTACTGCTAATGACTAGCTCAATTACCTTCAGAAAGATTTTGCTTCTTCACAGTTTAACATTTTAAGACAGCCCTGGTTATCAAATGAGCTCGTCTTCCTTCTCTTTCAGTGGTTTTCTCCTTCCCAGATACAGCAGGGAACATTACATAGTTTCAAGGGCATTCCTGGCAGAAAATACATAGTAATATTAATTACAAAACTCTCCAGGTACTTGTCATAGTCCTGAAGAATCAGCCTGCACTGGCATTGTGTATTTAGATAAAGCTCTGCAAGCAGTGGGATGCTTGGATTTATTACTGCTGCCAGAAAGCAGAGGCACACTTTGCTGGTTGTGGTTTGTCAACAGTGCTGTGCAGTTCTGGAAATTGATGGCAATTTTATTTTGTATTTTGCATAAGGTTTTTGGACAGATCCTAGTGGCACTTGGTAAAGTATCATGATAGCTGTAAGACAGAATCAGTCTGCTGACTGCAGAGCATCAAGACAGCAAAAAATGATTAAGACTTAAAACAACTCAACATTGACAGCTCACATGCATGGGAGTTTTATGCTAAAAGTTGTATTCCAACAGGAAAGCTAGAGTTTTGCATACATCTAAAATGTATGGATCTGTTCTGCAATCCTGATTGTTATTGAAGAAACTGAATAATCCTCTCCAAAGAGTAATTCAGACACAGGGTTTTACTGAAGATGAGAGGATCTCAAGTGAATAAATTTAACCAAATTTTCAAACTAGGAAAGCTAAGTCATGCTGATCTCTAGATGTTTAGTGTTCTAAGAATATTCACCCTGAAAGCTGAGGCTGTCACGTCCTCTTGATGTGTGAAAGTAAAGTGACACTAACGGAAAACTGGAGTGGAAGACTCGCAAAGGTGCTTCTTCTAAATGGTACCTGAAGCTTCATGTCTTGAAGCTTGTCCAGGAGCCTTGGCAGGAATGGCTAGCCAGTTGGAGCTGAGGATATTGATATTGTTATCTTGCTGAGTTCTGGGAGTCTGAAAAATCTTACAAGGAACTCTTCTGTAGTTATCTTTTGTATTTGAATAGATGATGTATTTCTTACATTGTTTTGTGCAATAACTTCTTCTGATTTATTGTTGTGTTTGAAATATGAAATCTGCCATCTTTGATGTACCCTTGAGAAAAAACAGAATCAGTCTACAAATAGTTGTGTGAGAATTTTCAGGGTTCACAGTAAACTTTAATAGTATATTAATGATTTCAAAACAAACATAACTTCTTACTGTTTTCTGATCTTTCTGGATGGCTTCATATGACTGGGAATATATGCTTTTATTTCCACATTTTCACCTTATTTCCTAGCTCTTGCTATAAAAGAAATTTGGCTCTCTTATTACTGGTGTTTAAGTGTGTTCATCTTTCTAGTGTCACTTGTCATTTGAATGTTCCTTATGAGAGTTTTAGTCTCAGTGAAAAAAAATCCTATCAAAGTCCTAATTAATTTTCTTCCCTATCTAGCCTATTTCTATTTTAGCATGGATAAAGCAACCTTCACTTTGTTTCAGACTGGCTTCAGTAGTCATAGGACAAATTTTTCTCTATTATAGGAAGAATCTCACCAAGTTTCTTCAAATCGTTAGTGGTGGTAAAATCAAGAGAATGTGAAAAGACAAGTCTGCGTTTATGGACAGGACTTCATTTAGGGGCTTATTTTGAAAGCAGGCACACACTAAGAAGTTTATTCAAGAACTAAAAAAAGATAAAACCAGAGATCATTCAAAGCACTGTTAAAATCTGTCTTGTGCTCTTTTTGGTCAACATGCAGCAACTAAAGTTTAGATAAAATAATAATAAAAAAAAATCACTAATCATTCAAACAAAATAAGCAATGAAAATTGCATATATTCTTCAAAACAAAACTCCTGTCTTTCATGTGATGCTGTGATATGGGTGTTTTAGCACAGTTACTTGAATAGTAGTTATCATAAGGAAACACCACAGCATTTTCTGAATAAATGTTGCAATTAATTGACAGTGTCATTTTTATCTCAAGATACAGTTATTACTTGGTCTTTTGGAAAATGAAAGTAACATGATAATTGAGGCTGATATTTGCTTGGAGTGTGTGCACAGATTTAGTGGCTGTACTGAATTGCTGTGTCACAAGAAGGCTTAAGACCTCATTAGAAACCTTGTTTTATGCAAATACTTAAGCAGTTGATCCAAATCCAGAAAAAAAAATCAGCAATAAATATATGTAGGGAAATTGTCAGTGAGAAATAATTGGGTTTTTCACATCTTTTCCACAGAAACCAGAATGGGAGCATGATCTGTTGGTCACTGCTCTTGCTGTCTATGCTGAACTATACACACTTATCTCTCAGATTTTGTTTCCTAAAACCAGTATTTCTGTATTATATGTCTTAAAAACCATATATTTTTCGAGGATATTCTGAAGTCTTTGCAGAGGCTCTGTATAAACATTTTTTACTTGCCTATAAAGGTGAAAATTAGAATAGCAGCGTGATGCTGCAGCAAGAGCAATTACAATAAAATCTCTACAGAGCTTAAAATATTGAGCACATTCATTTTATAAAAAATTAAAACATGCTAGAAAAAGGAAACATTTTACCATACCATAGAGGACTTATTAATAATACCTGCATTAAAATTTGAATATTTTTCACCCAAATACTCCTGGAATATTAATAATTTTAGATTATAGGAAAAAATATTATAAAATTACACTCAAGTACATTGGACATATTTTGCTGTTATCAGTTGCTTTCAATCTTTTAAAATTACACAGGGTATGTTACTGTGAGACAGAGTATAAGTAACCATCATCTTCTAGTCAGGTGAAAATACCAAAATGGAATATTCAGAATTTTATTCTTTTTTAGCCTTTTTTTCCTAACATTTAAGAAGGAAAAAGTTTTTGAAAAGTATACTGTGATATTTCTTCTCACTAGAGAAATCAAATATCTAAAAAAATTAATAAACATTTTGCACGTCATATTCAGTGTTACTTAAGAAAGAAAGTTCTTGTGACTAGCAGTTGAGAAGAGCAAGCTTTCTATGCTGGATTGCAGAAAGGTGTAGGTGATGAGGTAAGGAGAAATAACATAATGAGTTGTCTAGCAGGACCTTTTTCAAGACCCTATAAATTGATGCAATTTCTTCTAATTTTGATAAATTTTGGTTTCTGAATTAACTAGTAACTATTTTAGTATAGTCATAACAACAAAATTATTATCTGTGAACCATTTGAAACCATACCATGTTTCAAATTAAAGGGAAAGAAAAACTTTAATTTCTATGCAGGGTTAAAGGCTGCATGAGTACACATTTTATGCATTTACTATTCACTTTTTTATGTCCAGTTAGTGTGTCAGCACATACTGGAATGGTAATGGAAGGTCAAAATGGATCTTTTACTCAGGCCATGGAACATGTGATCAAACTTCTGGCTAAAGCCAGGTAGTCAAGATGAGGGCATATGCTCAGCACACAATCTTATTGTGTTTTAGTGACAGTTTGCTGCTTAGTGAACAGAATACTTGTACCTCTTCATAGTACAGGATAATGAGATCTATCACAAAATCTTTCACAGCCCATCTTGGGAACTTTGTACACTTTACAGAAACACACCTAGTCTATTGTACAAGGTAAACTGTCTGGAATATCTACACATCTTGTAAATATTCCTGTAGTATTTCCACATTTCTTTAAAATAAAAGCTGCCTTAACCTAAGGGGGAAAAAATTGAATTGTTCCAGAAACTCCTGGGAAGATTTCTGATTTCAGTCAAAAGTCCCTGAAGTGTACATATATATACTTTTATATCTGACACTGAGGAGAAGGAATTTTCTTTCCAAGACTCATAAATGTAAATTGTTGCAGCAGTGACACTTTTGTCATCTAACTGTAGAGGAGTTTCAGCCTTCTCAGTCAGCCAGGTTGCAGGACTATGATCTGCCACCTGAACGAAGCGTCTGTGAAAGCAGTGTTATAAAGCTCCCCAGAAAATACCTCTTGTACAACATGTCATTATTATGGCTGCACATCCATGACCTCTAGGTATCAATGCCTTTTGTACATTACTGGAGTTACTTCTTGCTATGTTCAGTCAACAGAGAAACCAAGCATTGCATTCCTTGGTTTGGGTAAGTAGAAACTGAAATACTAATCTATAGGCAGAATCCAACACACTGTCAATAACTGCTAGTTGTGTGAAGCTGAAAATTGTGCATATCCTTCCATAAAGAATTATGTTTAATGATTGTTGGGATTTTTTCCTGGTTCTGTGAGTACATGAATTTAGATTTTTTTTCATTGCCTATACAGTTCGAAGTGTTTGTAGTGACCTTAGTACAAGTAGGCCTACATAAATGAAAACAACAGTCAAGTGGGAGCAGCCCACAGTGTTATTTATAAAAATACTATATTACTTAAGTAAATTATTTTACAAGATACTAACAAGTTTTGCTAAGTTTCAACACAAACTTGGTGGACTGGATAAGTGCTTAAAAGCTGGAAAGCATAGATGGATATTTTCTTACAGGAATCTTTCTTATGTGTTTCCTTGAAATATTTTGAATAAATCTAATCCATTATTATAAAGAACATCTTTGAAAATTACATTCATCTGGATACAAAAGTATGTGGTGTTGAGTTTTAAATCATCATGACCCTATGGACATGACCAAATTATTTAAAGTGTAGAAATATGTCCTGAATGAGAGTTCTAGTGGCATTAAACCTGACTTTACATAAAAATAGAGTGGAATACATTTAATTTATTACTGTTTTCTTAAGTTGATACATTAAAAATGCATAAAGAACTTTAATTTTATTTTTCAAATGCGGGAAAGTGCAAGTGAGTAAAGCCACAGCTCTGCATTACAGAGAGAGTAGTCCACTTGGAGAAGATTCAGAGGCAATGAACAAGAATGACTTGGGGTTATAAACAATATTTCTTCATAGAAAAAATTCTTTCTTAAAGCCTAAATAAAACACAGCTATGTTATTCACGACAGATTTTTGCCTTGATGAAAATATTCCTTCTTCA
>VXBI01010012.1:98423-130831 GCA_013397375.1 Toxostoma redivivum | reverse complement strand
TCTTCAGATGTAAGCATATAAGTAATCTCTTATTAGAAATTATAACAAAGAGATAATGAAGGAAACCTTTTTGTACACGGTTGTCACTAGAGATGGGTGTGCATATATACACTTCTATGCAATACTCTTCTTCCTTCTCTTCCTTGCAAACACAACAGCATTTGTCTTGACCAGAAGTGCCCTGGACTGGAAAATGGTATTTGGACTGATGTCTGTTTTTGAAGGGAGAAGTCAGCTTTTGTTTCAGCTTTTGCAATGAGTAATTCTTTTGTTACCTTTGTTTTTTTCTTTTGTTTTGCCTTTTTTTTTTCCTTTTTTTTTCTGAACTAATGCAAGGAGGGAATTTTTCTTTCATCTTGACCAATGATGCTGAAACAGAAAATAGTCAGGAAAAAAGAATACCCCTTATTATTCTGCATTCTGCATCATATCAATTCTCAACTGAGTAATTTTACTTCTCAGATTCTGTATACAGATAGTGTATGTGAGCAGTCCATCTAATGATGAACACAGTAATAAAATCCCCAATGGAAACTATTCAAAAAGCAAAACATGAGAACATAAGTTGTAGTGTTATTTCTCCATCACTCAGTTTTGTAGCTGTTCCCTTCAATTCTCTGATTAAAGCCTTTTAATTGGCAGTAGATCACATATAGATAGAGCTGTAGACCTACTTGCTGGAAGAAAAGAACTTTTTTAGACATATGTAGACTTTCATACAGAACTGAATATACTTTGTCAAAAAATCTCATTTTTGGAGGCCTCTCGCTAGAAAGCTTGCTTCCTCTAGTTACTGGAGATAGTGAGAGGTAAACCCAGGAGTATATAATGCCACACAATAGTTTTTGTTGGGAAAACATTAGGGTGCTTCTTTTTCTTCCCTATTTTGTGCTTAGTAAGGAAAGCTGATAGGATTGTCTTGTAGTTACAGAATGTGTCCAAGATTTATTGGATCTATTTCTCCATAGCCTTTGTCAAACTACATAAACTTTCCAATCCTTTTTTTTTCTGCGTTTTAATACTGGGAACATACATTTATCTGGTTTTATAGAAGTTCTCCAAAATAATGCTTTTTCATTGGTGACTTGCATCCAGGCACCAAATGGAGTGACTAGCATTATTAAGAAATAAATGTATAAAAAAGAAAAATGGTGACATTAACTTAAAAATATATTTTGCTATTTTGAAAATGTTGTATCTGAAGAGAAAATTATTTGGATAAATTATTTATAATAAAATGTAATAAGAAAAACAACAGAAGTTTCAATGAAAATTTGCATTATAATTGGAAGAGGAAAAGTAGGAGGAATAAGGGTTTTTCATAATGTTTTATTCATAGGCAGCATGACAAGACAGATAGTTGAATTCAGTTCCATTTGTCTATCACAAACAGAAATGTGAGTACCTGGGCAAAATTTTTATCATAATTTGGATCTCTGACACTTATAAAGATTGAGAAAGTAGAACAGACATTAAACCTGGAGGTAAACAGTTTTTTATTTAAATATCTGTTTGAGAAGTTACATTTTGTATTTTGTGTAATTAACGCCATTTTTATCACAAAAATTATCAGAATTTAGCAGAAAATTGTGTGCCAGAAATGTCAGTAGAATGTATACTTTTTCTCAGAGTTTATGAGAAATCAGCTGTATAGAGATTAAATTTTTTTAAAAAATTAATATGACTTATAAACAAGAAAAAAAATCCTTAATTATTTTTCAGCCTTCATCAATGACCATGTGGATTCACAATGGAAACTTGTATAACCATGTACAACCTTCCACACTTGAAAGATACAGATATTTTTAAAATTACTGGATTTGAAAAACCTCAGTAAACCATCCAGTTTACTGAGACAAATTCTTGTCTCATATATGCACTCCATATAGTTTTCTTGATCAGGACTAACTCTTTATTTGGCATAAGTTAAACTATAATCTATTAACCATTTTTGCTGTGTCTCTTGCTCCTGTCATTTCAGATGGTGTATTAACTAAAAGGGAAATGACCAAGCATGCAGAAAATGTTGAACAGTTCACTTGCATTGAAAGAAGTCCCAAGAGATGTTAGTAACCTTTACAGAAAAGATAGTAAAGGGCAAGATGTTGACTGTAGCTCTTAGCTTGGCAATCTTCTTATCAAGAGCTGCAGTAATGTGTAGGTTTATACATTCCATTTGCTCTCATTGAAAATGCAGACCAGGCATATCACATACTTAACATTCAGCGAGAGTGTAATCACTGCGTCTTACAAGAAGTTACTCTGTCTTACAAGGAAATGCCTGTTAACAATGTGTTAAGCTGAACTTGAGGGGTGAAAAGGACATCTGAATTATGAAAATTTAGTTTTTCCATAATATTACAACAGCAATACTCATAAGTGAGTCAATCTTCTTCCAGCAAGGCCAAGTTCTTGTCTTTACACAGCCAATAACTTCCATATCTGGCTTATATTGACAGGTCCATTATAAATTTTTAATTTTTTTAATATACACTCCATTTTCATCTTGTCCTCTGAGAAGATGGTGCAGCTTTTTATAGTAGCTAAGGAATGAAAGCAGCAATCCCTATTTCTCTTTACTGCTATGTTTTTCAACTTTAAATTCCTTCTAGGCCAAATATCAAAGAATGCAAGCTCACTAACAAGACCAATCTGGCTGTGATGAGGGAAAACCTTGATTAATAATTAAATGTATATTTTAGGCAGCATTGAGGCCTAATGCTGTAGATTGTGAGAACTTCTTTCTTAATATATAATATTGTGATATGAGATAGACTCAATAGTTTTGAATTCTGCTGCTTGGAAATTATGGTTATATTGGGTGGCAAATTCATACACTAAACACTGACATTCAGTTTGTTTTTATGTGTGAGATGTTCAGATGTCCACAACTGAAACAAAACAGGTTTCTGAGTCATTCAGATACAGTACAAAGTGTTTGAAATCTTTTCCACTCATCTCCCTGGAGACTCCAAAACTACCTAAAATATTGCAGCTGCACCGTCCTTCTAAGGTCTAGTAAATTTACAGGAAGCCTGGAGATTTCATATTGATTTCTTTATGTTTTCTCTTGTATCATGAAATTGATGTAATCAGTTATTTGTTTTCCAGAGGCTAACTATAAAGTTTGTTTTCCAAAAGAATAGTTCTTTATCCCTTTGTAAAATGATAAATGCACCTCCAGAATCACACCCTGGCTTTTTTAGTACCCTGTATGTGCTTTTGCAGTGAAGTGATGGCATGAGGAGTATACAGAAAAAGGTGCAGATAGTATTTCTTTGATTTTCTAATTCTGTTGCATCTACATTTCCTTAGATAAGGTAATTTGGTGGAATAAAATATGTAAAAGAAGAATAATTAATCTGCAGCCCACAGATAGGAGAAATGATGGATTATTAGAGCTCAAGAAACATCCTTTTTTATTAATCTTGTATGTCCTGTAAAATCCTGAGACAAAGTGTTGTTTTGGGTTTTTTTCAGAATTAATGTAACTGCATGTTTTCTAAATAGCTGGGGAACCTTCTGCCCTCCCCCAGTGAAGCTGGTTTTAATTTATTCTCCTATAATAACCACAAGAAATTAGGAGTATGAAGATTTTCCCTTGCTGATCACACCTAAGCTTCCTCAGGACTCCAGCTTTCAAGTATATGGAAAATTATTATTCTTGTCACACCAGTTGCACTTAGTTTAATCAGAAATACTGAATTATCAAAAGTAGAAGTAATCTTTTCAATTTAGTCTGCCTTATAATTGCTTCTGTATTGAAGTGTTCATATTTGCATAAAATGTTGAAAGTTTATTATAATTCTACTTTTTATTTCTTCTCTCTTATGCAAGAAAATGGCAGGCACTTCAGTAATCATTTGTGTCAGTTATATGAAGATATTTGAGATCACGTTCTAATCATGCTTACAGTGATTTAGATGAAGTAGAATTTCACATTCTCCCTTTTCTGTACAGTAGAAATCACATCGTGATTTAAATAAATTACAGTCATTGTAATAGAAAACACCAGGCATTCAAAACACTGGTGATTAAGTAATTGGTGATGCTTGTGTTTAGTCTTCACCAGTATGGACAATTCCTAACATGATGATCCTCTGTACTGAATCATACGTCAAGAAGAAAAAAGAAACAAAATAGCAGTAACCAAAATAATGCCCTTCTGAACATAGCATAAAGGCAAATCTGCAAATTTGTAGTATGCATAGGAAGAATTTTTAGGAAATATAGGGGAAGGTAAGCACATTTTAATTTAAGAATCCATAACAGCATGGTTAATACTGTTTAATAGATGTGTCATGACTGTATTCCTGAAAATATTAAAATATGTACCTGCCATTTATACTTTTACAATTTGTGAAAAGGTATTAGATTATGAAAGCTTTATAAGTAGTTTCTTTCTTATAATGTACTAATGGAAATATTTCCAACTCTTCTTTGGAATATTTCTCTGTTAAAAACAAAACCAACCAACCTACCAACCAAACAAACAAAAAAACACCAAAAAAACTTTCTTTCAAATTTTTAGGAGAAAGTTTATCTTTGAAACTGAGAATATTGCTAAACAGTCAGGGTTTTTTTTTACCATTTGATATTTCAGAACTAGTGTAGAAAGCCATAATTTTCCTGTGCTAAACCATCCAGTAGTGTTCTGATAGAGACCCTACTCCAGATCAATGGAGTGAATGGTTCTCGTGAGTGCACTGGTGTTTGGCCAGTCTGGCCTGCTACGGTTATCAAACTGCAAATTACTTGTTTGTGCCTCCCTAATAGGCCCTGGATTTTATTTCAAGACAGAATTTTATTTTAATCCCAAAACTTTTGAAAACATACTGTGATCTCTAGTTAGATCTACTCTGAACGTCAGCTTAAATATGTTTAACAGTACTAGTTGCTTGTGTATGGAAAAGGTAGAATATCTTCTAAGCTATCTAAACCTGGGCTACTTGAACAGAACAGTCAACAGTCTTACATGAAAAGTCACAGTCAAGTGTTTTGGATGTCAGCCTCGGGATTTCGTATCAATAAATTGATTTGAGAAGTGCCATAATGTCTCTCTTCAACTAATTCACAATTATATGAAAAAAAAAATACGTCCTTTAAATAATCATACTGAAGGTTACTATTTTGATTTATATAGGATAGGATAGGATAGGATAGGATAGGATAGGATAGGATAGGATAGGATAGGATAGGACGGAATAATTCAGAGGAAAGGACCTACAGTGATGATCCAGTCCAGCTCCAGTCACTGAGTACAGAGATCTGCCAAAAACTTTGTACTGTAAGAATTGGTTCAGAACCTGCGTTGCTACTAAAAGGGCAATAATCCAGATTTTGATCGACAATGATGATTTAGATTTTGTTAGGCTGCAAAACCTGTTTTTTCACCTATGAATCAAGCAAGGCTGTTGCAAACCATTCTATGGAGTTCAACTCCTAGTAAGGGCTGATTCTTGGCACTCTTGGTGGTCTGTTGTCTACCCTATGTAATTTATTTTTTCAGTAAGAAGTCTCAGAAGAACTCACACAGCCATATCTACTCTCTTCTTCCACACTCTTAAGACAAAAAATAATGGAGCCACTTTAAAAATTTCTGTTAATACTCTGAATCTCCTATCTATGAAACAAGGAACAGCAATAGCCTGCTTTGGTTATGACAAACTTATTTAAAAGCCAAGCTAAGGCTGTAGAATGGAGAGATCTACAAATTCTTCAGGCATCAGTGAGAATTACAGATACTTTCTTCTGGGGACAGACTGTTAATGGTATCAAATTGATAATATTGTGGTTTAAACTCTAAAATTAATCACATACTTTTCTGTTAGTGCAGGTATCTGTCATCTCCTCTTTCCTTATGTCAAATACATGTGTTTAGAAAGGTTTATTTTTAAGGTGGGATGAAAAAGTAAGGTCTATAATTTTCAGATAAGAAAACACTAACTATAAAATAAAGGGAAGATAAGCCCCTTTGTTTGTATCAGTTCTGCCTATTTTCTCTGAGATAGATATTGACCAATCTGCAGCCCTGTGACAACAGTCACCAAGAATCTAGACATTTTCAGTTGAAAAGCAGAATGTCTTTATCTGAATCACTGGGAAGCTGTAATAGCTTACTTTTAAATTAAAGCTTCAAGCATAACCAAGTTGATGTTTTTAATTAGCAGAATAGAGAGGATAGTATGGGAATTAACACTAGAATGGTGAACTATGATGGACTTTTAGATCATGGTTCTCTGTACATATCAACATATGGTCCTGGAAAAATTGTTTGATTTCCTTTGGTTAATTTTTTTATTTGCTAGATCTAAACTAATCTTTCGGTTCAGGGAGTACATGCCCAGAACAGAAATCTTCTTTGTGTCAAGACCTAATGATAATGGATCCTGTTTCCTACTCGTTTTCTGTTCCTCTGAAGTGTGACTTCAAAAATTAGATTGACTTCCAAACAGCTTTGAAAAATTACAGGTATTTGCATATAAATTCCTGTAATATTTAAGTAAAAAAAACAAATTACTATTTATGTATCAGGCTTATTTGCTTTTATAAAAAAATGAAAAGCAATGTGACTGCATAAACAGATTTATTCGCATTTAGGCATTTTATGATAGTTCTGTATGAACGTGCTTCATATTAAATATAGGTTGTCTGGAATTAACTTGGTAAAATAAGTTCCTAAGCTTTCACTGCACTGTCTAGTTGCTTCATAATACACCTTAGTAGGAGTTTTGCTGCTCTGTTCAAATATTAAAAAAATCAATAGCATGTTAAACACTTTTTAGGGGGAAACATCATAGCTTAATATTTCCTAGACTCTCTATTTCCTCTGATTTCCTAGACTAATTACTTCTTTTTCCTACTAAAAAATTGGGAAATATCAACAGTATTCAAATATATCTTATTTTTCTTTAAGTGCTAGGCCTCAGGAAATCTTAAAAATATATTGTGTATTTTAAAACCTATGAATAGATGGAAAATTAATTAGTTTTATCAGAGTACAGAACAATACATAAAACTGAAGAGGCCTACATTTATTCAATCCTACTACAACAGCTAGAATAATTTGAAATTCCAGCCTTTATTTCAGTAGTGCCAAGGTTAGATCTCGAAAATTATTCAGTGCATGCAGTTCAGAAACCAGAAAATCTCTGAGGGATTTAGGTCTGAGGATTTTCTGAAGACTGCAAATGCCCTTTTACTTTTAAGTTCTGTTGAATGTTCAGAGAAGCTGACAGATCTCAGCTGAGAAGAAATTAACTCCATGGAGCTTCTGTAGTATCAGTCTAGCCTATTCCTTCACGAATACCTTCACCTGTATTTGTTGATGCTTTGGTTTAGTAATATTTATTCAGGTGTTTAAAACTGAAGTAGTTTATATAGGTTTTATACCAATTTAAATCCAGACTAGACATGTCATTAGTCGACATCATGAGACTGTAATGATTGCTTAATCAAGGGCACATTATATAAACTTATAGTCAGATGACAATTCATTTTACTACTAAAAAATAACTTCCTTCTTATTAATAAAAATATAGAGACCAATTTGCTGTCCAGAAAGAGTAGATTAGGAAGTTAGATTCCCTGTACTGTGTTTCTGGAATTTTAGATTTACAGTCTTAAATGCCCAGATGTACTTTCACATTTCTAGGAACAGAGCATTGCTAACGTCACTTATGAAGATTTTTAAAAGACCATAAAAAGATTTATCAAGTATTTCTATTATTTTCTTCAGTTCAGTCTATGAGAATCAACAAAAAATTTTGCCTGCCTTTTCAGCCTGCTATTTAAAAAAAAAGGTCCTCTGAAAATACATCATCATAGTCTTCAAAATCAGGAAGGGCTGAATAACAGACTTATTTATTGGATTTTTTGCAAAAATGTCTATTTCAAGAAACAATTTCTTGCAAGGACAGCAGTCCTTGCAGCCAGTTTATGAGTGTCTAAAATCTCTACTACATGAAGTCCTTGCCGGTTGATAATTAACATTGCACCTAGGAATGTTTCCTTTAAAATCAAGGGAACTGTTTATATGCAGAACTTAACCCAACTTTCTCAGCCTTTCTCCATAGAAGCGGTGTTTCATTTTTGTACCTTCCTGTGGGATCTGTTAACAAATCCAAATCCTCCTAGGGACCCTAGAGCTGAATGCATTACAGAGGAGCAGAATCCCCTCCCTCCCATGCTGGCCACACTGCTTTGGATGCAGCCCAGGACACATTTGGCTTTCTGACCTGTGAGCACACTTTACAGGGTCACATTCAGTTTTTCATCCACCAACACCTCTAAGTCCTCTTCCTCAGGGCTGCTCTCAACCACCCACGACACCTGTCCTCATGGGATTGTCCTCCTGCCTCTGTGGGAGCTGACACTTGGACTTGCTGAACTTCGTAAGATTGTGCAGACCCACCTGTCACCCCTGTTAAGGACTCTCTGGATTTGCAACTCTTCCCCCTACAAAATCAGCCACATAACATAGCGCTGACTCAGACTTCAGAATCTGTCATGGAGATCAATTATGCAGTTTGTCCTGTCTCAGGTTCTAGGACTCTCTCCATAAATATTCACGTAAGGAAGCGTATAAGAAAATGGGAATGTATTGGTTCTGGGAATTCATGTTCTAGGGACATTCTAGGCGGCAGGTTTTCTCAAATTTTCTGTATTTAAGTAAAAACAGATTATATGAACTTTCAATTTTTTTCTAGTATTTCTAGATTCCACAATATTCTGAGATATTTATGTCTTTTTATTTAGTTCTTATCTTATTTGTTTTCTTCTAAAATGGCTTGCTTAGTTCATCTCTAAAATTAAGGTCTTTCTCTGTGCTAGCATTATAGTAAGTAATATTTTTAAAATATATATAGAGTAATATATGATAATATAGTAATTATATCTATTCTTTTCTATTCTAGTCTAATCTAGTCTAGTCCAGTCTATAAAATTACTAAGGTTGCTATTTTGTTTTTTTTTTTTAAATCTTGGTTTCCATGGAAAAAAAGGCTTACATGGTTATACTCTTTGTCAGAAACTAAGCCTGTTTTCTCCCTCTGATACCTTTCTGTTAACCTTTTGCTGCTTCTAGTAACAAGTAATATATCTATCTTTGTCTATCAGATAGAAAATTCATTGATAAGGAAATATAGAAATCTGAATTTGGGTAGAGAGAGCTGCATTAAGAGATCCTTAGAGGAGAAAGTACAACACAGAGAAGCTCTGTCTTGAATACTGCTTGTTTGAAAGACTAGGTAAAAAACACATTAGGCTGTACAGGTTGTAACAAGGAATTTGGAAACAGTATTTCAGACTAATCAAGTGAAGAAGTGCAAGGAAGTATGTGGGATGTCCATTGGATAGTGGTAAAAGTTAGGAGGAGAAAGGGGATTAGTTTGTTTGTTTGTTTGTTTATGATTTTGTGGCTAAAATACAAGAAAACAGAGATTAAGGTCTCCAGGAAATGCTGGGATGCTGCATCCATTCAACATATGGAATATTTCAATTTGCATACTTTTTATGGAAATTAGCCAAATATACTGAAGGCAATAAAAGAAAGTGAAATAGACACATATCTGAAACAGCTAGAAATTAGAGATTTAGTTTAGCTAAGACTGAAACCAAAACTCTGGAGCATTTTTGTTCTCAGGTTTTTCTCTATGATGTGTGAAAGATGGTGGCTAATTTCTTAGTTTTGTACAAAAAAAGTCATAAAAGTTGTTGTGTGCCTCCTGTTGTCACATAACACCAAATGCCTAACATTCTTTTGCAGAAAGCATCTATTCAGCATGCTTACTTCAGTATGATGTTTAGAGTTGCAAACTAATAGGAGCTAAATAATCATGTTCAATCTCTTCAGACACAACATTCCAATGTGTTGACTTGGCAGCACTGAGCAATGATCAGGCAGTCTCAAAAATTTTTGTAAGTTGTTGTTTTTTCCCCTTGAATTTTATATTATAAAGATTAATTGTATTTTACAATTGGATTTGAATTGTATTCTATATTATTTTAGCTAAGGTAGGAAGTTTCTTGCATTCTTTTCTTCTTCCATGAGACTTAAAATTTTCTGTTCTCTTCATGTCATCTGTAGTTGTTCAAATGGACTGTTCACTAGGCAATCAGCCATCTATTTGAAACACCTGCAATACCTGTACTGATAAGACAGACTGAACAAGTCTGTCGTTATATGAAAAGTAGGATATGGAATCTTCTGCATGTTAGGTAATTACTTGACTGACTAGGTTTGCATTCTTAATACTGGCAGAAACTGTTTTTTTGCTATGCATCTTAGACCTAATATGAGCAGCATTTTGCTGAACATTCAGGTGACTCTTTCACATAATTGTCATAGTGATTGTTAGACTGTGTCAAGGTGATTAAACTTTGTTTCTTTCATTCTAGTTCAACTATATTGTTCTGGTTAATTTACTTGGTTACAGCAAGTGAGATGCAGTCTGCAAATGGAAGCACACAAAAATATGAAACCATACCAAATATACTTAATTTTGATTCTTAAAACATGCATTTTTCTGGATTTTTCAATTCAAACACAGAATGCATCAGCAATGAATTCAGAAGCAGCAGATACTATTTTTCGCTTGCATTTGCATTCTAATGCACTCCTTTTTCACTTTCTCAAATCAACAAATCTGATATGACTCTTGGCAGCAATGACTGTATAGAAAAAAAGTACAATCCTTTAGCTAAGAAATTATTCTGAGTCCTCATTATGAAAAGGGAACTTGACTCTTCTAGGCCCATATATAAATTTATACTTTGTCTGTGTTATAAAATAATTGCAGGGAAAAGACTATTGTTTAAACAATGCCATTGGGTTTTGGACCAAAAAAAGTTTCCAGGAAAGTACTTTTTTTGTACACAAAAAAAAATTTGAGTACAATTTCAGTGATATGAAATCTGCTTTAAAATCAGAATATTCATTAGGGCAGCCAGGAACTTTCATTTATTTCATTGATGCCACAGTGTCCTCTTAACACATAATGAATTTTCTCATTTCACTTGGAGTGTCAAGAAAATGTACACATCAGGCTGGTGGTTAGACTCCCAGATAACTTGGTCTTGTGACTTTTCTTACCCATACAGAGCCAGACTTCTAATATACAAAACAGATTTGTCTGAAAATCTAAGAAGCAGGATCAGACTTTGTTCACCCAGGCACTTTTTGCGTTGTATCTAAAAAAGGGGTAAAAATGCTTCACAGAATCACAAAACACCCTGAGTTGGAAGGGACTCACAAAGATTATTGAGTCCAGCTTCTGTTCCTCAATGGCATCATCCCAAAGATGTGCATGATGTACTACAAGGCACACCATGTCCCTGAGGGCACTGTCCAAATGCTTTTTGAGCTCTGTCAGGCTTGGTGCTGTGACCACTTCCCTGGGGAGCCTGTTCTAGTGCCCAGCCACCCTCTGGGTGAGGAGCCTTCTCCTGATATCCAGCCTAAACCTCCCCTGACTCAGCTTCATTCCCTTTGGTCCTGCCACTGTGACCAGTGACAGAGCAGAGATCAGTGCCTGCCCCTCCTCTTCCCCTCACAAGGAAGCTATAACTGCAGTGAGGTCTGTCCTCATTCTTCTCTTCTCCAGGCTGAACAGACCCAGTCATCTCAGCCATTCCTCACAAGGCTTTCCCTCAAGGTCCTTCACCCTCGTTGTTGTGCTCCTTTGGACTTTCTATAATAGTTTTGTGTCTTTCTTACTCTGTGCCACCCAGAGCTGCCCCCAGCACTGGAGGTGAGGCTGCCCCAGCTCAGAGCAGAACAGGACAATCCCTTCCCTTGCCTGGCTGTGATGCTGTGATGTTTCCGGTTGACCAGGACTCCCAGACTCCTTTCTGCATAGCTGGTTTCCATTCCTGAGTCTGTATGCACATCCAGGGTTGCCTCTCTCATTTGTGCTTGTTAAACTTGGTGTGCTTGGCAATTGCCCAGCCCTCTGATTTGTTCAGGTCTCTCTGCAGGGCTTTCCTGCCTTGGAGAGAGCCAGGAATACCTCCTAGTTTTGTATCCTCTGTAAAATTTACTTACTATCCCTTTCAGTCCTTCCCCCTGCCAAGTCATTTAAGAAGATCTTTAAGAGCCCAGGGCCAACTGCTCGCTCATCAAGTGATATATGAGACTTACAGGTCTCCTGTTTCTGTGGCCCTCCTTCTTACCAGTTTTGAAAATCAGGACAATATTTGCCTGATTCCAATCATCTGGGACCTCTCTGGATTCTCATTTACCTTGGTTTCTAGTAAACATAAACTACTGCCATTTTCTCAAGTGCAGAAGTCAAACCATGTTTCCACTGTTTTAGCCTGTGTTTTAAGATAAAAGTCTCCTGCTAGCAAGTCTGTGAGCATTAGTGTGGCCAGCAGGACCAGGGGTATGATCATCTCCCTGTGCTTGGCACTGGTGGGGCCTCACCTTGAACCCTGTGTTCAATTTTGCATCTCACACTAAAATAAAAACATTGAGGTGCTGTGACGTGTCCAGAGAAGGGTGAAAAAGCTGGAGGAAGGTCTTGAGCCCAAGTCTTCTGAAGAGTGGTTGAGGGAGATGGGAGTGTTTAGCCTGCTGAAAAGGAGAGGAGGCTCAGGGAAGACCTCGTTGCTCTCTACAGCTTCATGAAAGGAGAGTATAGTGAGGTGGATGTCAGTCTCTTTTCCCGGGTAACCGGTGACAGGGTGAAAGGAAATGGCTTTAGCTGCTCCACGAGAGGTTTATTTGGGCTCGTAAGAAAAAAGTATCTTCGCAGAAAGTGCTGTCAAACACTGGAAGAGGCTTCCCAGGGAAGTGATTGAGTCACTATGCCTGCTAGATGTGGCATTTGGGAATATGTTTGGGAATATGTTTCGTGGTAGACTTGAGCAGTGATAGGTTAATGACTGAATTTGATGTTCTCATGGAATACAATACGTTTTTTTTGTTTTTTCACACTACTAGATTATAGTTGTTTTTATTCATAAAGGAAGGAAAAAGGAAAAAAAAAGAGCTAATAGGAGTGGTTATGATGATGTTCATTATTATTTCAAAGTATCTTCTTTTGATCATGATTGAACTTGTTTAGCTGCTGCCAGTCCATATTCTTTGAAGAAAACTGCCTACTAGCGAAGAAGGGAATTGTGTCTGAAAATCACTGTGAAATTAGGGTGACAGGAATAGAAATATGAGCCTGAAACAGAAACAAAACAGAGCAGAGGTGTTTATTCCATTCCCCTTTTCCTGTATATTCCTGTATAAATATTTATGACTTTCCCTTTAAGCGCAGTTTTTTTCCAGGGGCCAATAGTTCCTGCTTTTTTATTTTTTTTTCCCTGGTGTTTTGTGCTAAATCTAAAAATCTGTCAGTCTACAATTGAGGGGAAGTTTCAAAGATGTTACTGTTAATCACACTTGTGTTTTTAGCAGGATCAGCAGTACTGAGAATTAAGCATAAAGCATGTTGTCTTCATTACCTTCTGAAGTGCTCTGTGGTATGTGCTCTATGCCAGTGCTAATGTAGGCTCATAAAAGACCACAATGTCAAGCTGTGAAGAATTGGTATAATCTCAGAGTCTTCTGTTTTGTCATTACATGGACAAAATTAGTCTGCTCTAAGGATAGAAAATAAATGTATAAATACATTGTCACCTATGTCTCTGCTTTCCGAATTGCGTAACTGTGACAGATCATTCCAGTATTTGCTTAGAATTTTAGATGACAGTATGAAATCCATGATCACAAAAATACTGGGAATATTTACTCCTTGATGTTTCAGTGTTTTAATTTACATAATTATGTATTTCTAAGACTTTGCTAGCAGACCTGATTTGGAAGTGAAAACCCCTTGGAAGAGACCTGGAATAAAGCCCAAGAGGAGGACAGAGAACTATAGAGAAAAACACCAAGAGTGACCTATGATCTTTCAGAGAAATCTCAACCTGCCTTCAATGGGTTAAAAAAAGACACTCTTTAACAGACATACTTAAACCGTGTGAGTTTGGTTTTTTTTCAAAATATTCACTGCAAAGTTTGAAAGCATCTTTATATTCCACCAGTAATCATTTTTGTATAGTCAATGCCAGAGGCATTATTGTAGGAATGTTGGCTGACCCCTTCTTCATAAAAATGTCAGACTCTGGCAATCAGTTATGGTGGAGGGGTAGCATGGTTCCACACACATGAATTAGGAATGTGAAGAGTAGACATTATTCATAAATGACAACAAAGAGTATCATGACATAGTATTATATAATTTATGTAGTATATTAAACATTTGAGGATTAGTTTTAAAGAAAGCTGGAGTTCAGAAGGGAAAAGCATTCTGTATAAAGGTTCTTCTCTATATATATGCTGCTTTAGTCATCTTATTAAAAATTTGCAGTTTCAATAACATATTTTAAATTTTTCATAACTGAACCCTTGGATGTGACTGTAAGTACAGAGAGATTTCTTGGAAATTATACAGACAAGAATTATGTCTAGAAGCTGAGAAGCACCTGTGACAGCTAATTCCTAAAGTTTATTCCTTGATCATAAGTGCACAGAATTTGGCTGATTGTTCAAAAATTTCAAACAGAGGAGCAAATATTTGCCATAAAGTTAATTCCTTATAGAATGCATTGGTTGGTGCTTTTTAATTTCTTTTTTCTTAGTAAAGTATTAGGAGTAATTTTGAGTTACCCTAATGATTTTTTGTTTCTTGTGTGTGTCATGGCTGCATTTGTTTTCTTTAAATGTCATGCTAATTTACGTTTTATGAAGTATGATAGACAATTGTACTAGAATAAAGACACAAGTAAAATTAAAATTTGGGACATTTTGTTGAGCTTGAAAAGTAATGCAAATTCCTGTGGACTCACTAACTAGATCCATGTCTCAGGAAGTTATTTTAGTAGGATTTTCTTAAAACACTACTGTGGGGAGGGAGAGAAAGAAAGCACAACATTTCAATCCTTTCTCTCAAGTCACATGCCCTAGAAAATCACAGAATTAAAAAAAAATATCCATGCAAAGCCACAATGATTTTTAGTAAGGGCCTCATATTTAAGTATACCTTTTTGATGATGATGTAAAATTTTCACATGCAAAATGCTTTATGGTACCTTTTGCTAAATACAGAAGGCCTGTAATGCACTGACATCAATTTTACCCTTATTTATTAATTTGAAGAAGAAGGAGGAAGATGATCCATACCCTTGCCTCCTGCAGAAAATAAATCTATTGGCCAGGTGAACAAACCATACTGAATTTCAGTATATGGCTGATGGAAGATAATTCTCATTTTTGATGATTCCTAAAACTTCTTCAGATATCATTTATCTCTCAATGAATTTTAAAACTTTCATTTTAAAAAGGGTTCTGAACTTTTGACAGCGTACTGTACTTCCATGGTCTTGCTAGTTCAGAAACTGGAAGATGTAGATCATGACAAATGTTATTTCAGTAACATTTGTCATGAGCTACATCTTTCATTTAGTTTATAATTCATCCAAGTGGATGAGTCTGAACAGGAAATTGCAGCATTTCGGGTGACAGTATTTTTATATGAATACTGGTAGTGTAGGTATTGACTCAGGTGGAAGTGCTAGTTGCATTGTTGGGCTATATCATACAGTAACCAATCATCAGTTTTTTTAGTTTTCAGTGTTAATATTCTGCCAATATAATTTAACTGACCTGTCAGTCTCAAACACTAATTTAAAATTATGGAAGCAAATTTAAAGAATAAAACCTAATAAATGTGATCTAAAACATCATTAGTGACATAAAATCAGTAAAGCAAAGGAAGCAGAATTTAGATATTGGTTTAGCTGCAAAATTCTGTCTAAATGTAAATATAATGTCTTTCCAAAAATGGCATATTTTACAGTACATGAGATAGGGCCTTTGAATTCTCAACCAGATTGTTACTCCCATGCAAGATGGTCTCATCTGTAAACTGACTGAAGGTACACTCTTCCAGGTCAGTGGTAAAGATATTAAACAGAATTCACCCTAGTACTGAGCCCTGGAGAGTAGCATTTATGACTACTGGCCAACTGGATCTGACTCCATCCACCCTCTCTCTGAGGTCTGGGCCAGCAAGCCATTTTTTTACCTAGTGAAGAGTTTACTCATCCAGACCCCGAGCAGCTACAGCAGTAAACTGGATTTCAGTGCAAATCATAGTGCGGAATATCTCTGCATGTTTTGCCAGACACCTGCTTCTCAGGTTACAATCAACTTGTAAACTCTCATTTTTTTCTGCAGATAAACCCCTTTTTCTCCTAAAAGAAAGTCATATCATATTTGCAGGACTTATCTAGTTCTGTTCCTCTGAATAAGCATTTGGCATGGAATATATGGTGGTTGCAAAAAAAATCCCCTGTAACATTCATATCCAAAGAGCCATTCAAAATATTTAATTAATTTTGGAGTAAAATCATTAATATTTTGATATATTACGTTACATTACTTAATGAAAAGAAAACAATATCAGATAGCAACTAGGAAATTGATACAGTAATGAGTGTCAACTCTAGTTCAAATATTTTAATCAGAATTTCTTTTTAAATGTTGTTTAATCAGATGTTTTCAGTTGATCGTTAGTACTGAAATAGTGTCGCTGAAAGACAAAAAAGCTTTTTTTTGACTATGTTTTTTTGGAGGCTATGGTTTTATGTCTTCATAAAAGATTCTAGTCTGAATGGCATGTTTATCAATTTCACTTAAATGAGTACTCACAATGAATGCTTCTGCACTAAATTATTCAAATTTATCAAATATTATCTGCCTCTGGAAGACATCTTCTTGGAAGTCCCTTTTACATGTATCATAGAGATACGATTCAGAGCTATACTTGATTAGCAAAATATTTGGTGTTTTAGAGAGCAGAGCTTCTGAGACCACCGTGTTATTACTGATAAATCAGCATCTTGTCACAGATACATACAGTGCTTGGTTCAGTTCAAGTAAAATCCAGCTTCAAAACAGAAGGAAAATAATTGCAGAATAAAATACTGGTCTAGCAGATACTGTAGTTCTTATCCACATTATTACTATTGATAATAGTAATACCCCTACATACCCTACATAAGGCATGTAGGTTGTTTCCTGTAACTTTGGAATTTTGCTTTCTACCACTAATAAATTCTGAGTACAATAAAGACATGATTGTGCATTTGCTATAAACTCTAAATTTTACTTTCTTTTTGTCCTGATAACAAATTTAAATTATTTTGTGTAAGCAAAGAAATCAGAATAGGTTTATATATAAAAGCTACTAAATCTTAATCACTTTTCATAATTTGAATATATTAGCTTCACAATCAATTTTAATATAATTAATTAAGCTCAAAGAATAGGGTAGTGAATCTTTAAATGCTCCAGTTAACTAGAAAATGGCATCATCTTCCTTTCACTTTCTGACACTACTTTTAATTATTCCCATTGAATTACTATTGGCTGTAATTAATTTTTTTTCTTGCAGAGGTGCCACTGTATAAAGTAGGGGGAAATGCTTGACTACTACACATGAAGACAGTTCGTCTCATAACTAATTTCTGAAGACATATGAGTGAATGTAATATAAAAGTATTGCTTACAATAGACCTCTTTTAACCCCAGGAGAGGTGAAGGCTATTGAAGCTCATGGTATGCTCATTCTAAGAGGTAATTAAGAACTTAAATCTTCCTTCCCTTTGTTACCCTCCCATTACCAAATCCCAAAATATTCTGTTAAATTGTTACCTTTAAAAATGGTAGTGACAAAGCTTAATGCATCACATTAGGCTTTTCTGAACTTTTAATATTATAGCTCTTAGTTTTCCTGTTAAAATTAATTATTTTTCACAATCATTATTCTGTACTTAAATTTAGCATCTAAACTTAGGGTCTAGCCTTTCACACACAATGGATAAGGACAAGGATACCCAAAGTGTACTCTATAAATTGTGGGAGTTGAATAAATTATATTTTTTCAATAATTTGCAAGAGACAGATGTGCGACAGACGTGCAGAAAATCACCTTTTTTTTGTTTGTTTTGTTTTGTTTCCACCCCCATAAATACAGGACATTAGTTATGGCTTTTGTTATAAAACTTATATCACATAATTTGCCAAGATGTACCTGTTATAATTTAACATGTTATTGTATACATGGTTTTTTAATCCCCAATTTCATATTCACTTGATATGCCTCTAGGGTCCTAATCACCCTAATTTCCTTATGTCAAAATGCCAAATGTCCAGCACTGGACTCTGGCAAATGGCTGTGTGACATCTTAAGACTGTGAACCAATTACTTACTTTCTGAGAAGATATATTTGTTTCCTAGAATAAAAAAGATTGGTGTAAAGGAGAATATAATCCCAACTCTACTGCCAAAGAACGTGAATCTTTGTAGTTACCAGTAATGATGGTGAGATTATCCCAAGAATCATGGTGAAATTAAAATAATTATTTAGTAATTAATGGTTATTAACAGGAAATCACTGCCTTATAAGAACTAGTTGAGTCATTCTCTACTGGTGGTAGCGATGACAAAAGATTTTTGCTGTTTAAACATTTTTCATATATTCATAGCTCTGCAGACTATTACTGTGTATTTATAGTTTCTTACCTAACTTCAGTACTTCGTTATTCAAACACATTCCAGGAATCCTATTCTAGTCTTGCTTCTTCAGTGAACCAAGATGATATTTTTTATGTCATTTAGACATAAAAACTGTGGGTCTAGAAAAAAGCGAGAGGTTTCAGTAAGAGGCCAAACCAAGAGGGAAATTACTTCATTAACTGTACTTCTAAGTGGGGATTCTTGTCAATTATGATATTTTTCTAAATATCTGAAAATGTCAGAGCCCTATATCATGTGTGCATTCTGTCCTAAGTGCACATGGAGGACCTTCAATAAATGGTAACTGCTTTTTGTGACTTTAATTTTGTTCGGCTTGTAATTTTAGGGCTGAAAAGTCATCAGTATCAATGACTAGTCATGATCATGAGACATCTTTTTTAAAATTTTGTGTGTACGTTGAATCCCAGAGATTGCTTAAAATATTAAGCATAAAAATAATGCGTAGAGCATGTACAACTGTAGATTCATTAGTAGCACAAGTTATTTCACATATTGGATTTTCTTTTCCTAATGAGATACCTGTGAAATCTTGTTAAAATGAAATGACATGTCAAACACTTGATCATCAGTAGTTTTCAAGTGTTTGACTGCAAGGGGAGGTTTTCTGCTGGAAAATTATATGATGTAGCTGATTATTTTGGCTGTTGTAGATTTGAAGGCAAAAACAAAGATTCTGTTATGGAAGACTAAAACAAATCTTAAAAATTTAGCAAATGGACTATTAAAAAGTACAGGGCAAGGTGTGTTTAATGATAACATGCAATTAGTTTATTTCTTTATTTGATGACAGTAGGAGGATGAGAGCACAGAAGATGATTAAAGAAAAAAAGACAAAAAAATCCCATAAAGAATTGGTTGCATTTCAAGCAGGGATTATAATTAAAGCTGTGCAGGAACATAACTTATGGCTATTCAGGTCTGGGAGGTGAGAGAGAAGTACACAAGTCTTGTTGGTAACTTCAATAATCTAAATTTCTGGATGGCAGGAGGTAGTTCTGCTGCAGAGCTCAAAGGTAATAGCTTTGCATGTTATAATTGCGTATCTTCACTTTCTCTTTTTAAATATTGTAATTGATTTGTCTATATTTTTGGAGTTTATAAAAATTAATATGATTCTGTTGCAGAATTTTTGAATAAAAGAGATTTTTAGTGGTGCCCAGAGATGCATTTTATTACATTTTAGATGGTCTGTTAGAGTTTTTTTTTACCACACAGACTAATCATCTTATTATAGTTAGAATCTGGTTAAAAGTCCAATGTGCACTGCATCAAAGTTTTACATATTTTGGTATTTATATTTTCTGCCTGATTTCTATCAAGGAATCTTTATCAAATAGGGTGTTAATTTCAACTTGAAAAAAAAATTGCCAAATGGTTTAGAAAGTAAGTTGATAAAGACTTTTAGATGTCTAAGGTATTAGTTAAAACTGTTATTTGTGTTAATATACATTACTAGAGAGCCATGCAATTTTTTTAATGTTTTGGATAAAATTGCTTCTTTTCTTTTAAGCAATCATAAAATTACTCAATGCTAAATTAGGTAATGGTGATAAGGTACTGCAGTAATGTGATTCCTGCTTCATTAAAAGTTTTCTTCAGCTACTAGAAGAAACCAGTATTTCAGGTTACTTAGGAATACTTTTCATTCATGTAGTAAATCAAATTTTATTGATGTACATTTTTGTTAGATATAGAGTAGATCTGCTTAATTATTATTAACAGAAACAAATGAATGCTTTTTTTTCTTTTATCTTAAAGCATTTTTTGAAGTGTTACTGTAAATTACAGACTCAAATGAAAAACATGGTTTGTTTTCAGTATATACATTTGGTTAATTCAATCTAATGTATATTAGCAAAGCAATTCAAGTGTTTTTACTTCTGACTAACAAGAAATTAACAGCTTTAGGTGTAGAAAACCTTTCTCTTCTCCAAAAGAAGCTCTGAGTGATTTCGGTTGCCTAGATCCCTGTAATTCCCAACAAAACTCCAATTTTCCAAATTAAACTCCCATTTTTGTATTGCAGGTGATATCAAGAGAAGCAAAAAGTATCAAAGTGCAGCACTAGGTCTGCCTTTGCTTTGGTACCCATCATTCCCTCTGATGCCATTTTATCTTACTATGAGTTATCCAACTGCTTATATGGACAGTACCTCTTAGCCATGGCTCAGCTACTGATGGTCCTGCCCCTCAAATGTAGAAGTCCTTATATTGAGAATGAATTACTGTTATCTTCTACTGAATTAACAGCAAAAGTATAGGAGTGATCTTTAAACTTTGGACAGCATTTTTTCTTTATTTTTGAGCTTCCAGGTAAGTGTTAGGGATGCTGCTTTTAAAACGTTTTTGGAAGACTGATCAACTCTAAGTCATTTTGAATTAATTAAGACTAATTTTAAAGTTAAAATATTTTCATAAATCCAGATTAAAGTATTTCAAAATTGCTCTGAGGTTATTTAAATTTTTTAATTGCTTGTGCACTCTGTTACCTAATTATGTTGTGTTTGATAATTTGTGATTTCCTTCTTCTGTCTAAATACATCAAAAGATGAATTATTGGGGAATGTTGCCTATGATTATAATGAATTCATGAGAACAGTGAGTGGTTAATAACTTTACAAATCTGAGAAAACCAGAATTTATTTCAACACCTCACTGGATATCCTTGCTACGCCAGCAGTTCCCATACTGTTTTTTTTTTCTTTCTGTCAACTAAACTAGGGAGAACAGTACTTGCTTTCTTCATGTATTAAAATATAGGGTTCCATGGGTTTACTTATTATAGCAATTTAAATAATAGGATCATGGCTTGGGTTGGAAGGTATCTTAAAGATCATCTAGTTGCAGCCCACTTGACATGGACAGGGACACATTTCATTGACCATGTTGCTCAGAGCACCAGCCAACCTGGCCTTGAACCTTCAGGGTGGGGCATCCACTGCTTCTCTGGACAACATGTTCCAGTGCCTCACCACCCTAACAGCAAAAACTTTCTCCTAAATAGATGCTTGATGCACACAAGGGGATGGCATCCTTCGTGCTTTTATATTATATCATATTATCCTTTTGCATTTGAAAAATTGCTGGGAATCTTACAGAAACTTAGACATGCTTTTCATTCAAATGAGGCACAGAAAAGTAAAGGAAATATTATGATGGATGGTATTGATTTAACGGATCTAATGAATGAAAGCAGTGCAGTCAAATGGACTTTCTGAGAAGCATCTGTGCGTATGCATTGTTGATCTTGTTGCTATTACTGCCCTTCATCTGCCTGCTGCTGAGCCTCAATCCACTGCAGTGCAGAACTGTAGGTGATCAGCACAGCTTTACATGAGTGCTGCTGTGTCAGTCCTCAGCAGCACTTAGTTTTTATCCGGGTGTAGTGTGAGGTGTGCTCTGCTGTTTAGTTCATTAAAACCTAGTGTGAATAGATTCACAGAAAGGGGTCCTAGGAAGAGTAAAAAAGCTTTAAATGTATCCTGAAATACTTGTGCTTGTGACTAGGATGGAACAGCTTGAAACAGCTCAATTGTGAGATAGATAGTGTGATTTCTAGTAATTGCTCATTAAAAAAATTATTCTGGATGTTACAAAGAAAAATACAACACTAATTATAGAAATATCTTTTAAAAAACCAACTTTGTGTGTCGGTTCATTATCTTATGAGGATAGAGATTTAGAGAAAAATTTTGTGATTTTTTCTTGGTGGTTCACTCAGTTCAAGAAAATTAAGGTTAACTGGTCAGTTATCAGTAAAAAGCAAGAGTTTGTTGGAAAAGTGACATTTTAGCAAAAAACAAAAGTTAACAACAACAACAACAACAAAACCCAAACAAAACAAACAGACAAACAAACAAAACCTCCAAAGCAGCGAAATATACAAACATATCTTTTCTCTAAGGAAAAGATATTTACATGTTTCAGTGTAATCATCCTCAAAGGTGTTCATAGAAATTTCTCTTGACTCTGGGAGGTATTGGCAGAAGTCATGAAGTAGCCTTTCTCTATTCAATGAAATTCTCTTCATTTATTTAGGCAGAGTTTTTCTTTCAGATAGTGATTTTAAAATAAATATTTATTTACATGTGAGAGGATGAGTACTTCATGGTTAACATAGTGCTAAATACAGGGCACAGACAATGAGTTGTGATAGGCAGAGAGATTCACTGTTCTGAAAATACATTTGGCTCTGAAGGAGCAGTGAGCAAATACTGTTCATTCCAGTTTCCCATTAATTTCGATGGATGCTTGTGTGACTTGGACATTCTTATAAAATGGATGTTCTAAATCCAATCCCAGAGCACACTCATTTGGAATGACTGAAAAATGGATGGTTACAAACACACTCCATCATTAAGCAGTTGTTAAATCTCCATCATAATCTGTTTTCATCTATGATTTTGAATGACTAGAATACTTTTCTCACCCTTAGACTGTTCAATTAGCATTGGGGTTGTGGGGTTTTTTGTTTGTTTTCTGAGTTGTTTTACAGAAAAAGTTGACTTTTCTTCTATGCAAATCCTAAATTCTGTATTTATAGGACTCATGAGCAAATGCTCAATATTTTTAGGCATGCGATTTAAATTCAAACAACTCCTAGGCTTTAAATGAATCATGTGCTTTACTAAATACGAACCAAAATAGTGAGCAGGCACATGAGAGGTGGGAGGAAGCTGTTCTGTTAGACACATATGTTGGCTCTGCTTTCTTTCCATGGTCTTAGGATTGACTAACAGGGTGTACTACACTGAGAAGTAATAAATGTTAATTGTTTTGTTTACAGCACAGTGGGTTTGTGAATTAGGCATAATTTATGTAAAACTATTGCATGAGGTACAAGGATGTGGACAGCGGGTAGACTAGATGGATTGTGTTACTGAATCTAGAAAGCAGCAATCAATTAAATGGAATAAAGAATTACAATGATTGGTTATAGAATTGTGATTAACTCATTGCTTGTAATACCTACCATTGGGAGAAAACTCTGATAATACAATTACAGCAAATGAAACCAAATTATTGTGTATTTAAAGGGTTAGAAGCATTGTGTGTCTTGTCAATTAGCCAGGGATTTTTTTTAATTAATTAGCTCCTAAAATGTTGTATAAAGATAGAAAGCTGTACTTTAAAAATAACCTCAAAACTTTCTGACTGTGGGTATATTTTTAAAATAAAAACACTAGTAAAATTATAGGAGAATTTTTGTATACAAAGACAATACAGTTATTTTGCAAGAGGTAAGTAATTATTAGATTTTTTAATAATCTGATACTGAGAAGCAATCACTGTTTCAGCACAGGATTACAAATATGTCAAATACAGCGCATTCAAAGAAATCATTCTTCAAATAGTATTTAATTTTTAGTTGTGTGAATATGTGTACACAGGCTAGAAAATGTACTGTACCAATTTGCTTTGCACCTTGAAGGTAGCAATGCATGACTGCAGTCAGAGATCCCCAGTCAGACCTTGTAGACGAACAGTTCCAGTTCATGCAAATGACAGGAGTTGCCATAAATATTTTAAAATGTGCTTCTTAGTTAGTAGTCCATTAAAGAATTGCATACTCAACCAGTCCCAATTAGTCCTTCCTAATTTTCTGCCTAAAGAGCACTGTTATAAGTTCTCAAGAAAATCAGGAGATCATGGATAGCCCCTAGCAACTCTGTGGTACTGTGTAGTAACAACATGGAGAATTAGCCTATGCAGTCCTTTCAGAAGGATGGTGAATCTTGGAGATGAACCAAAGGGGTAATGAGGTCGGTTAGCTGTACAAATATCTGTTACAACACTGCATTTTGGGGACAAATGAAGGCACCACAGCATGAAAAGGAATGGCGGGAAGTGAAAGTCCTAAATATAGAGAATTTGAAGTACAAAAGGTGCCCCAGAAAGTAGAAAATATAGGAAGAAGGTAATGAATTTGGGTACCCATTAATAAATATACATGACAAAAAATATAAATGGGTAGTTTATTTTTGGATCATCTGCCACTAATAAGAAAGCAAATGGAGAACTAAAAAGGGAAGAATACAAGTGTCTAAGGCCTTGCATTGTGAAAAGAAGGCCTACAAGAGGAAGAAGTAACCTTTCCACAAGCTATATGAAACTCAATTTCTTTTCAGCTTTTTCTGAGAAGAAAGTCTCCAGCAGATAATTTGGCTGTAGTTAGGAACAAAATTATTAAAACATACTACTCAATTACCAGGCTTAAGACTGACTCCAGCATTATGTCAGTGGAGGCCTCACCAAGGCCAGCTGCTAATGAGAAATACTTTTGTTTCAAACAATCCCTTTTTGGATCTAGCTGATTTCCATGCTATGACAACGGGAGAGGGAGGACTGGGGGGGCTAATAACCTTTCCCACCCATTCTATTCCTGATGTCAACTCTTAATGTTCATCTAATAGCATAGCAAGTAAATATTAAACACTAACCCAATAAGGTTTATTTCATCTTCCTGTCTGCCACCTCTCACCATGTAAACATAAAACAGGTTAGTTTAGTCCTCTTATGGTGTGAAGGATCAGCTTTCTGTTCGACAAAAATGCTCCAAAGTGAAAAAGTTAAAGATTAAGTACCTATATTGCCCCTGCATTTCACCTTCTAATGTGAACACATTTCTTTAACATGCTTTCTCATGCTCTCCTTCTGGTAAACAAAAATTGTTTACATTCCTCTGTAAAAAAAGAAGACATTTAACTAACATAGTAATAAACCACTAAAATCAAAAAGTCTAACCTTCACTATGCAATCCTTAATCATTGTTAAATTCCTTTAAATAAACATACATTGTAAATAAAATCTCTTTCCTACACAACCTACTTAAAATCAAGTCTCTTTCTCTCCTTCTCTCCTGTGCGTGTGTCAACAGTGCCCACATACCTGGACTTTCCTTATTTTGGTTGGCAATGACACACTGATCCTTTTGAAACCTTCTCACGACACTGTTCATGGAAATTGAGCCTGTCCACAGGCAAATGAAAAAGGGTGCTTTGTACCAGAGAGCTATCTCTGAATGCTACGAACACCTCTTTTTGCTTCCTTCTAGCTGTAGAGAAGGGCACATATTAACTGCATGAGTCATTCACTTTTGACCTTGACATCAGTAATTTTTACCAGTTTCCATGTATATTTCTAAAACAAATTAATTTGTTTCATTGCTTCTAATTGCTTTGTAATACACCCATCTCAAAGGTATGATGAATACCTTCAGTTTTTCCGGCAGTGCTGTTTCTTTATTTCTATTTTAATATAATAAACACCATTTTTATTTTGCAAATTAATAATGTATTTGAAATCTGCAGGTGTTTCTCCTGCAGAAATTCCTGCATGGAATTTTCCATGCTTTAATATGTTTTATGAATGGGGATAATGTAATTGTCTTGATTGTCAAAAAGGTAGCTTAGCCCTTGCAATAGGATCGATTTGCCATTGCTCTAGCTGTTCACTCACAGCTGTGAGATGGCTGAGGGTTTTTTTAATAGATGTGATTGTATCAACCATTTTACTGATTAAATTTTTTTTCAACAAAAAATCATGAAGATATACTGAATTTAATTTTCTATAGAGAAACAATTTTTGATTATTTGTTTGTTTGGTTGGTTATTTTGGGGGGTGTGGGGGATTTTTGTTTGGGTTTTTTTTTGGGGGGGGGTTGTTTTGTTTTTTATTTTTTCTCTTGAAGATCTGGTCTTTGAAGAAAGAATGGAAAGTAACCAAAGCATTTTTGAAAAAAGAACATAATAATAAAGTGACAGAAAAAAATGAATGAGGGAAGCTTCCACTTATGAATGACATAAAGTTTTGCTAATATGCAATAGAATCCATGAGTTTTCAGAATTCAGACTGAATTTAGATCAGGAATTTTGTCCTGGTTTGTCTCCAAAATATTAACATTAAACAAACAAAAAAAAAATACTTAAAATAACTGTGTTCCTTGACACCTATTGAAGGTTTTTTCAGATTTTCAGATTTTCAGCTAGAAATTGTAAAATCAGATGAATATAACCTGGGAAAGTACCAGATATTGCATGTGGGATGGGGCAACCCTGGATATATGTATAGACAGGGGAAGGAGACCAGTCACAGAAAGCAACTGTCCCACTCTGCTCTGCAGAAAGTGTTGTCTCACCTTGGAAACTGCATACAGTTTTGGCTGCTACAATATAAGAAAGCTGTAGAGCTATTTAAAAGTTCAAAGGAGGACAACAAAGATGAAGGTGAAGGGCCTTGAGGTGAAGCCATATGAGGAGCAGTTCAGCCTGGAGAAGAGGAGACTGAGGGGAGACCTCATTGCAGTCCATACCTTATTAGGAGAAATACAGGGTCAGACAATGTTCTTTCTCTCTTTTTTGCCCAGTGGGTAGCTGGGCAATGGAGCAGGCTCCCCAGGGAAGTGGCCACAGAACCACCAATCTGAGAGAATTCAAGAAGCTTTGGACAATACTCTTGTGTACATGGTGTGACCCTTGAGGACATCCTGTGCAAGGACAGGAAATCAATAAACCTTGTAGGTCCTTTGCAGTTCAGAATATTCACTGATTTTATAAAATGGTAATAGCTATCAAAGTTCTTCTTATTTGAAAATTTGGATTGTGAACTTTCAGCAATTCTTACATAAAACACATGTACCATCAGGAATAGCATATTCAATTTCCCAAGTAAAGTATGAACATGGTTTTATGATTTCATTATCTATGACGTCCTGCTTAATGTTTTGCTGGCTAGGATTTTTCTGACCTAAAAATGTGTCACCAGGTGAGACTTGGTTAGTATTTAGATTCATGTATGTTGGGATTGCCCGTAATTTATAAAGCAATCATATCACCACTGCAGACATAGAGGAAATAGACCAAAAAAAAAAAAAAAACGGCTTTAGTTCCTACAAAGAATCTGTTGAGGAAACATCAAGTTTCATTTGGAGCAGGATTTTCTCAGGATCTTAATTTGTTGGCACTGCTCAGAACTGACATCTATAGTGGAGATTGCTTCCTGTCCTACCCACAGCATTTTCCATCACTGCAGTCAGCCAGGGAGCAGCATGCAGATGAACCTGGGAACAAGGCAGGCAGGGAAACAAACAAAAGACATTTTTTTCAAACCACAATTTCTGCTTATAGTTTTTCAGTTTAAGTATGACAGATCTTATTGTCACATTAACTTGGGAAATACCTTTTGTTTTACATCTAGAAAGAACTTTTAATTCTATTTGAAGAACTAAATAGAATTGGACACATTTGTCTTCGAGGAACGTAATGCAGTGAGGATGACACATAACTTGAAATTGTAAGGTGACGTCTGGAAAGATGAAAGGATATGCCTCTCTATTTAATGCAATTTTTCTTGTTCTAATTAGTGGTGAGGCTTCACAAGATGGCAGATATGATCTAACAAATCACAACTGTCAAAAGCTTCCTCTTTTTTTTTCACATATTCTACCAACTGCTTTCTGACACCAAGCTCCATGCTGTTTTCATTTTCCCATGCAGTGATTTCAGTGTTTATTTGACAACTCCATGTACTGATACATCCTACTAAACTGTCAGGATGTTAACCTGACAAGAAAGAAAATTGTTTTATTTTATTTTTTTTGTGAGTCCCTTTGGCTCACTGAGAGTTGGGGTAGGTGCCAGAGCTGTTCCATGTGGCATCACAAGGGTCAAGGGTGTACCTGTGAGAGTCAGTGAACAATTAAACCAATTCACTTATAGCAGGGAAACTTCACTTGAATGGTTTTCTTTTGGTTATGGTTGTTGTTGTTGGGTTTTTGTTTGGTTTTGTTTGTTTGGTTGGGTGTTTTTTGTATAGTAAATTACATACAATGTTTCTAGCTATCTCTTTTAGCTGATTTCTGGAGCAGATCTGGTGACAATGTACTGTGCACACATCTAATTCTTTGTGAGAGATGAATTAAGCCAGGCAAATCATCTGTTAGAATAACATGAAAAAGAATATAAGGTTACATAAAAACAGAAGAACAACGACAGTTTTTCTTCCTAACTATTAACATAATACAACAAATCTGTCTACTTATCTTGCTGTGTATTAATTGATTATTAGTATTTTGTATGGGATAGAGCTTTATTCTCAATATAAATCAGTTTTGACTGCAAGGACCACTTGCTGTTCCTTGCCATCAGTGTGTACTATAGTGTATTACTGTATCATTAGATTGCAGGGCAAGGACTTTTTGTTTTGACATGTTTCTCCTATTATTCAGTGCTGTTTATGGTAAGATTTTTCTGACTGTATAAATAGCAGTTGACTCTGTATGTGCACAGATGCATGAGAAATGGGGAAAGAGGGAGAAAGATGGAGAAGGAAGAAGAAAGGGAGTGTACAGAAGGGACAGAGAGGAAGAAACGTTACATCCAGGCAACAGCTAAAAAGCAGCAGGATTCCCAAAACCAGTGTACTAATTGTTCTACTACCCGGCGTGGCTATAAGGAAATTGGACATGGTATTTGAACATAACCTGCTGGAGATTAATTTTTCATTTGGAAAGGAAACTGCAAGTTTGGAGCTACCTAAGAGCTGAATGTTTTATAATGCAGTGTGCTGAGAAGGAATGAGAAGAAATTTAAATATCAAAAATGCACAAACAATCCTGCTTTTACCTGCCAAGACTGGCATGTTGTTAGCTCTGTGGAGAGAGAATATTCAAATCTACCTGCTGCTTTTAATGAGTCCTGAGATATTTGCTGCAAATATGGATATCAGATCAAGTGCTGACTAAATGAGTACTGATCATCACAGAGCTGCTGATTAAAGGCCTTTGTACTCATACTAGGTTGGTCTAAATTAACACTGTGCATTTTCTCTATCAGTAGTATACTAAATATAAATAGCTAATTTTAGCTTTGTGACTGGACTGTAAAGAAGTTGCCATACTCTGCCAACTACTTAAATAATGTATGAATACAAGCACAAGACCAAGAAAATTGTGGTATCTTCCCTCACTATCAACTTTCAGAAAAAGGACATTCTCACCTGGTGACATCCAGTTACTCATATTTCTATGACGCTGAAAATTTTGAAAGTAAAATAAAAAACTTCTGTCTCTCACTCTGTGTGACTGTGGAATGATGTACTAAGAGACAGATGGTACCTGTTAGAAAGAACCAAGTACATGAATTGTTACAACAGAATTATAATGCAATTGGGGTTATTATTTCTGTAGTATTTACATGCATATTACATGGTTTTGTACATCAGACCGTTGACATATAATAATTGTTATATATTGACATAGTACTGGTTTAGTAGTCTAATTCACATATTGTATAAGGAAATTAGTATGGCATCAACTGAAAACTATTCATCAACATTGTCTTAATGGGAGCAACCTTATCTAGGGGCAACCTTAAAAAACAGTAAAAGGCAGAAAAAAAATTTAAAAAAAAAAGTTTTGTGAAAGTAGCTGCTACATGAAAGTAGCTGCTCCTAGTGCAAATCTCCTCTCAGTGTAGGGTTACTGGTTTATGAAGTTGGAATTTTTTTTCAATTTTTCTAGGTGCACGAATGAATTTTGCCTACCAAGATGCAGAAATTGATTTAGGATTTGTTCCAGCCCAGTTGTTGCCATAGATCACACACAACTATGACAATTTTTTGCAGTGATCAGCAGACAGGGTGGATGAGTTAGTTCGTTTCACTGCTTCAATTTCAGACTACCTATAAAAAACACAGTAGTAAGTGTATATAAGTGAAAAAGAAAAGAGATGAGGGAAAAACATGGGAACAGGTAGAAATGTCACCCCTTATTCACACCCTGACGTGCAGGCTCCAAGATGAAGGGTGAAGAATCTGCCCATTTTGCAGCTGACAGAGCTGATATTCTTGTCCTTGAAAGAAATGCCACAAAGCACTGTCAGCTGTCTTTCTTCTTCTAATCAGTTCCCAAACTCTTCTCAGACTTGAAGTCCCAGGGGAAGTCTTTATTGTCTTTTCACTTTTTCTGCAGGCTTCCTCTTGTCAACTCCTTCATGGACTTCTGCCATTTGCCTCAACTGTGTCCCATGGAAAGTGCTGAGTACACTGAGTATACTTTAATGTGACAATGAATCATCATATTAAATTATCTGTCATGCTGTTAGATTGCTGTAAAGAAAATCAAAGATTAACAACATATTTTCAGTGTTGTGCATTTCAAGTAAACTGGTTCTACTTCAAGAATTGTATTTTTAGTCATAGTTTGACAAAATTTATGAGAATTTTTTTAGGCATATAGTTTTAATATAGTTTAGGCATATAGGCAGATAGTTTTAATAGTTACAATGAAAGGATAGCTTTTGTTTCAATTTTAGGAAGCAACAGATTTCATTAAAGGAAGCAGAAATGGTCTGTACAGCTAGAATAGATCTCAATTAGAGATCGTTAAACTATGAACAATAATAGCATGAAGTGCTGTTTTTTGTTTTTTAATTGATGCCTCCAGAACAACCATCACACTGGAACAGTAGGATTCAGTCTTGAAACTGCATTATGCATTGATACATCAGTTACATAAATACTGCCCTGCCTTCTCCTTCCATCTCCTTTCCTTTTCTTTTTGGCTCATATGAGACCTGACATAAAACAGAAAGGTTACTGACTTTGCTGCCATAATAAAAGGTCTAACAGAGAACCTCAGATACTGTATTTTTTAATGTAAGAGGGGATGATATATCTCATCCCCATCTCTCACCCTGCTTGGGATAAGAAAGTTCAGCCCCAGCTCATGCAGGAAGCACAGAAATGCATACATTACTGTTGTAGTTTTCCCAAATGCAAATGGAACAATTAAAGGAAATTTCTCACTTTACAGCCATCTACACAAACTCTTTGCTAACTTCTTAGCTAACTTATTACTACATGTTCATTTAGGAGGATTATTGTTAGATCAACACTAACACAAGGAAAAATGCTTCTTAGCCTTCTGTGTTTATTTCACTTTTCAGCATGCTGTATCATGTATATTCATAAGACAAAGAAGCTGATCATGGATTGGTAGTTAGGCAGGCTGTACACAACAGAACTTAATAAAATTTGCAAAAAACAAGCTTTATTCTTGTCTCTCACTGTGAATTTTTAATTGTTCTTATAAACAACTGGAAGTTGGGTAGAATAGCAACATCCAAATCCAACAATAATATAGATTATTTATTATCAAGTTTAAATGTTTAATTCTTACACATTGGAAAGCATTATCTTTTGCATTCCATTTTTTTTGGTCTGTCGTGACTATTACTGTGGTAGCTAGTAAAGTCTCTACTGAGGGTTTATTGTGTAGATAAATGAAAGTGTAAGAACTTTATTATTTGTTTCTGTATTTTTAAAAGTACATGTATCTGTGGAAACTTGCTGGAACGGACAAGAGGTTGTTCCAAGATGGGAGGTGAGATACAGTCCCTTCAGGCAAAAGCCTCCAGTTTCTTAGATGTGTATCAGACTGCACCAAAAGCAGTATCTGGTTGGGTTTGGTGTTTTGTGTTTGGTGGGGTGTTTTTTTGTTGTTTGTTTGTTTGCTTTTGTTGGGTTTTTTTGGGGTTTTTTATAACCATAATATTTAACTAGTAAGGAAAGAGCTTTGTTGCAGTCCTGTGCAACACGGTGGCTAGTATTTCTTACCTGACTTCCTTTTTCTCTGTTTAATATGGGCCATGAAGAAGTAGCATAAATTAGTGCCATGAAATTTGTAGACTAATATATCTGGTGTTTGAAAGAATGGAGTCAAAGGAAGCATTGCCCTCTGGTCTTGGCTTCCTATTTGACTCACATTTTAACTTTTTTTAAAACAGCCAAATTGGGGAAAAAAAAACCAAACAC